>CM022303.1:727091717-727521920 GCA_011799875.1 Thinopyrum elongatum
TTTATTTGGGACTCTAATGCAATTTTGAAAAATGCATATTTTTCTAAATTCAAATAAACTTGCAATAAAAATCCAAAAAAAAATATTTATTTGATTTTAATATTTTTCCTCCAATATTACACTTATTTTGGAGAAGTCATATTATCTCCTCTCATATATTTTTAATATGAAATATTTTCGGAGAGAAAAATAGTTAAACCAAATTGATCCTTGTTTCAATATTTGAGAAAATTCAAATATGAAAACGGTGAAATCCCCAACTCTCTCCGTGGTCCTTGAGTTGCTCAGGATTTCGAGGATCGCAAAACAGAATGCATTAAAATATGATATGCAATGATGATCTAATGCATAACATTCCAAATTAAAAATCTGGGATGTTACAAACCTACCCCCCTTAAGATGAATCTCGCCCTCGAGATTCGGGTTGGCTAGAAAACAGGTGTGGGTGGTCCTTCCGGAGGTCTTCTTCGCGCTCCCAGGTGGCTTCATCTTCGGTATGGTGGCTCCACTGAACTTTGCAAAACTTGATAACTTTGTTGCGTGTAACTCGGCTGGCAAACTCGAGAATCTTGACGGGTTTCTCCTCGTAGGTTAGATCACTATCCAATTGAATTGCTTCTAGGGGCACTGTATCTCTTAGAGAAATATCAGCCATCTCCGCATGGCACTTCTTTAACTGGGAAACGTGAAACACATCATGAACTCCTGACAGTCCTTCGGGCAATTCCAACTTGTAGGCAACTTCACCCATACGTTCCAATACTCGGTATGGTCCCACAAATCGTGGTGCTAACTTCCCTTTGACTCCGAACCGTTTAACTCCTCGAAGTGGCGACACACGTAGATATGCTCTGTCTCCGACTTCATGGGTTACCTCCTTGCGTTTTGGATCGGCATAACTCTTCTGTCTGGACTGGGCTACTTTCAGTCTATCTCGAATCAGCTTAACCTTCTCTTCGGATTCCTTAATCAAATCCGGTCCAAACAACTGACGGTCTCCAACTTCATCCCACATCAACGGTGTTCTGCACCTCCTTCCATACAAAGCCTCGAAAGGTGCCATCTTCAAACTGGCTTGGTAGCTGTTGTTGTATGAGAACTCCGCGTAGGGCAAATTGTCATCCCAGCTAGATCCATAATCTAGCGCACAAGCTCTTAACATGTCCTCCAGAATCTGATTGACTCTCTCGGTCTGTCCATCTGTCTGCGGATGGAAGGCTGTACTAAACTCTAGCCTGGTTCCCAATGTACGGCATTTAGGGGGGGGATGGCGGGCAGCTTGGGGAAGGATGGTCGACGGGCTAGCGACGGCGGCGGCTCGGACTCCCTGGAGGAGTCCGGTCAGGGACGGGACGAAGGCGGCGGCGGTGTGGGCTGGGGGCCTCGGCCCAGTGCGGTCCGGCGGAGTTTTTTTTTTTTAAAAAAATCCTGACGCAAGAAAAACAAATAAAAGAATACTAACGGACTCCAAAAATCCTAAATAAATTTTCCCCGCTCCTCTAAAAATCTACCGGACAAGGTAAACAACATCGAATGTCTCAAAAGAGAACTGATTACAGATAAATGCTAAGGCCGAACTAAAAAGATTAACAGTGAAGGTTTGGAAGAT
The DNA here is from genome assembly GCA_011799875.1 of Thinopyrum elongatum. NCBI lineage: Eukaryota > Viridiplantae > Streptophyta > Magnoliopsida > Poales > Poaceae > Thinopyrum > Thinopyrum elongatum. The sequence continues at coordinate 727,093,327 of CM022303.1, forward strand.
AAGGTGAGTCTCAACTCCAACGGCATAGCTGGGCACGTACAACGACCTAGCCCCCTTACCATCCGTCTGAAAATCTGACAACCTCGCATACGTTGCAAGCCCGAAAGGGTCAGCACACAGGTGAATAGCTGGCCATATAATCACAGTCAGAGCAATGAACAGAATAAATGCTGAATAACTACATGATATTTGCCTGGTGGGAAAAGCTCCTAGGGTTTATACTGTTTTGCCGGAACAGCCAATTTTTCCTCTACAAAAGGGAATATATTAATTTAACTATATGGTCCGTTGTGTTGAACATTGAGAAGGTAAACCCGCCCTCTCAATCCCAATTAAAAGTAATCAATAATCCCAACAAATTAATTTCTTGAGGATGGGATTCATATGATGATCCAAGAACCAGATATCACTCAAGAACCGTCCATAACCGGATCACGGGCTAATCATGATAGTTTGTACACTCTGCAAGGTTTGTGCACTTTTTCCCACAAGAACTCGATCTCCTCCGTTTTTGATTTCTCGCACACATGGTGGTTTTTTGGAGAAACGGATGACCGAGACAACCAGTCTTTCAGAAACATTTACCTTTCTCTGCGGTAATCAGTTTACCCATCTTTCCCCTACATCTGCTAGGCCCTACCCTGAAAGAGGTCATTAACATAACTCAACTATGCTTAGAGCCATAATAGCTTGTGGGCTGCACACGGAAGTTTCTAGCATGAATAATCTTTATACCCTTTGAGCCGGGGTGGCGGACGTCCGAGAGGATCAACGGTATATCCCCGGCGATCTCCCTAGGACACACTGCGTAATAACCCCAGGTGCCCAAACAAGCCAATCCACCCAGATGCTGTTATTAAAGTTGCCACCGAGTAGTTGTAACCATTAATAAAAATCTCACATCTGTCCATGCGATACACTGCAAACCCAATCCACGTCTACGCAGCATAGCATGGCAAACATAAGCATAGCGCTAGAAGTAATCCAAGGGTTTGTATTTAAAGGGCAATAGTTTCTACCTCATCATCTATTCCAGTAACCCACAAGTTATCAACATCATCCTAAATCAGCAATATTTGAGGCGCGAAACTAATGCCATAAAAAACTGGGGGTAGGTAACGAAAGAGTATGATCAAGTGCTTACTTGCCTGCTGACGATCTTTTTTTTTATGCAAATTCCGAAAGACTCGTTAGTAGCACGCTTCGCCACTACCGGAATTCTAGCGCAAACAACAATAGCATCATAAGCAATCAGCGAAGATGCACGGTGTTAAACCAAACGAGATGATTGAACCAGAAAGTTCAAAACTAAGAACTCCGGTTTGCAAAAAGAATCAAATCAAACGGAGCAACTAAACTCAAATGCGAAGAAGAAACAAGCTTTGATGATAATCTGACTAAAGTCAATTTTAAGTAGCAAAACTTGTTTAAGTTGGTTCAAACAGAAAAGAAAGAGCGGCTTGGACGAAGATCTAGGCGCTTGAATGCTTGATTCTGTTTTTTTTGTTTTTTTTTTCTTTTTTTTTTTTTTCTTTTTTTTTTTGTTTTTCTACTGTTTTTTTTTTTTTTTTTTTTTTTTTTTTTTTTTTTTTTTTTTTTTGTTTTTTTTTTTTTTTTTTTTGTCTTTTTTTATTGTTTTTTTTTTTTTTTTTTATGACAATGAGCGCAAAGAAAAAGTTATACTAAAAAACGGAAAATAGCGATCAGGAATCGCCGATCGAAAAATAATCGCCGGAAAATCCGAGCGAAACGAAAAAACATAACGAAACAGGATAACGCTGCCCATTACGAACGCTTCGACTGTTGCCGGATTTATTTTTTAAACGGTAAAAATGTCGTTAAAAACGAACGTACGGACGAACGTCAGCTAAATAACTAAACCGACGGAAAAACCGTCTAAAAGAAATAAACAGGAACTTTAAAAAAAAACCGAATCTAGATCTAGGCGTTTACCAAAAAAGCAGAACGCAGTTGTTAGTACACGGAAAACCGAGGCGGCGGCCGGACGGGGCTAACTCGCGCGGTCGTGCCGGGAAGGAATCACCGGAGGAGGAGAGCAGGGGACACTAGCTGATGCCTCGGAGAGAAAAAAAAGAAAGAGACAAGCAAAGCAAGAGTGCAGGACCGCGACCGAGGGCAAGGAGGAGGATAAGGAGACGAGATCGACCGTGGGAGCCAGAGGAGAGAAGCGAGAGAAGGAGTACGGATTCCTCCTGACGAGGAGGAAAAGGATAAGGAGGAGAGAGAAGAGGCACGGCCTGACGCGCAAGCGGCCCCCAGCCAGCCAGGCGTGCCGGAGGCGCATGGCGGACGTGGCTCCGGCGGAGGGGACTGTCGAGAGAGAGGGGGGGCGGCTATTTAAGGGGGGGGCCGGGGCAGCTTGGGGAAGGGGCGACGGGCAGCGACGGCGGCGGCTCGGACTCCCTGGAGGAGTCCGGCTCAGGGACGGGGACGAAGGCGGCGGCGGTGTGGGCCGGCTGGGCCTCGGCCCAGTGCGGTCCGGCGGAGTTTTTTTTTTTTAAATAAATCCTGACGCAGAAAAACAAATAAAAGAAATACTAAACGGACTCCAAAAATCCTGAAATAAATTTTCCCCGTCCTCTAAAAATCTACCGGACAAGGTAAACATTTATTTGGGACTCTAATGCAATTTTGAAAAATGCATATTTGTCTAAATTCAAATAAAATTGCAATAAAAATCCAAAAAAAATTTTTATTTGATTTTAATATTTTTCCTCCAATATTACACTTATTTTGGAGAAGTCATATTATCTCCTCTCATATATTTTTAATATGAAATATTTTCGGAGAGAAAAATAGTTAAACCAAATTGATCCTTGTTTCAATATTTGAGAAAATTCAAATATGAAAACGGTGAAATCCCCAACTCTCTCCGTGGTCCTTGAGTTGCTCAGGATTTCGAGGATCGCAAAACAGAATGCATTAAAATATGATATGCAATGATGATCTAATGCATAACATTCCAAATTAAAAACCTGGGATGTTACAAACCTACCCCCCTTAAGATGAATCTCGCCCTCGAGATTCGGGTTGGCTAGAAAACAGGTGTGGGTGGTCCTTCCGGAGGTCTTCTTCGCGCTCCCAGGTGGCTTCATCTTCGGTATGGTGGCTCCACTGAACTTTGCAAAACTTGATAACTTTGTTGCGTGTAACTCGGCTGGCAAACTCGAGAATCTTGACGGGTTTCTCCTCGTAGGTTAGATCACTATCCAATTGAATTGCTTCTAGGGGCACTGTATCTCTTAGAGAAATATCAGCCATCTCCGCATGGCACTTCTTTAACTGGGAAACGTGAAACACATCATGAACTCCTGACAGTCCTTCGGGCAATTCCAACTTGCAGGCAACTTCACCCATACGTTCCAATACTCGGTATGGTCCCACAAATCGTGGTGCTAACTTCCCTTTGACTCCGAACCGTTTAACTCCTCGAAGTGGCGACACACGTAGATATGCTCTGTCTCCGACTTCATGGGTTACCTCCTTGCGTTTTGGATCGGCATAACTCTTCTGTCTGGACTGGGCTACTTTCAGTCTATCTCGAATCAGCTTAACCTTCTCTTCGGATTCCTTAATCAAATCCGGTCCAAACAACTGACGGTCTCCAACTTCATCCCACATCAACGGTGTTCTGCACCTCCTTCCATACAAAGCCTCGAAAGGTGCCATCTTCAAACTGGCTTGGTAGCTGTTGTTGTATGAGAACTCCGCGTAGGGCAAATTGTCATCCCAGCTAGATCCATAATCTAGCGCACAAGCTCTTAACATGTCCTCCAGAATCTGATTGACTCTCTCGGTCTGTCCATCTGTCTGCGGATGGAAGGCTGTACTAAACTCTAGCCTGGTTCCCAATGTCTGGTGTAGTTGGCGCCAAAACTTTGAAGTAAACTGGGTTCCTCTATCTGATACGATGGTCCTCGGAACTCCGTGCAGACATACGATCCTGGTCATATATATCTTGGCCAACTTCGCACTCGTATATGTGGTTTTCACTGGAATAAAGTGAGCTACTTTGGTCAAACGATCCACTACTACCCAGATAGAATCATATCCTGATTGGGTCCTGGGTAATCCGGTGATGAAATCCATGCCAAGTTTATCCCACTTCCATTCGGGTATTGGCATAGGCTGTAGCAATCCTACGGGCTTCTGATGCTCTGCCTTCACTCTCTGACATACATCACATACGGCTACATACTCAGCAATATCCCTCTTCATACCCGTCCACCAGAAACGCTCTTTTAAATCCAAATACATCTTGGTGTTTCCGGGGTGTATCGAGTATGGCGAGTCATGAGCCTCCTGTAGTATCAACTTCCTGATCTCGGCATTATTGGGTACATACACACGGTCCTCAAACCATAAGGTGTCGTGCTCATCTTCACGAAAACCTTTGGCTTTTCCTTTGCGCATTCTATCCTTTATCTCGGCAATTTCTTTGTCATCTTTCTGAGCTTCTCGAATCCTTCCCAATAATGTTGACTGAACTTCCATAACTGCGACAAAACCTCTAGGGACTATCCCCAAACGAAACTCCCTGAGATCTTCGGATAACCCCTTTGGTAAACCTCCGCTGTTGAGGGTATTGACATAACTCTTCTGGCTCAAAGCGTCTGCTACGACATTGGCCTTTCCTGGATGATAATGCAACTTCATATCATAATCCTTTATAAGTTCCAACCATCTCCTCTGCCTGAGGTTCAGCTCCTTCTGAGTGAAAATATACTTCAAGCTCTTGTGATCCGTGTACACATCACAACGGTTCCCAATAAGAAAATGTCTCCAAGTCTTAAGTGCATGAACTACAGCTGCTAACTCCAAGTCATGCGTGGCATAATTCAACTCATGCGGCCGAAGCTGACGTGAGGCATATGAAACAACCCTTCCTTCCTGCATAAGTACTCCTCCCAGTCCTAAGCGAGAAGCGTCGCAATACACTTGGAAATCCTTGCGTATATCTGGTAGAATCAGAACTGGGGCTGTAACCAAACGTTTCTTCAGTTCCTGAAAACTTGCCTCACATTCATCTGTCCATTTGAACTTAGTGTCCTTCTTCAGTAACTCCGTCATAGGATTCGCAATCTTAGAAAAATTCTCGATAAATCTCCGATAATATCCTGCAAGTCCAAGAAAACTGCGGATCTCCCCCACTGAGGTGGGTGCCAACCACTCAGTGACAGACTGAACCTTAGTGGGGTCTACTGCTATATCTTCGCCCGATATAACATGTCCAAGAAATCCAACTTCCTTCAACCAAAACTCACATTTGCTGAACTTGGCATACAACTGATGTTCCCTGAGCTTCTCGAGAACTAAACGCAGATGCTCCTTGTGCTCCTCTTCATTCTTTGAGTATACCAAGATATCATCAATGAACACCACGACAAACTTATCCAAGAACTCCATGAACACCTTGTTCATCATACTCATGAAATAGGCAGGGGCATTAGTCAATCCAAATGACATAACTGTGTACTCATATAGCCCATACCGGGTGGTGAAGGCTGTCTTAGGTATATCCTGTTCTCGGATCTTCAGCTGGTGATACCCTGATCTCAGATCGATCTTGGAGAACACTTTAGCTCCTTGCAACTGATCAAACAAATCATTAATCATTGGCAGTGGGTACTTGTTCTTAATCGTCACTTCATTCAATGCGCGATAATCAACAACCATTCTCAAGGATCCATCCTTCTTCTCAACTAAGAGCACTGGGGCTCCCCACGGTGATGAACTTCGTCGAATGTAACCTTTCTCCAATAATCCCTTGATCTGCTTCTTAATCTCCTCCAGATCATTTGCGGGCATCCGGTATGGTCTCTTTGATATTGGTCCGGTGCCTGGCAACAACTCTATCAAGAATTCAATGTCTCGATCCGGCGGCATGCCTGGTAACTCCTCTGGAAATACATCTGGGTAATCCTTCACAATAGGCACCTCCTCCTGAACAACTCCCGTGAGAGAATTTACTTGGCTCCTTCTAGGCACATGCCTAGATACATACTTGATCCTTTTTCCCTCCGGGGTGGTAAGCAAAATCGACTTACTCGCACATTCGATGCTTCCTCCATACATCGATAGCCAATCCATGCCTAGTATCACATCCAATCCTTGTGACTTCAAAACTATCAGGTCTGAGGGGAAAACATGACTTCCAATGATCAATGGCATCTGATGGGTTTAGAGGGAAGAGATTAGAATAGGGTAAGGTCTAGTGAGAAGGCACTACCCATATGCACATGAGACAAACACATTCATAACACACCACTCAATTCAAGCAAGAGCATACAATCGATCTAACTACCGTTACAAAAGTGCTCGGACTATTACTATTTACATGGGGAAAATACTAATGATAATATGGTGGTCATCTAGAAATTTTGATCGGTGGAAGACTCCATGATATCCGCTCCAGCTTCGTCTTCATAATCATCATCACTACTGTCGGGGTCGGAGTCGGTGTCGTCGAGGATGATGTAGTCTTCAGATCGAATTTCCTCAGGTTCGTCGTCTTCTTCTCCGGGCGCGGGGTCTCCCATGAATACTCCTAGCTTCCTTGTCAGGTCGTCATTCTTTTCCACTAGTATTGCGATTTCCTCCTCGTATCCATCGCGTGTAGACTTGAGTTCCTCTTCTAGTACAGTGGCGGTGTAGGTCCCGGTGAAGCTTGGTATTCCGATGTTCAGGTACCTAGTGATTTCCTTCAAGTGTCGTCCAAAAGGTGTGTCTTCATCCGGTTGTGTAAACTTGTTCCTTGAGTCCGCCATCCTAGAGAATAGAAGATGGAGAGAAGTCAGAAATGAGTAGAGAAGAGTGACCTATGGCTTTTCTTAGTGGTCGTGTCCTACAGTCAGCGTGTGCTCTGATACCATCTCTGTAGCGACCCGACCCGAATGGATCGAATCTCTGTGTTCAAGTGTCATCCCTGGATCGGTAATGCTGACACACACAGTACTTGAGGGATTTATAACAGAGTAGCAATCACACACTTATTACATCGAATGTCTCAAAAGAGAACTGATTACAGTAAATATGGCTTAAGGCCATCTAAATAAGATAACAGTGGAAGGCTTGGAAGATAAGGTGAGTCCATCAACTCCAACGGCATAGCTGAGTGCACGACAACGACCTAGCACACCTTACTCTCCGTCTGAAAAGTCTGCAACATGATACGTTGCAGCCCGAAACGGGTCAGCACATGGAATATGCTGGCAATATAACACAGTAGAGCAATGAACAGAATAAATGCTAATACTACATGCATATTTGGCTGGTGGAAAAGCTCTAGGGTTATACTGTTTTGCGAAAAGCCAATTTTTCCCTACAACAAAGGAATATACTTTATTTAACTATCATGGTGGTTGTTGAACATTGAGAAGGTAAAACCCCCTCTCAATCCCAATTAAAAGTAATCATTAATCCCAACAAATTAATTTAGAGTGATGGGATTCAATATGATGATCCAAGAACCAGATACTCAAGACGTCCATAACCGGGGACACGGCTAATCATGATTAGTTTGTACACTCTGCAGAGGTTTGTGCACTTTTCCCCACAAGACTCGATCTCCTCCGTTTGATTTCTCGCACTACATGGTGTTTGAGAAACGGATGACCGAGACACAGTCTTTCAGAAACATTTACTCTTTACTCTGGGTAGACAGTTACACCTACTTTCCCCTACATCTGCTAGCCTACCACTGAAAGAGGTCATGTAACATACTCAACTATGCTAGAGCCCATAATAGCTTGTGGCTGCACACGGAAGTTTCTAGCATGAATAATCTTATGATCCCTTTGAGCCTGGGTGGCGGACCGTAGGAGGATCACACGGTATATCCCCGGGATCTCCTAGGACAACACTGGTATAACCCCAGGTGCCCAAACAAGCAATCCACCCAGATGTGTATTAAAGTTGCCACCTTAAGTTGAACCATTAATTAAAAATCTCACATCTGTCATGGATACACTCAAACCCAATCCACGTCTACGAGCATAGCATGGCAACATAAGCATAGCGTAGAAGTAACTCCCAAGGGTTTGTTATTAAAAGGGCAATAGGTTCTACCTCATCATCTACTTCCCAGTACCCACAAGTTAATCACATCCTAATCATGCAATATTTGAGGCTCGAAACTAATGCATAAAAACTGGGTACCGAAGAAGTATGATCAATGTGTTACTTGCCTTGCTGACGCTGCAAATCCTAAAGACTCGTAGTAGCACGCTTCGCACTCCGGGAATTCTATCGCAAACAACCAATAGCATACATAAGCAATCAAGCGAAGATGCACGGGTAAAACTCAAACGAGATGATTTAACCAGAAAGTTCAACCTAAGAACTCCGGTTTGCAAAAAGAATCAAATCAAACGAAGCAACTAAACTCAAACTGCGAAAGAAACAAGCTTTGATTGCTAATCTGGACTAAAGTCAAATTTTACAGTAGCAAAAACTTGTTTAAGTTGGTTAAACAGAAAGAGGGCTTCGAGACGAAGATCTAGGCACTTGAATCGCCTGATTCCGACAAACGAGCGAAAAGTTATACTAAAACAAAAATCGGATCAGGAATCGCGATCGAAAATAATCGCGGAAAAATCCGAGAAAACGAAAAACTAACGAACAGGCTAACGAACGAACGTTCGCTGTCTGCGGTTAAACGGTGAAAACCGTTCGTTAAAACGAACGTACGGACGAACGTCCGCTAAATAACTAAACCGACGGAAAACCGATCTAAAAAGAATAAACCGGAATTTAAAAAAAAACCGAATCTAGATCTAGGGTTTACCAAAAAAACCGAACGGTTTTTCTCACGAAAACCGACGGCGGCGGCGGCTACCTCCGGCGGTCGGCGGGACGGCGGCGGCGGCGAGCGGCGGCAGCGGCGGCGGCAGCGGCTCCGGCGGCGGCGAGCGGCGGCAGCGGCAGCAGCAGCGTGCGGCGGCGCGGCGGCGGCTCCGGCGGCGGGGCTGGTCGAGAGAGAGGGGGGGCGGCTATTTAAGGGGGGGGGGGCGGGGCGGCTTGGGGAAGGGGCGACGGGCAGCGACGGCGGCGGCTCGGACTCCCTGGAGGAGTCCGGCTCGGGGACGGGGACGAAGGCGACGGCGGTGTGGGCCGGCTGGGCCTCGGCCCAGTGCGGTCCGGCGGAGTTTTTTTTTTTGTTAAATAAATCCTGACGCAGAAAAACAAATAAAAGAAATACTAAACGGAATCCAAAAATCCTGAAATAAATTGTCCCCGTCCTCTAAAAATCTACCGGACAAGGTAAACATTTATTTGGGACTCTAATGCAATTTTGAAAAATGCATATTTTTCTAAATTCAAATAAAATTGCAATAAAAATCCAAAAAAAAATATTTATTTGATTTTAATATTTTTCCTCCAATATTACACTTATTTTGGAGAAGTCATATTATCTCCTCTCATATATTTTTAATATGAAATATTTTCAGAGAGAAAAATAGTTAAACCAAATTGATCCTTGTTTCAATATTTGAGAAAATTCAAATATGAAAACGGTGAAATCCCCAACTCTCTCCGTGGTCCTTGAGTTGCTCAGGATTTCGAGGATCGCAAAACAGAATGCATTAAAATATGATATGCAATGATGATCTAATGCATAACATTCCAAATTAAAAATCTGGGATGTTACAATTCATATATATGTATTGACCCCTTTCTTTAAATTAGATGTGGCAGATGCGGGATGAACTCCTACCACATGATCGCATACGAGCAATTCAAGAGGAATTGGCGGGATTCTTTCTTGACCACGTCATACATGAGAAGGGAGAATACCATATGGAACTTCAAATGGATTTTCGGTAGATGATGTCAAGGATCGTAAGAGATGTTATATTGTATATATGTAGTTGCTTCGGATAGATAAACGAAAACTTGTTGTTCGACCAAGCACGGAGAAAGAGAGGTCACTTCTCTCTATATATGTTCATGACGATCTTGTGTAATTAATGGTTCCTTCATTTGCTTACTAGCTAGCGTCGAGTTCTCTCTATATGTAGTAGCTACCGTCGACCAAGCACGGAGAAAGAGAGGTCACTTCTCTCTATATGTAGTAGCTAGCTAACACAATATGAAACCCCTAAAACCCTCCAAAACCCTAACCCCCCCCCCCCCCCCCCCCCAAAAAAACCCAGCGCCTGCGAGCTGCTGACGCATGGCTGCCTTTTGGTCCCGGTTGGTGTTACCAACCGGGACTAAAGGTCCTCCTGCCTAGGCGCCCCACAGCGGCCACGTGGAGCACCTTTGGTCCCTGTTCATAAGCCAACCGGGACTAAAGGTTTTGGGTGTTAGTCCCGTTTGTTTTGTCCCGGTTTAAGAACCGGGACTAAAGGCCCTCTGGAACCGGGTTTAGTGCCCTGTTTTCCACTAGTGCTACCTACATATGCATTACATCCCTCTCTGAAGAATGGTGTTCATCTCACGTAACTTGTTCCTATTGATCTCACCCTCCTTTCTGTAATGAACTTTCAGCGTCTTTAGTTGCACCCTCTCGTCCTTCAGGAGACATATGTCCTTCTTCAGCTCATCGATCTCAACGGCCAGTTTGTCCTTCTGGTCGTTGAGCTTCAGTTTCTAATCGTAGTAATCTGGGTTCTCGTCGATGATCTGATCCCTCTCATTCCGTAGGGAGTTATTCAAAATCCCCGAGGGCCTTCACTGTACTCTCCTGTGACGCGACAAGTTCACGGTTGAGCATGTCCACATCACATAGCTGCTGCTCGACGGGTGCTGGAGATTGATTTCATACATACTCCTGGCAAGTCAAATATTTGAAATCATTAATAATGAATGGTTAGATATATGTATATATGCATGTGTTTGCAATGCTCATGGATGTTTTTGTAATCTTACCTTGTTGGTGCTCGCTTCGCCTATGTCGACTTTGTCATACGCCGCGAAGTTGCACCAGGACTGATAGTGGCTGTTCCAGCTACTCATGGCCGCAACTACAAAATAATGACAAGTCAGGATCAGATTATCTAACACATGCCAGTTTGTACACAAGCAATTTTTTTAAAAGATGATGACATAACCATTACTAGCTTTGGACAACAACAATATAGCACTATCGATATCTTCACACAATCATATGGATGAAGTGTAGTATATATCTACACAACTCACATAGGGGTAATAAAGACTGACTATAGCGCAATAACAATAAAGACTGACTATATCTTCACACAATCATTGGTTGAAGACTAATTCTGCCAAGCCAAAATGTGGTCAGCCACAAAAGTATGGCAAGCCACAAATGTGTGGCAAAAACCAAACACATGCCAACTAAACTATGGCTGCCAAACTTTGGCTTGGCAATTAAGGGGTGTACCTTAATTATGAGTATACAATTATTCAACTATGAAGGTACAACATTCTAGACTTCACATTGTAGTATCTACACAAGTCACATTTGCATAGCATAATTGTTTTGTCAACTACCTATATTGGCATAGCATTATTTCTCCTATATAACAAATTTCTATATGAAATCATTGAACAACCTTTATTGGCATAGCATAATTGTTTTGTTAACTGTAATAAAATGTCAAGTACGCTCACTTGGCATAGCATAACTGTTTTGGCACTGATTTAGAAATGCACTAGAGCAAACAATGTGGCACTGATTTGGCAATGACTTGGGAATGCACTAGAGCAAACACTACACTAAAAATGTATCAACTAAAAATGCCAATAATGTGGCACTTATTTGCCACTGATTTGGGAATGCACTAGAGCAAACACTACACTCAAAATGTATCAACTAAAAATGCCAACAATGTGGCACTGATTTGGTAATAACTTGGGAATGCACTAGAGCAAACGCTACACTAAAAATGTATCAACTAAAACAATCTTCCATTGCCAAACAAACACATTGTAGTTTCTAATTCAATTTGGCCTACTCATTCTAATTCAATTTGGCCTACTCATTCTAATTCAAATTGTCCAACTCACTCTATTTCAATTTTGCCTACCATTCTAATTCAATTTGGCTTAATCAAATCACTGAAACCCTAGCGATGCAAATGAAAACGAAATGAAATCCTAGCGAGAGAGGGGGATTAGCTGTTACCTCCGCCGTCGTCGGTCGTTTCCGCCGCCGCCGTTGAAACACTAGTGGAGGGGGATGAACCCTAGCCGTCAGTCATTTTTGCCGCCGCCGTCGTTGAGACCCTAGTGGCAATGCAAATCAAAGTGAAATAGAATCAAATCAAATCGGACGGCAACGAGCGACGAGAGAGGGAGAGAGAGAGAGAGGCAGATTAGCTGTTACCTCACCACCTGAATCGGCCGGAATCGGAGCGGCGACGTCGACAGAAGAAAGGGGAACGAGAGAGGAAACATAGAGAGAAAACGGGCGCGGAGCAGAGAGAGGGGGAGTAGTGGGGCGAGGTGGCCGTTGCCCCCTTGATTTTTGGGCTTGGCCCAATATGCAAAAAAATAATTAATTTAGCCCAAACATAAAAATTACATACTTCAATAAAAGCAATACCTCATTTTTACTTCACTAAAAACAAATAATGGAGTAATATTATTAAACACATAATAGAGTAATAATAATATAAATTCAGCACAATATTCTTAATCTAATAAAATAATTAAAATACTAAATATATTTTTAAAAATGTCAAAAATTCCAATTAAAATAATATAAATTATAAAAACTACAATATAATATAAAAATGATCACCACGTACCAACAAATAAAAAGGAAAAAATGATGTCTCAAAATATAATATAATAATATTCGCATTGACAAAATTAAACACATTCTAATCAATTAAGAATAAATAGTTATAAATAAAAGTAATTCCAGAAAAAAATTAAACTACGATATAATATAAAAATGGACCCCACGTCATATAATACTGGCGTGGCAACCCATGTTATGCCACAACTAAACATAATTGTTCTGGCATTCTTTGTTATGCCACGCTAGCACTATACTACGCTTTCTACTATCTGTGGGACCCGTATACCTGTGACGTTCAACGATTATCCAGCGTCACCACTATGTCCCTAGTAATGTCGTACCAAATAAGCCAACACCACCACTATTTAAAAAAACTAGTGCTGGCGTTGGTTGAAAATGGCGCACCGTCAACGAAAGTTGTGGCTAGCACGTTATCCACTAGTGTCAACCAACCCATTTTTGGTGTGGCTAATACTGTCAACACACATCGGGGTCGTCGTCATCATGTGCAATACACGGTGGATTGCTCGGACATCCTCAGCCGTGAGAGGGGTATTGGCTGAAAACTGCTTCCTCACACGATCGAGGTCGCCACGTTTGAGCCGGATTGCCATGACCTGAGCCAAGATGTTGGGCGAAGGCTGCCCTGCTGATGTGGCCGCCCTCTTGAGGGCGGTATGCGTCCCATCAGATTCAGGGTCCAGTGCCTCCGCCCCCGCGTAGTAGATATCGTGCTGGACGAGCATGACGGCGAGGAGGAGATTGGCGTCGGCACTGTAGAGGTAACGGATGGCCTGTGCCTCGTTGAGGCATCCGAAGTATGTCACAAGGATAGCCATGAGACTGGCAGGACCTGGTTGCAACCTGGTGCCAGTGGTCGAAACCGGGTCTGTATCTCTTTCTATTGGACCCCCTCTTACTCTTAGCGGCCGGTGCGTCAACGAGGGTGTTGAGGTTTAGGAGGGTGAGGGCGTTGAGGATGATCTTGGAGACGGGGCCGAGGAGGCCGAGGCAGAAGCTGCCGGTGCTGAGGAGGCCGAAAAGGTTCGGCATTGTCTTGCAGGGCAGCCGGAGCCGGTCGAACACCTCGTCCTAGAAACCGACATTGAGCTTGTAGATGGCTTGCCGCAAATTCTGGTCGTGGAGAAGAGGAGGCACATCCTCATCCTCATCGCGGCAGTTGAGGATGAGGATGAGCCGGAGGAACTGTTAGATCGCCCGCCGGATTTCTCTCTCACACACACAAACACACAGTGGGAGAGGAGGTTTTTGCGGCAAGCACGTAATTGATCCATACGCCATCTGCCTTTTTTTTTTCTGGCCGGCGGCGGCGACTTGCCTCTTGCCTCTTGCCGTCACGCCGTAACATGCGGTATAGGAGGTGCTCTCATCTACTCGTATATATGCATGTTTTTTGCAGCGTAAAAAAAAGTACGCGTGACAGTCGGTTTCATCACGACACGAACTCGCGACCGCTGCAAGGGAAAAATATGTTTTCAAGGGAAACGTAACGAAACTAAATAGCTCAGAATATTAAGTGGCCTAAACTAAATCGCTGTCAATCAGACCAATTGGCGAAGCGTACATTATGGCGTCCAAATCGCAGAACAGCCTCTCCTTCCGCCCTAGCCCTAGCCCTAGCCCTAGCTAGGATCTACATCGTCGGGAAACGGCGCAGCCCACGAGAAATCCAATCAGATCCCGGCGGGAGATGGATCGATCCATGGAGCCCTACATCAAGAGGATTGATGCCGCCATAGAGCCTCGCGAAAATCAATCAATGGAGCCACCCAGCAAGCGGATCTGCGCCGCCCAAGATGACCGGCTAAGCGACCTGCCCGACTGCCTCATCAAGAGCATCCTCTCCTTCCTCGAGTCCCGGCAGGTCGTCCGATCTAGCGTGCTCTCGCGGAGGTGGAGCCATCTCTGAAGCTCCGTGCCCTGCCTCGACATCGACTTCACCGTGTTCCGCCGTCAAGCCCGCTGTCGAAGCCGAAAGTGCTGCGTAACAGATTACGGACGAATGAAGGTATGCGCCAAGGAGTGGCGGCCGTTCGAGGAGTTCAGCGACAAGCTCTTGCTGCTTCACAGCGCCTCGTCCTTGGATAGGCTCCGGATACATGTCCCGTCTGTAAACTATGATGATAGGCAGGCGTGCTCGAGATGGATCAGCAGGGGCGTCCAGCGCAGCCCCACGGTGATTGACATTCACATGGACTCAAGTTGGGGTTGGGGGAAATGGTTCCTCCCCGATCTGGGATCCAATTCATATCGCCTCACAACGCTGCTCCTTCATGGTGTACAATTGGACGATAGCTTTGCAGAGCAGCTCCGTTGCGGGTACCCTGTGCTTGAGCATCTGAGTCTCGTTAAGTGCTTCTATCGCTTTGCCGACATTGTGTCCGGAAGCCTAACACACCTCACAATTGATGACTGTGTAGGCCATCACGGGTTTTCCGATGGAATTGTGGTCGCTGCTCCAAGGCTAACGTCTTTGCGTACTTCTTTGTCAACTATCGGCTGGCCTGATGGTATATATGTAACAGACACACCTTCCTTCGTCAAGGCATCACTATGTGTGACATCATGGTACCAGACAAAGGCTGGCTTTTTGGACAACTTATACAGGATGTTTAACATACCGCATCTAGAATTGTTTGGTTTCAACATGATGGCAAGTCTCTCATTCTATTTATGTTTTACGGCCGACCATGCAATTACAGTAGTTGATTTGTGTTCACGTGGTTGCTCAACTAGATCTATATATGTTGCTTCATTTCATAACAGATTGCCTCGATTTATCTCACACCTAGGTTAATTCCCGGTTAATGTTGGGTTCTAACAAGGTACTGCTGCATAAGAAAAAATATATACATATACTTATTTAATCAGAAAAAAATCTTATCATGTTAAGGGTAGTAATTTGCTCGATCAATTATTGTCCTTTATTGAATGATGTTACACAACCATAAACATCCGTAAAAATTTAAAGTATGTTTATTTCTTAATATTAATCTTTTTGTTTCCATCGTTCAATAAAAATGAGACAAATATTGTGAAATTTGATATATCAAATTACACCATTTCGAAGTTCTGTTTCTGAGTTTTAATAGTAGTATATTATTTTTGTGTTTTAGGTAAACCTACAAAAGATTTCAGATAAACTCCCACAGTTCTATAATGTGAGATCTTTATTAATCAACCGATGCGATCTCAAAATGATCGCAACTATTCAAACACTGGATCGCTTTCTGCAAAGCGTGCCGAGCTTAGAAAAGCTTACTTTGCAGAACTGCGAGGTACTTCGACCATGTTTGCATTTAATACAATGTTTCATCACTTAATTGCCCTTCTATCTGGCATCCTCTTATATGGTTTTCTACTACCTAAAGTTCACAGATCGCTCGAAGAGGAGGACATCAAGGGCCAAGTGGCGAACTGTTGCTCTCGAAAGCCAGAATCTTATGTCTTTCAAGTGTGATAATTTGGAGGTGATTGAAATCAAGCATAGCAAAGATGACAATATCGATGAGTTGTTTGAGCTCCTTATGGGCCTTTGGCGGAACCTAGGCAAGACAAACATCAAACTCACCAAAGTTTAAAGAACTTGCCACGTTCATATTAGCTACAAGATGTGAACTTAAGGTTTCTATTACAATTTCCCGTCATGTGTACTATTAAATTTTAATTAGTAGGTTGAAGAAGCATCAACATTCTTCTTAGTACATGTTACCTAAGATTAAAATATTGTCGTAATAGATCGTAGAAGAAAAAATCTACTCTAGTCAAGATATCTTCTGATGTTGCGCTGCCACTTATTGTGAGAAGGATTTTCTTGCGCTTATCTTTGCTACCTAGCCATAGAACTGTTTGATTTTGGCTTTCTGCTCTTCTGTGACATATATGGTTCCTTGATCAGATTAAAAATATTTTGGTCCTTAGATATAATAGCTTAGCCAATCTGAACCTGAACCCTAGCATTACGAGTTGCTCTCGAGTGACTTCGGAGGCGCCGCCACTGCAAGGTGACGCTATCCAAGCAATTTGGACTGTTCGTGTCAAGTTGTACTGACAAGGATTCCAGATGGCGATGACCACTGATTGCAGAGAAGAAATCCGTGACGTTATCTGTGTTGATCTTGGCCGCCCCAAGCTTGCGCAACTGAGTGAGCTTCTTCAGCTCTTCTACCTCCCATCTTGAACCAGCGACATTGACGACACCAAGTGTGTGCAACCCCGTCATTCTTCCAGAATCTCTGGGCACCTTAACACCGACATGGGACTGAGATTTGGATGTAGTGCCTGCATGAATGTACTGCAGCTTCTCTAACTCTGTCGTGCTTGCGGGCAAGGTGACTATGGATGTGCCCCTGACATCCAGAGTCTCGAGCTGCCTTAGATCACCTAATGAACTTGGCAGACGGGTGATCATGATTAGTGTTCGAAGAGAGAGGAATTTGAGGCGAAATAGCAGCTTCACTATCTTCTCAAGGCCTTCATCCTTCAATTCATATGAATTTTCCAGATCAAGCACCTGAAGCACCCTCATATGCTCAGAGATGAAGAATGACTCCCACTGCCCAAACACTGTCAGTGATCGGCCTCTTTCTCTTCTCCATGTAGTCAGCCGCTTCAATGGCATTCTCGGCCTCATATGCCGCATCGCTGATCTGGATAACCCAGGTAGCCACAAGCTCACACTAGTAGAAAACGGGACATTAGTCCCGGTTCGTGAGGGCCTTTAGTCCCGGTTGTGCAACCGGGACTAAGCAATCGGGACTAAATGCCCCTTTAGTCCCGGTTCGTAACACCAACCGGGACTAAAAGGCCTCCATGCGTCAGCCCCTGCCAAGCGTTGCGGTTTAGGTTTTTTTAGGGGTTTTGGAGGGTATAGGGGTTTCATCCATTCAACTCGACGCTAGCTACTAAGCAATGAAGAAACCGTTACACCACATCGTCATGAATATGGAGGACTCCTCCGGCGATCGTCGGGGACTACTCCGGTTATCGTCGGGGCCTCCTCCGGCGATCGTAGAGAAGTGACCTCTTTCTCCGTGTTTGGTCGAACAACAAGTTTTCGTATATATTTTCAACGCTACTATATATAGTGCACGTTGATGCATATATACAATATAACATCTCTTACGATCCCTAATATCTAATTACCAAAATCTAATTCCAATCCTTGATGGTATTCTTCGGTTTTAGCTATGACCTCTTCAAGGAAGAATCCCGCCAATTCCTCTTGAAATGCTCGTATGCGATCCTTTGGTAGGAGGTCGGCCCGCTTCCGTTCGATCTAATTCAAAGAAGGGGGTCTATATATATATATATATATATATATATATATATATATATAGAGAGAGAGAGAGAGAGAGACTATTCTGATCACGGGATCAGAATAACAATTCTGATCACACGCGCGTCTATATAGGGCTCGATGGGCATGTTCCCGAACTCCCGAACCAGGCAACGACCAAAGAAAAAGAAAAAAGCGCACCCCACCTCCCCCGATCCCCCCATCCCAGATCCCGATGCCCCACCTCCCGCACCTCCCGCCCGCAACCGGCGGCGCCGCCGCCACCATGCCCCCTAACCGGAGATGCGGCCACCGCCCCGCCCCAACTGGAGCCCGGCCACCAACCGCACGGCCCCCATGCCCTGACCTTCAACCGTGCCGCACGCGTCCTCCCTCCCGGGTCACCCGCCACCGTCGCCTCCCTCACCACTCACCACTAACGCGCGTGGCCGCCCCGCCCTCGCCCCAAACGACGCGCCCCTCCCCAACCACCGGTGCCTCCCCGTTTTTTGCCGCCACCACAAGCTGGCCGGCTCCTTCCAGATCGCCCCGCGCAACCTCCGCCCCAACCACCTCCGTCGCCACCCCTTCGTCCCGACCACCTCCTCCGCGGCGGCTGGTGCTGAACGTATTGAAATGACCAGAACACCCTCTGTTGTACTGTTTTAAGTGTTAACAGGAAATGACACGATTAAGAGATGTTTTTGCTGCAGATGGTACATTTTTATGTGAGCATATTAGATGTAATAATGTCTTATATTACGGGACGAAGGGAGTAGTGCAAGTTACGACCATACAATCCTTTAAGAAATCTTTATTTCAATTTACAGTAATTTATAGACAACATCATAAATAATTTGCAGTATTAACTCTGATAAACTATGCATTAGAGGTTCCATGCATTCAGCACACGCTTCCATTCCAAAACAAATGTGCATCATCCATCCAGCACACATGCATCTCACACAGACACGTACGCACCATCCATCCCACGCCCGCACACACATGCATCATCCATCCAGCACACATGCATCACACACACATACGCATCTTCCATCCACGTACGTACAACGCGCAGACACACCTGCGCAGCCACGCTCGCACACGGCACGGCCACGCACGTACCACACAGGAAAAAAAACAGTTGTTTGGGGCTCCAGCTTTTTCGGCCAGAAGCCATAGAAGCTGCTCCTAGGAGCCCAAACAAACACACCCTTTCTTCTCTGTTTAGAAGTTAGCTGTATGAAGTGCTATATATGTTGTGTAACTGCTCACAATGCACTCCAGCCTTCGTTACAACAGAATTTGCATAGGTTTGTGGTGTATGATTTCAGTTACGAGGTCATGCGATTTTAATAGAGGATTAGCTCAATTAGTCGGGGTGTTTTCCACGGATGCTACCAATGGCTCTATCATGTGAATCTGAGAAAAAACTAGGCGGTTATGCTTATGATAATGATTGTATGCATTGGCATTTATGAGGTCGATGGTGTCTTCTGTATTTCTTCCATTGGTGCCTTTAGCACAGAATTCTGTATTGACTTAGTTTATCATTCATATCCCTTGGGTCTTATTATGTTGTTCCTCCGGCTACTGCCTAAGTGTTGTTTTGGTTCTTCCGTTTTCTATATGTTCTTGCAGTGCTTTTGTGTCTGATTTGATTACTATTGCATCTACTTCGATTTATCTCCCATGAACACGTGCTTGGTGTACTGCTGGGTGTCGTCAAGTCCGTTTGCATGATACATCTCTGAGTTATGGGTGTGTTGATCCATAAGCTTTGCGTTTAAATTCCCCCCTTCAAAAGTAAAGCTCTCTTTTTAGTGACATTATATCCTTGGTTGTTTGTGAAACAGAGAGCATTGGCTAGACCAGAGATACACATGTTTTGTGTTTTTTTTTATAATTAACATGGAAAATATTTGTATTCTTTAACCAGTTGTGGTGTTTTTCAATCTCATGAAATGGTTTCTACTTTAGCTAAGACAACATGGTCACAAGTACATTCAAATAATTTATATTGCATCTTTCTATTAAATCCACCTTCTTTTGCTACAATTCCACCGCAGCAACGCGAGGGGTATCATCTAGTTATGATAACGATGATGGATTTATTAGATGACTATGATGATGATGAGTATGACTTTTTATTATGTTAATGATGATGAGTTTATTATTAATGATGATGATGCTTAGTTTGTATATAGCATGATGAGTTATTATATATATATATCAGTAGGTGAAAGAGACTACTGTATATATATAATAACTCATCATGATCATAATCATATGATGAGAACTACTGTATATATATAATAACTCATCATGATTATAAAATCATATGATAAGACTACTGTATAAAAGCAGTACAAATACAGCGTCAATATGCTGCATAAAAAATACAGGAAAAGTTAGCAGTAGCACGGTTATAGAGGCGTTGCTGCTATTAGCAGTAGCGCGTTTCGTGAGGAACACTACTCTACTAAGTAAACTTAGCAGTAGCGCGTGTCAAAACGCGCTACTGCTAAAAGTTAGTTGTGAGCGCCTTATCAGTAGCGCGCCCACCGGCCTCACGGATAGACATCTGACCTGCGCTACTGCTAGGCTTTTCCCTAGTAGTGATATCAAAAACCACTACAGAACATCATGAATAGAGAAATGACCAAATTAATACAAGTTCATCATCACATTAAAACCAAGGTACAGTAGTGATCAAATGTTATTACTGCAAAATAAAATACATAAAGTTCATACATAGTTCTCGTAAAACAACATACAACTATGTAAACATTTAAATCAACAACACAATGCGATCAAAATCGCAACTAAGGTAATAATTTATCCAACGACATAATGATATCAGCCTCTTTAACAATGGCATATTTCTAACTCTTTCTAATCCTTAAGTGCATTGCATCCATCTGGATCTATATGTAGATCGACGACATCGGCAACATGCAACTCCAATTTCATCTTTCTCTCTTCTCTTTCTCATTTTTCTTCCTCTTCTACTTCACTTCGCCCTCTTTCTTGGCTTTTCTTTCGTCTTTTTCTCTCTTCATTCTCTCGTCTTGTCATCGAGGATACTGTACTGGGAATATACAGTGTCGTACTCAGACGATTGCTGCTACTCCGGCCGTCAGAAACGGAGTAGCTATGTGTGCCACACCTCTATTAGTTTCTGGTTTAGGCTGCGGCCTCATGAGCGGAATTGGGACGTACACTTCTACGATCAAGATTCAGTCCAGGTGGAGACTGGAAGAGAGAGTAGGCGTGGCAGCGACATCGGCTCTCGTCGCGAAGATAACCCGCTGAGACAAGACTACGATGAGTTGACTTTGGGGGCACAGACCGCCGAATAAAAATGCTCTAGGTCAACTTGATGGGCATAAATTATCATAAACCACGACATGCAACAGAAGGAGTTATAAAGATATATACCACATCTCGAAATCCATAAACCGGATGGAGCCGACGGGACTAGATTATCAAAACCATGTGCATTATACTAAATAACAAAACAATAATATCTCCTAAGAAATGTATAGTCCTCCAATTAAGACTAGTCGTAAAGTCAATACAATTGTGAGCTGGCTCTTCGCCTGCAATGAAGATAATAGTAAATGTTTTTATTTCCGGTTTTTTCATTCTTCTTTCTTTTTGTACTTTTCCTCACCTTTTTTTTTTCCAGACCAGGCGTCCTGCCCCGTAAAAAACTGCGTACCTCTGCCGCGGGATAGGTTGGTGAGTCGGGGGAATCCCGCGAGGGCTGAAATGACTACGTGATTTGAAGATTTTTGGCCTTTGGGTGGGGGGGGGGGGGGAAAATAATGGCCGTGACCACGAAGACAGAGGATTTAAAAAGACGGGCGTATTGGGAATTCTGAAGGAAGAGCGATGACTATCACGGTGGTATAGAAGTAGGAGCGTCAGGTGCTATTAGGGAAAGTGCATTAGTAGAGGAGAATTAGGTCGTTGCGGGGGCCGGGCTAGATAAGAGGGGGTAAGAGAAGGAGAAGGGGGCAGCCAGCGAGTGTGGAGGATGAAAGGGTAAGTTCCTTGCGAAGGTAGATGGAGTTAGGAAAAAGTATCTCTAGAGGCGAAAGAGTGGTCGTGGGGAACGAGGGATAGATGGAAGGGGGAGAGTGAAGAGGGGGAGAGAAAAAGGAAGAGGAGGGGATGGAGGAGGGGAGAAGAGGGGGAGACGGAGGAAGCGCAGTGACAGAATCTGGAAGAGAGGAATGTGACGATGGGTGAGGCTTATCACCCCGAAGTGTTCGAGGCGATAGAAGTTAGATAGTGTACGAGAAAGGCTGGTAAGGTGTAATGGAGTAAAAGGGGTTGGCATAAGATAGGATAGGTTAGTTGAGGTAAGCAGGGTGGATGGAGAGAGTAGCCGAGAGGTGTGAGTGGAAAAGGACACGAGGAAGGAGGATAGAAAGAAAGAAGTAGGAAGCAAGGTGGGGGGATATAAAAGAAGGAGGGGAGAGGGGAGTTAAAAGGAGCGTAGAAGTTCTTGCCTCGAAGACACAAGTGTGTGTGGAGTCAGGAGGGCGGGGTATGGAGCAGGAGGAAGAGGGGATGTGTCATACGGTGGAAAGGGGTGACTTAGGGTCGATTTCAAATAATCGTCGGCGGGCGCAGCAGGGGGGGATCAGCATGAAGCATCGTTTTCCTTCACTAAGTTGCCTTGAAGTTTGGAGGAGACCAGAGGAGAAAGAAAGAGGAGAAAGCTTAGTGTGCCTTGCGGGCACCTCATATCATGTTGTTTTGTGTGAACTCAATGGCATCATGCTTTCAGGCATTTCATCGAACACCTCATGTGCATAGGAAGGAAAGCAAAGTAGCACACACCTCCCACCTTCTATGAGCCAAAAACAGAGGAGCGGGGCAGCAAGGGCGAGGATATATATAGGCATTTCTTTAGTTCCGGTTGGTGTCTAGAACCAGGACTGAAGACAGCCCTTTAATCTCAGTTGGTGACACCAAACAGGACTAAAGGGTCTCGTTCCTAGCGCAACACACCAACCGGGACTAAAGGTCCCAGTCGAACCGGGACTGATGCCTGCCGAGCCCCGTCGGCGTCCTAGCCGCTCGAACCGGGATGATGCTCACATTAGTCCCGTGTTCGTAACCACGACCGGGACTATTGCTCCCTCCGGCTAGAACTAAAGCCCTGTTTTCTACTAGTGTCATCTCCCGATCTCCATTTGGCGTCTGCGGATTTAAGGTAGCTCTTTAGTCGCTTCAGCTCATCCTTCAAGAATCCCACTTCAAGGTTGACGCCGCATAGGAATGTGGTCTCCTGGACCGCAAAGATGCTCACGTTGACAAGCACGGCGCCAACGGCCGACTCGGCCATTAACTTCTCCTGGGTCTCCGCTCCATAGATGGAATGCTTCTTTTCTTTGGCGGGAAAAGAGATATGGAATGCTTGACAAGGGATGAGTGGGTGTGCGTGTTGGTCAAATCTTCGTCCGTACAATCCTCGCAAACTTATGTTTCGATCCCAACAATCCTCGCAATCTTTTTTTTTTACAGAACTCATCGAATGTTATTTGACCACCAAACTTTGCAAGCGTCCATAACATTTACTCATAAATCATTCCCACAAAGTTTCAGATTTTTTCAAAATATTTTGCTATGTTTTCTTGAGTTGGTGCATCGAGCTGGTTGAGCCACTATTTTCCTCTAAGTTTTTTTCCTTTGGTGTAACGTCCCTGCAAGATATTAAGATGCATGCCAAGCAAAGAAGCTCCTCATGCATACATGGAATGCCTGCCTTGCTTGAGATGGGGTTTTAGAATCATTACTTCCATATGAGCTTGGTCGTCTTGAGGTTTGGTTGAGCATCTTCAATAGATGGTCCAAATGTAAAAGTCTAACTTTTGGACCGTCTGAGGTCAAAAACGCAGCTTCAACAAACGGTTCATATGTAAAAAAAAATGGACCGCAGCCTCCTCGTGATGTAAAATACAACACCTCCGGTGCAAATTTCATCACGAGGTGCATCTGGTCCAAAACCAGCCGCCCCCGCGAACGCCCAACCGCCAAGTTCCTTCCTTTCCCGCCCGCTTCCTCCGCGCCCCTACCCGTGCCCTCCGTCCGCCTTCCGCACACCTCCGCACACTCGTCATCCACACCCCTCCTCCGCCGGAAGGAACCTGCCTATCCTCTCCGTCACTCCTTCCAGTCTCCTCCCTCCTCCGCTCCTTCTGTACTCCCCTCGCCCCTGTCTGCTATTTTCCGGAATCCCCCTCCTTCAAGTGGGGGTCCTCCTCCCTCCCTCCCGACCCTCCCTCTTCTCCTGCCTCTTCTGCCTCTTCCTCCTGTCCTCTTCCCGTAGAACAAGCGAGGAGTTGCCGAAACGCACCCTCCTCCGCATGGCACCTCCCCTTTCCCCTTCCTCTTCCTCCCCTCCTCCTCTCCTCACCTTACACCCATCCTTGCCCTCCCTCCTTCTCTCCTCCCCCTCCCCTTCTCCCCTTCCCTCTCCCCGCCTCGCCTACTCCAGGGTTGGTGGGGTGGCCTCCCATCCTCCTGCCCATCCTTCTCGGGAGGAGGGAGTGAGGTGCGCTCCCTCTCCTCCCATGGTGTCGTCCTCCCATCCCTTCTCCTTCCCTCACCGACCCTCTCCCCTTCCGTTCGCCCGTCCGTGCCGAAATCATCTTGGCCCAGCCCGTCTCTCCCCCCTCTCGCATCGAGGCCGCCTCCTCTTTTTCCTTGGCTGCCTCCTCCTCCATCCTTCAAGTCGGGCTTCTTCGGCATGAGGCAGAAGCCCTCCGGTAACTTCGGAGTGGAGTTCTCCGACGCCGGTAGGCGTTGGTGGATCGGCACGTACCCCTCCGCCCACGAGGCCGCGCGTGCCTACGACGTGGCGGTGTGGCGTGCCGAGAGGCCTCGGGAGCACCTCAACTTCCCATAGATCGAGAGTCGGGCGGAAGCGGAGATGCTTGTGCCGCAGGGCATCAAGATGAAGGAGATTCTGATGAAGAAGAAGACGACGAAGAAGCCGTCGGTTGTCGTCAGTGCCGGCGAGACCGACGATGAGGCGATGGCGAGGTTTGCTCGGGAGCATCCGGAGTACGTCCAGGCCGAGCTGGAGTACTACTGGAAGCGTGAGGCGGAGCAGAAGAAGAAGGGGGCAAAGAAGGAGGACGAGGCCGGTCCCTCAACGGTGATCCCCATCGAGTCCTCTTCCGAGGAGGACTGGGCAGACTTCTCGGAGGAGGAGGAGGAGGAGGGGTGCGACGACCCGGAGAAGGAGGAGTTTTGGGCGCAGTTCCGCAGCTTCGACGATGAGGAGTAATTTATCTAGTAGTTTGAATAAGTAGTAGTTGAAGTTCATGTATGAAACTATGTTGAATTTGATGTTTGAACTATGTTGAATGGACTAGTAGTTTGTCGTTTTAGGAAATTTACATCTTCATTTTGGACCATCTATTGGAGTTGCTCTTTTGGACCATTAATTTGGACCATCTGTTGGAGTTGAGCTTTTTTCGAAGCTCCAAAACGCACTTTTTGACGGTCCAAATTTTACATCTCCGATTTTGGACCGCAAAATTTTGGACCATCTATTGGAGATGCTCTTAATTTGATTCGGATTAGAAAAGAAACTGAAATTCGCAGGACAGGCCTTTTCAGAGTTATTAATTTTTATTATACCTTTTTTTAGGGAATATCATAATTACTATATCTTTGGAAGTTTGGATGGAGACGGGCCTGGGCCTCTGCATGTAGTGCCACTGAAACTGCACGGATGGGCCTGGCCTTCTCCTTCACCTTGGAAAAGAGATAGATTGGCCTACGTCGTACGGGGGCTGCTCGATCTCTCCCATCCTCCCTATATCCGGTTCGATCCGATCAATGGGGTGTATCCCCTCGCGCGCGGCGTCTCGGTCCGCCGCACCAACGTCCACGCCGGCGTCCGCGTCCGCGTCCAAGCCCAGCCCATGGACCGGTCTACCGCCGGAGCTGCTCCTCGAGGTCTCCGGCCGCCTGCAGCACGCCACCGACTTCGTCCGCTTCCACGCCGTCTGCAGGCCGTGGCGCGACGCGGCGGCGCTACTCTCCTGCCCCACCTGCCTGCCGTGGGTTCTCACGTCGTGCGACGACCAGATGCTACACTCCATCGTCGACTTCCATCACCCCCTCCAGACGCCGCACGACCATGACCCGCACGACGACGGCGACATCGTCCTCGTGGAGCCACCAGGGGTGCCACGTACCAACAACAGAAACTGGGTGGCTAACGCGGATGGCACTGCTACCTGGCTCTTTGTTTCGAGTCCCCAGCCGAGACTCATCGACATACTTACCGGAGCCGTCAAGCCCTTACCCCCCTTACCGGACGATGAAGGAATGTCCATGGAGAATTTGCGCGGCGTCGTCTACGGCGATGGTACTGTTTTTCTCTACAACTTCATTAAGAGCTTCCCCTCACAGTCCTTTACGGCGGCTATCTTGTGTCCCGGCAATGCGACATGGACGGTCATGACAAAGAGCCTGAAATTGTTAGCGCAACCCCATGCCATGTATCATGATAGCAAGGTCTTAGTGTTGGATGGTGATTCTCTGTGGTGCTTCATGATGACGACAAACTACGAAGGCAACATCAGTGATGTTAACAGCGACGATCTCGATTCGAGGTGGGGTCTAGACGAGGATATAAGTTATCTTCATGAAAGCAGCTACATCTTGGAGTCACACGGTGAGTTGTTGTTGGCATCTGTCATGGTGAAACGGTCTTTGAGTGGTTACGGTTGCAGCAATCCGGCGCCCATGCTGCGGGTGACATTGCGCACGATGCGGAAAGAACCAGCCAGTGGCAAGATGCAATGGGTGCAGATAGATGGCCGGAACCTAGGAGGCCACGCCTTGTTCCTTGGATCTCCCGCTAGCCTCGCGATGAAGCTGGACGAAGGCGGCGGGTGTGCCTACTTCGTCTTTTGGGGCGGCGTGTTTAGGTACAGCTTTGTTGATGGCGAAGCCAAGGCCGTGAAGTGGTTGCGTCCTGATTGTCGTCCTGATGAGGCATGTGTGTGGCTTCGCCCCAGCCTATCATTTACTCCCATCAAGGAAATTAAAGAAAGGCTTGAGGCTCGGAACAACATGAAAAGAGAATAATTTTGTAAGTCGAATGGAGAAACTGTAATTTAGTAAGTCTGATTTAGTTTGTCTTGAATGTTGCTTTAGTTCAGAATCATATATTTGTAAACAATTCTTAGTTTTGCTTAAGCACTGGAAAGCTTATTCTTTATGGAGTGTAAATTGATAATTGCACATTTGAGAAAAAAAATACATAACCATTTTACCATAACTTTCTAATTTACTCACAAACATGTGCATATAATGCCGCTTTATTCAATACAATTATAAACTAAATCTCCACCAGAATATGCCTGATTTATAACTCCTCTTCCAGATTCATTTAAGTTTAGTTGTGGGTCACTATTTCAATTAAAGCATGGAGAGCTTAACTAATTTTAGAAAACAGTGGGTACATCGTTTTATCAACGACGGTAATAAAAAGCTAAGGTACTAGCATCCCACATACAGTCAATACGATTTGTAAAACTATGGGTAGCCAGCCTATGCACTACACAATTAGCTTCCCTTGGACAATCTTCAAATGCGATCTTCGCAACTCCATACAAAAGTAATATGCTGGCATACAAAATCGCCGTTGAGGATGTTCACAAGTGACCTCCAGCGAGCAATGTATAAATGGATAGCAAGTTGTTAGACTGAAGGATGAACTTGTTGAACCCATAAAGTTGCACTAGACTTGGTCCCTCTCAGAAGACGTAAGCTTCTTCCATGAATGTGTCTGTAGCGAATCGGATTGCCTTGGATGATGCTGCCATAAACTTCCGTCGGCTGTCGCGCACAACTGGAACCATGCTTCCCTTTCCCTGGTCATCATTGTATGTAGCATGGACCATTCCTCACGCCCCTTTGCTCCTCATACTTTCTAGGCTCTCCGATAATTTGTTTCTAGAACTCCTATCCACAATGCACTGCAGTGCCGGTTGTATACCCTCACCGTACCCACAGGACCATTCCACACTCCCCTTTGCTCCTCATATTTAGCGAGCAAGTGAGTGAGTCCTTGGATGATCAAAAACACATTTTTCAAAACACTAGTTATGAGCAGACCTGGCCAAATGGGCATGGCACAAACGGCATGTCGAGGCCTGTATATAAAATGGGCCAGCACGCGTGCCTCGCCTCGCGCCCTAGGCACGACACATGAGCTAAACTGGTTAGTTCGTGCCTTCTGGCCTGTTTGCGGGATGGCACGCGGGCCTCGCCCGAGCACGGCCCAATGCGGTGCCACGGGCCGGGCACCCCTATATCTTGCCTTCAGCGAGAGGGTAGGAACCCTCGCTAAAGGGGAGACCGAGATGGGTGGGCCTGGCCGGTTGGAGGTAGAAGGAAAAGGGGGGCATGAGAGCTTCGACCCACTGGTGTCCCACATCGCCCTCCTATATCTAGTCGCGGCCGATCAGGCATAGACGGGTGGGGCCGGCTGGCGGCCGATAGGATGGATATGTGACGCGGGCGGGGGGGCGTGTCGCGCGGGCGCGAGCAATGTTGCAAAAGATGGCAAATACATCAGAGGATGACATGTGTTACGCATATATATCAAAAAGGCTTGACTTATGCATACTTTGTATATTACTATGATGTACGATATTACGAACATCATCATTTTTCAATACTGCCGACTCCACCTATGCTCTACCATAGATTGTCCACAGATTTTTTAATACTATGGTGCCCCATTTCAATCAAAACTATTCCACCGCATTTCCTTATCTCGCATGAATAATGATTTCATCACATTATAAACGAATATTTCTAAATATGGATTAGTCAATGATGTAGTTTAGTATCCAACAGTTCACGCATAGTCATATTGACAGTTTTCTATTAGACCTTGTATCTTACACATTTTATCAAATATGTACTTGATGAACAGGTTGTATTGATGCAAAGCCCACGTCTTGAGAATCAGCAATCCGGCACTGTGTCTTGAAATGTCCATGGTCTATACAGAAAGATCTAGTATGTAGCCATGTACTTAAAAAGCATAGATGTTACCAACTGATAGGGACATTTTTTGTATGCGTGTATATAAAAATGTATGTGTCAAGTCCATGATCCAGATGTTGATGTTATAATTTATTTCCGATGACGCATTCTCCGTTTTTTTGGTTTTTTGTTTCACCACCATTTACAAAAGATGTTCAATTACTCTTGTTGTTTTTCTCACTGTTTTTCAGACAGTTACAACAGTCGGTTGACAATCGTATTAGACAAATTGTTTTGATGTGCTGAAAAACCGTCCCCCGATATCTGTATATAAAAATGTTGGAATAGTTTTTTTAAATGTTGCTCAAGATTTTAAAAATGTTAAATTTGTATAGAAAAGGTTGATCATGTATTGAAAAATGTATGATTTTTGACAATGTATATAAAATATGTTAATCAAGCATTTGAAAAAATCGAACAAGTATTTGAAAAATGTTAATCAAGCATTTAGAAAATGTTTAATATGTACAAAAAAATGTTGACCATGTGTTAAGAAAATGTTAATATAGCATTTAGAAAATATTAGTCAAGCATTTGAAAAATAGTTAAATGTGCATAGAAAAATGTTAGTCTTGTATCTGAAAAATATTGACCAATCATTTCAAAAATGTTAAAAATGTGTGTAGAAAAAATGTGCACCATGCATTAAAAAATGTTAAACTTGTATTAAAAAAAATGTTAAACTTGTATTAGACAATTGTTTTTTGACATATACAAAAAATGTAGATTGAAAATAAAAGAAACAAAGAAAACCAAAATATGAAAACTGAGAAAGAAACATAATAAACGAACAAGAAAAAATGGAAAGTAAAACCATTGAAAAAAATGTAGAAAGAATAAAAAATGGAAACAAAACAAAAACCAGAGAAGAAAAAAGAAAATTAACAAAAGAAAATGAAAAAACATTGAAAACAAACAAAACAAATTAAAAAAAATGGAAAAATGAAAAATGGAAAGAAAATAGAAAAGGTATAGAAATAGAACAAAATGGAAGAAAGCCGAATAGCACAGAAGAAAATGGAGAAAGGAAAAACAAATAAACCAGAAAATATGTGTTAAACTAGCTCTTTTCCTTCTAATAGGTAGCGCCCAAGTAGTTTAACATGAACTCGATGTTGCCTCATTGGCTATCAATGTGACGATACAGCCTGGAGGTCCTAGGTTCTATCCCCCTCTTGCTCGGGCACTCCTATATGAGAGCTCCTCTTCGGCGCCCTCAGCACCGCTTAGGGGGGAGAGGGCGCCCGAAGGTGCGCTATAGTGAGCCGGCCCAATGTTGCTCGCGTCTATGCTAAAAAAACAAAGTATCAAGAAAAATATGCACAACTAGGAATCGAACCCACATGCCACCGTGAGGAACTTGCGCACAGTACCACTGCACCTTGATGACTTTGGTGTGTTTATTCCGAAAACAGACTATATGACAATTGTTTCCGTCGCAGTACATTTTTTAAAAGAAAATGTAAATTTGGAAAAGAATCCACATTTTTTAAAATTCATCTATTTTGTAAAACTAATCATGGATTTTCAAACAAAAATCAAAAAACTCGAAAAGAATTCATAGTGTTTGAAAAAAAGTTCAACAATTTTCAAAAAATTCATCAATTAAAAAAAAGTTCATTGATTTTGAAAAAAGTTCATCAGTTTTGAAAAAGTTCATCGTATTTGAAAACAAGTTCATCGAGTTTGATGAAATTTTATCGATTTGAAAAAAAACCATCAATTTTGAAAAAAGTTCACCAAATTTGAAAATCATTTATTTTGAAAAAAAAAGTTCATCCTATTTGAAAAACAGTGCATCACGTGGCCCTTGGAGATGCTTTCTTCTGGCCTAGCACGGTTATGAACATATTTCTTTAAGACTCTCATGAACCTCTCAAAGGGGAACATATTGTGTAGAAATACAGGACCCAGAATGGCAATCTCTTCGACTAGGTGAACTAGGACGTGCGTCATGATATTGAAGAATGATGGTGGGAACACCAACTCGAAACTGACAAGACATTGCACCAAATCATTCTGTAACCTTGGTAGGATTTCTGGATCGATTACCTTCTGAGAGATTGCATTGAGGAATACACATAGCTTCACAATGGCTAATCGAACGTTGTCCGGTAGAAGCACCCTCAATGCAACACGAAGCAGTTGCGTCATAATCACGTGGCAGTAATGGGACTTTAGGTTCTGTAACTTTTTCTCTGGCATATTTATTATTCCCTTTATATTCGACGAGAAACCAGACGGGACCTTCATACTGAGCAGGCATTGAAAGAAGATTTCCTTCTCTTCTTTGGTAAGAGCGTAGCTGGCAGGACCCTGATACTGCTTTGGATGCATGCCATCTTTTTCGTGTATACGTTAACATTGCTGGTCCTCCCGTGCCTCCGGTGTATCTTTTGTCTTCCCATAAACGCCCAAGAAGCCTAGCAGGTTCACGCAAAGATTCTTCGTCACATGCATCACGTCGATTGCAGAGCGGACCTCTACTTCTTTCCAATATGGTAGGTCCCAAAATATAGATTTCTTCTTCCACATGAGTGCGTGTCCGTCAGCGTCATTCGGAACAGATTGTCCGCCAGGACCCTTTCCAAAGATTACTTTTAAATCCTTGACCATATCAAGTATATCATGACCAGTACGGTGGCGAGGCTTCTTCCGGTGATCTGCCTCACCTTTGAAATGCTTGCCTTTCTTTCTTAAGACATGATTGATCTGAAAAAATTGACGATGTCCCAGGTACACATTCTTCTTACATTTATCCAAATATATACTGTCGATATCATCTAAACAATGCATGCATGTGTGGTATCCCTTGTTTGTCTGTCCTAAAAGGTTACTAAGAGCAGACCAATCATTGATGGTTACAAACAGCAACGCTCGCAAGTCAAATTCCTGTTGTTTGTGCTCATCCTACACACATACACCTTCTATACTCCACAGCTGTAAAAGTTCTTCAACTAATGGCCTTAGGTACACATCAATGTCGTTGCCGGGTTGTTTGGGGCCTTGGATGAGCACTGGCATCATAATGAACTTCCGCTTCATGCACAACCAAGGAGGAAGGTTATAGATACATAGAGTCACAGGCCAGGTGCTATGATTGCTGCTCTGCCCCCCAAAAGAATTAATGCCATCTGCACTTAAACCAAACCATACGTTCCTTGCATCATCTGCAAAGTCCTTCCACTTTCTCTCGATTTTTCTCCACTACGATCCGTCAGCGGGTACTCTCAACTTCCCGTCTTTCTTACAGTCTTCTTTGTGCCATCGCATCAACTTGGCATGCTCTTTGTTTTGGAACAAACCTTTCAACCGTGGTATTATAGGAGCATACCACATCACCTTGGCAGAAATCTTCTTCCTGGGGCGCTCGCCTTCAACATCACCAGGGTCATCCCGGCTGATCTTATAGCGCAATGCATCGCATACCGGGCATGCATTCAAATTCTCGTACTCACCGCGGTAGAGAATGCAGTCATTAGGGCAGACAAACTTCTTTGCTTCGTACGTACTGTCGGGCAATTCGTTGTCCTTTGGAAGCATCTTCTTTAACATTATCAGCAACTTTTCAAATTCCTTGTCAGATACACCATTCTCTGCCTTCCATTGCAGCAATTCTAGTGTGGTACCCAGCTTTTTCTTGTCATCTTCGCAATTTGGGTACAACAATTTCTTGTGATCCTCTAACATGCGCTACAACTTCAGCTTCTCCTTTTCACTTGCGCAGTTTCTCTTTGCATCGGCAATGGCCCGACCAAGATCATCAGCGGGCTCATCTGATGCCTCTTCTTCAGCTTCTTCCCCCATTGCCGGCTCAGCTTCTTCCCCCATTGTTGTACCATCGTATTCAGGGAACCCATGGCCAGGATAGTTGTCATCGTCCTCTTCTTCTTCATTCTTTTCCATTAGGACCCCTCTTTCTCCGTGCTTGGTCCAACAGTTATAGCCGGACATGAAACCGGACGTAAACAGGTGGACGTGAATGGTTCTTGAGTTAGAGTAATTGTGATCATTCTTACAGACAGCACATGGATAGCACATAAAACCATCCGCCCGCTTGTTTGCCTCAGCCGCAACCAGAAAAGTATGCACGCCATAAATGAACTGGGGAGAGCATCGGTCATCGTACATCCATTGCCGGCTCATCTTCATTACACAACACCGAAAAGACCAAATTAATACAAGTTCATACATATAGTTCATACACACTTATTCTCATAAAACAACATACAAACTCTCTAGCTAAAGCATTTAAATGCAACAACAAATGCGATCAAGATCGCAACTAAGGTTACAATTGATCCAACAGCATAGTGATACCAAGCCTCTTGATTAACGGCATATTATTTAAATTTTCTAATCTTCAAGCGCATTGCATCCATCTTGATCTTGTGATCATCGACGACATCGGCAACATACAACTCCGGTTTATCTTCTCTTCTTCAATTCTTTTTTATTTTTCTTTCAAATACTCATTTTTTTTTTCAACTAAATTTAACTTCTCGACAAGAGGGTCGGTTGCAATTTCCGGTTCACATATCTCCTAGATAAAAATATCTATGTCAACTTGATGGGCATAATTATCATAAACACGAAATGCAACAAATAGTTATAAAAGAGAGTATATACCACATCCGAATCATAAACCGGACGAGGGCCGACGGGGACAGATATCAAAACCATGCCACTATGTATAACAAACAACCATACAGGTAAGAAAACTATACAAGTAATTATCTAAATCAAACAAACATGATTTTTTTTATAAAAAGGATAAGAACAAGAGGCTCATCAAGGTGGTGCCGGCGACGGGACGGTGCAGGCGATCGACGGTGGTTAGGACGGGGACGGGAAGGCACTAAGTAAACCACACCTACACATGCAAACTAAGAAGTTAATTTGAGCTCAAATTACATATAAATCAAATAAACTCCCACATATAATTACTCCCAAACTAAAACCCACAAATTACTATACTTATAGAGCATTGCAAGAGCTAATCTAGCAATGAGAGATGAAAGGACAAAGTTGCTAACCTTTGTGAACACTTGGATGGATGGGGTGCCTTCAAATCTTGACAAATTTTGGCAAAAATGGAGGATGAGCTCGAGCAAAAGAGGAAGAACAGAAAGGAGAGGAAAGGGGAAAAACAGAGAGCTTTGGCTCGGGCTGGACGAAGGG
The DNA here is from genome assembly GCA_011799875.1 of Thinopyrum elongatum. Taxonomy (NCBI): domain Eukaryota; kingdom Viridiplantae; phylum Streptophyta; class Magnoliopsida; order Poales; family Poaceae; genus Thinopyrum; species Thinopyrum elongatum. Next base: position 727,127,640 of record CM022303.1, read on the forward strand.
TTTATATAGTGACCCCTTTAGTCCCGGTTTGTGACACGAACCGGGACTAAAGGGGCTCATGGGGCCCCAGCCTGACACCAGCCTGCCACCACCCCTTTAGTCCCGGTTTGTGTCACAAACCAGGACTAAAGGTTCAACACGAACCGGGACTAATGATTTCCCTGCCCCTAGCCGTTGAAACCGGGACTAATGGTCACATTAGTCCCGGGCTGTAGTCAAACCGGGACTAATGATGCGAACATAAAGTCGTTTTTCTACTAGTGGCGACTCACTAATGGTCACATTTGTTTTTTTAGTCTTCTCTTTCTTTTATTTGCTTTTGTTTATACTTCAAAATATTCAAAACATATATATTACAAAAAAACATGCTGTGAAAATATTTGAAATTTTTTTGACCAAGCATTTGAAAAATGTTAAATATGTATAGAGAAAATGTTTCTCACATATACGAAAAATGTATCAATGTGTAGAAAAATGTTCACCAAGCATTTGAATTTTTTTTTTCAAAAATTATTTTGAAAAATGTTGATCAAGCATTTGAAATTTGTGAAATGCGTATAGAAAGAAGTTGACCATGTATTAAAAAATGCTGAAATTTTTTCATCGTGTATATAAAAATGTTAATCAAGCATTTGATAAAATGTTGATCAGGTATTTAAAAATGTTAAATCTGTGTAGACAAATGTTTACAATCTATTAGAAAATGTTGAAATTGATATCATGTATATAAAATGTTGGAATAGTTTTTTAAATGTTGCTCAAGTATTTGAAAAGAAATTTTGTAGAAAAGGTTGTTCATTGATGAAAAATGATGGATTTTTGACAATGTATATAAAAGATGTTAATCAAGCATTTGAAAAATGTTAATCAAGCATTTAGAAAATGTTTAATATGTACAAAAATGTTGACCATGTGTTAATAAATGTTAATATAGCATTTAGCAAATATTAGTCAATCATTTGAAAAATAGTTAAATGTGCATAGAAAAATGTTAATCTTGTATCTGAAAAATATTGACCAATCATTTAAAAAATGTTAAAAATGTGTGTAGAAAAAATGTGCACCATGCATTAAAAAATGTTAAACTTGTATTCAAAAAATGTTAAACTTGTATTAGACAATTCTTTTTTGACATATACAAAAAATGTAGATTGAAAATAAAAGAAACAAAGAAAACCAAAATATGAAAACCGAGAAAGAAACATAATTATCGAAAAAGAAAAAATGGAAAGTAAAACCATTGAAAAAAATGTAGAAAGAATAAAAAATGGAAACAAAACAAAAACCGGAGAAGAAAAATTAAAATTAACAAAAGAAAACGAAAAAACATTGAAAACAAACAAAACAAATTAAAAAAATGAAAAAATGGAAAATGGAAAGAAAATAGAAAAGGTATAGAAATAGAAAAAAAATGGAAGAAAGCCGAATAGCACAGAAGAAAATGGAGGAAGGAAAAACAAATAAACCAGAAAATATGTGTTAACCTAGCCCTTTTCCTTCTAATAGGTAGCGCCCAAGTAGTTTAACATGAACTCGATGTTGCCTCATTGGCTATCAATGTGATGATACAGCCTGGAGGTCCTAGGTTCGATCCCCCTCTCGCTCGGGCACTCCTATATGAGAGCTCCTCTTCGGCGCCCTCAGCGCCGCTTAGTGGGGAGAGGGCGCCCGACGGTGCGCTATAGTGAGCCGGCCCAACGTTGCTCGCGTCTATGCTAAAAAAACAAAGTATCAAGAAAAATATGCACAATTAGGAATCGAACCCACATGCCACCGTGAGGAACTTGCGCACAGTACCACTGCATCTTGATGACTTTGGTGTGTTTATTCCGAAAACAGACTATATGACAATTGTTTCCGTCGAAGTACATTTTTTTAAAAGAAAACGTAAATTTGGAAAAGAATCCACATTTTTTAAAAATTCATCTATTTTTTAAAACTAATCATGGATTTTCAAAAAATGTTCAAAAAACTCGAAAAGAATTCATAGTGTTTGAAAAAAAGTTCATCAATTTTCGAAAAATTCATCAAATTAAAAAAAAGTTCATTGATTTTGAAAAAAGTTCATCGGTTTTGAAAAAGTTCATCGAGTTTGAAAATAAGTTCATCGTATTTGAAAACAAGTTCATCGAGTTTGATGAAATTTTATCGATTTGAAATAAATCACCAATTTTGAAAAAAGTTCACCAAATTTGAAAATCATCGATTTTGAAAAAAAAAAGTTCATCTTATTTGAAAAACAGTTCATCGCGTTTGCAGAAACTTCGTCGTCTTTGAAAAAGGTTCACGCATTTATGGAAAAGGAGAAAAAGGAAAGCAAAGTGGAAAACAGCGCGTTTTTTCTATTTATAAAGAATACCAAATACTATTCAAGCACATCTGGTTATCTGATCCAATTGGTTGATGCGCTCCCTACTTAAACGAAATGATCCCGGTTTGATTCACAGCGAACGGACTATTTTTTGGTTTTTAGAAACAGGAAAACAGAATCTCTACTACTAATAAACAAACAAACAAGAACTTTCTTACGTGCACCCGTCAATTTGTCCCACAAGACGCACGAACCAATCAGCACCACACAATTAGACCCACAAATCTCAATCTAACAGCCATCATTAATCTAATGCCTCTACGGTTTGGACTTAGCAAATTCCCATGACTGACCGTGCTCCACCTCCACCATCCATCCACCGGCAAGGAAATACCAGTCCCGCGTCCGTCCCCTACAATCACGCGATTCTCATCGGAAAGTTAGGAAACTAAATGAAATCGGCTCCCGTCGCCCTTAACTTCCACGCCGCCCACCACCACCGTATCCTGCCTGCACGCCGACCTCGCAGCACTGCACCGTAACACCGCAACATCACCATCGCCATCGCCGATTGTTGCCGCGAGCAGCATGGAGTCCGTCCGCGAGTAGCGTCGCATCCGTATGCGAGGTCGCCAGAGCAAGGAGGCCAGGCGACGGAATGCCCAGGACCCTGCCCTTGCAGCGTGGCATCCGTACGCGAGATCCCCACTGCCAGGAGCCCGCCTTGCACGTCCCTTGAACAAGCCGGATACACGCAGTTGTAATTCTTCCCTGCACTTCTTTAGGTTCAACTTCTTCCTTTGACCTGTTGCAGCATTACTTGGAATTAGAATTTTCATAATAGAGTTCTAAACTGATGAGACGCCCTTATAATGCAATTTTTAAACTAACTGAATCATGCATGCTTGTGTATTGTTCAGATAACTGATGAGATGCCATGCACCAAACTAACAACAATGTGTCATAAGTGTGGACCCTAATGAAATGCAGAGGCAAATGGTTGGGGAATCCAATTGGTTGCATAGTAATGATGCGTATCAGAGGCAACTAACAGCAGGAAGCTCAAAAGGAGCTATTGCTGTGCCTCTTGGACAGAACATGCAACCAATTGGGAGCATCATCAGAGATATTGCACAAGGTATATTTAATTGGCGCTATACTGTTCATGTGATTCTGATTGTAATCATCTTCTGGATGAAAATTAATTGTGCATGCAGGGCCTCTCACCCAAATTTCAGGTGTTGAGGTGCCCCAACTGCGCATAATACGTGACCCAGATTGCACAACTGAAGATGCGGGTTATTTCGTCTATATAATTATGTTGCAGGTGTGCCGACATTGTTTATTTGATCATAAATCTGGGTTCTCTTTTGTTTGTTCAGGTATACAACCTTTTAATGGATCCAATCAACCTGAAAATACGCCGGCTAATGATACGATAGGACCTGCGCAACCGGCTCCGCATGGTACTCAAAACACTAATAATCTGATATGGGGTTTTGACAATCCAGCATTCTTATGCTCTACTGATCTTATGAGTTTTCATAGTGGGCAACGACCAGAAAGATGATCCATATGGAATTTTTAGCCCGTTGTTGGACACTACTGCCCCGTTGTTTGATAAGACGATTTCTGCTATTTTTCGCTTGTGTGATGCTAATACTTTGTCATTATTCATGCAACAGCTACAAGGACCGGAAAATGTATTCAAATTTGCATCGCTTCACATGGAACGCGATTGTGATAACTGGAAGGACCTACACATCACAACATGGCCAAGGGGAGAGTGTATTAAGAGCAGATTGCAGACCAATGGGTATGCCTCCTAACTCAGCGCAATCAAGTTCCAAATTTTTTTTCTATGTCCCCATTAATCGCATTACAAAGGAAATTTCTTGGCAACTAAGAATAAAGTATGCATATGCACACACCAAAAGTGCAAGATCATGGGATCCAAGCAGTTAATCTTTTAAGACTTTGACAATTAGTATATGTGAAAGTATACATACTGACTATATGAGGATAATAAACCTTGATTTGTGTTGCAAAATCCCTCAACCTTTTTGTCAAATGCACGGCAGAACCATTGCCCATTCTTTTAGGAGAAGCAAAAGGCAATAACAAGGCTATGTATAAGAGACAGGAAAGTGACTTTACTATATCAAGTTCCATCAGCATGACCACCAACACAATCATTTGCTTAGTAATATAGCATCTAACCAGCTCCAGGATTTTAGAATGAATTTTATAAATCTGTATAAACTCACTTTTTGCACACATGATGATTGAGAATGTGTATAATTATTTAAAACTGAAAACAAAACATGTAACCTGATCCATTCTAAACACTAAAGAAGTTGCACTTCCTGCTTCCAGAGTGTAAAATGGTGCATTTGAATGTTTGTTTGTTGGAACTACACAGTTATGTCATATCCTTCTTTCATAAAGTTATCCTAATAGGTGAGAGCATCAACGAGATTTTGTGGGTCTATCACAAAGTGGTTTAGAATATAAGTTTTTGAGGTATAATGCTTGTGGTAACACATCTAAGAAATATTTAGAATTGCCGATGAAGGTAATCTGGAACATTGATTTAGTAAACAAATATGCCCGGCCATCACATCAAAGAAAGGTTCTAAAGACAACTCTAAGGATTTCCCAAACTATAAAAATACTGTGCAATGCAACTCAGAATCAAAACATACCCCTCGATTCAGACTTGTTGCTCCCATCCCCTTTCGGGACCTCCTTCTTCTCCTTCAGGAAATCTAAAACATTAAGGGGCGATTTGATAATTTGCCACCCCTTACTTCCCCCTTTCACAATTTGCCACCCATTGTCTCAATGACGGGTGGGCCCGGGCCCCACCTGTCATTCTCAGGGGGGGCAAATTATGAAAGGGGGAGGTAAGGGGTGGCAAATTATCAAATTTGCCAACATTAAGGGCCACATGTCCAACTAAAAGCGGATCAAAGGAAACCCAAAACCAGGAAGAAAGCTTACTCCTTTCCGACTGGTAGGAGAACAGCCGCCGGGACTGCGAGTTGGCGAGAGTAGGGATCTCCAGTCTCGGACCTTGTCGGCCCCATTGGCAGATGAAACCCGGCTCCCCAGAGCAGATGTCAGGTAGCGACGCACGAGACACATCCCGGCGCCCTCACAGCCGGGCAGCAGCGACGGCGGCGGACATGCCATGGCCCGCGAGCAGATAATCCTAGGAGACTATATTGCGAACAGTCAGGTGATGCACCTGCGATGAACCGAATTAACGGGGAAGAGCAGGCGGCGGGGTCGGAGAGGGAGACTAATCTGGACCGGGACGAGCAAGCGAGCACGCGGGAGAGGGTGGAGGAGGCTCATGGCGGCGACGGCGACAGCGAGGGCATCAGGAGGAGAGGGAGGGGCGGCGTCCCCAGCGAGCATACCGAGCTTGAGCGCCTCCCCGGTCACTTCGGCGGCCGGATTCGAAGAAGGAGAAGGGAAGAGCATGGGCTTGCGAGTCCCGCGCCTCCGACGGATGCTCCCGCGACCGGATTCGACCACGAAGCGGATGAAAAGCAGGGGCGACCATGGGAGAATGGGGAACAGCGGGGAGATGTGAGGGGCAGTGGGAAGTGACCAGATAAAATGTGTGTGGGGGGCGGTGGGGAGGATGACTGTGACGTTTTTTTTTTAACATGAGTACACACACAAGCGCTCATATACACGTGCATACACTCACCCCTATGAACGCACACATGCACACCCTACCCCTATGAGCACCTCCGAAAGACTGAGCCAGCATATCATCTTGAAATTTACGAAGTCACCATAGGCACCTCGTCGTCGACGGGAACGTCTCCTCCCACTGAATGCGCATCGCCGGAAATCCTGAAATAAATCCAGAAATAAATGCGAGCACCAGGATTTGAACCCTGGTGGGCTGGGGATACCACAGTCCCTCTAACCATCCAACCACAGGTTGGTTCACGTGACATTCTTTTTTTAATATACACGCATTAGATAGATAGTGAATGAGTGCATAGTTGTTTGAATTAAAAAAAAATCTAAAAAAGTTCATTCTTTTCTACGGCGTCCGATTCAGGAGCGTGAGTGTGATCTTTTCTATCGTCGGGACTTGTTACCGTAATATCATTTGATAATTTTGAATTTTTATATAACTATATATAAAAATTGATAATTTTTTATTGAAAAATACTCACTTCGATTCAAATTAATTGCCGCTTGTTTAGTACAACTTTAGCGTCAATTAATTTGGATCAGAGGAAGTATTTAAGTTCTGTAATCATGCAGGTCATCACATGTGGATGTTAAATTTTATGGAGTACTTCGCAGGAGATATTTTGTCTGACACTTGTACATAGGTATTTTTTGTTGTGTAATTATACTTACTTTTTGTTGTATCACTATTTTAAACCTAACTCTGGTCATAGAACAAAAACTAGATGTCAATTTACTTGACTCAGAATTGAATGATGATAATATAAGAAGTCGAGACTTGGATGATGGAAACAACACAAATCTCACGGATTGTATGATTCGGGATAGACCCCTAAAAACTTCAATAGATATTTTCATTATAGATTATGATATGTGCGTTGCACATGCACGCTTACTAGTAGTAGAAAAAAGTGGGATGGGCCGGCATGCAGTGCACAGGGGGTGTGGTTTTTAGAAACAGGAAAAACAGAATAGCAGAAAGAAGTGGGATGGGCCGGCCCGCAGTGTACAGGGGGTGTGCGCCCTGTACCAAATGGCCTGTATTCGGCGCTTAGGCCCTGTACAACGCAGGTGCTTATGCAGGTGCCTCGTTGAAAAAACCCGGTTTTTCTCCGGGCAGATGCTTACACAGGTGCTTATTAAGTGGTACGGAAGCAAACTTTGGCTTCGATGCTAGCCGGTGCTTAGGGGAGTTTAACTGCTCTCCTTCCCTCACGGATGCTACAGATTTGAAGCAACTAAGCACCTGCTAGAAGCACTCTCCATTGTGTGGCAAAATTTTCTTGAGATGCAACAATACTCTCTCTCTTTAAGCACCGGTGCATAAGCACCCAACACTGTACAAGGCCTTAAGGCGCCGAATAGGATTTGGCCTCCTATATCTCGCTGTCACATAGAGGAACCCTCGCTAAAGGGGAAACCGACATGTGCTGGCCCAGGATCGTGGGAGGCCACAGTCTCCTTTTTTTGTGTTTTTTTTTAATTTCCGTTTTGTTTTTCGCTTTTGTTCATACTTTAAAATATTCTAAATATATATACTACAAAAAAACTCTATAAAAAACATTTGTTAAATGTCGACCAAGCATTTAAAAAATGATAAATGTGTATAGATAAAATGTTTATCATGTGTACGAAAACATCTAAAAATCTGTATAAAAATTGATCATGTATTTAAAAAATTCTAATCCATCATTTTAATTTGTTTGTACAAGTAGTTGAATTTTTTTATCAAGCATCTGAAATTTGTTAAATGTGGATAGAAAAAATGTTGAACAAATATTTGACAAATGTTGATCAAGGATTTGAAAAAATGTTAAATGTGTATAGTAAAATTGTTTAGCATGTATTAAGAAAATGATGAATTGTTCTGCCATGTATATAAAAATGTTAATCAATTGTTTGAAAGAAATGTTGAAAAAAGTATTTGTAAAATGTTGATCAAATATTTGAAACTTGTTAACTGTAAATAGAAAAAAAAAGTTGACCATATATTAAAAATATGATGAAAATATTTGGTCATGTGTATAAAAATTTTAATCCAGAATTTGCAAAAAATATTGAACAAGTGTTTGAATAATGTTAATCAAGTGTTTGAAATGTTAAATGTGTATAAAAAAATGTTGACATGCATTCCAAAATGTTAATATTTTTAGTTAAAAAATGTTATTTTAAAAAGTTTAAATGTGTGTAAAGGTAAATTGTTGACCAATTATTCAGAAAATGTCAATCTTTTAAAACAAATGGTAATCAAGCATTTTAAAAAATGTTTAAAAATGTGTAATAGAAAATATTGACCATGTATTAATAATGTTAATTTTGGAAAATGTGAAACTGTATTTAAAAAATGTGAAACATGCATTACATATAAGAAAAAATTATAATGAAAACCAAAGAAATATAAGGAAAACAAAAAAAGAAAATAAGTAAGAAAACCAAACAAAGAAATAAAAGAAATGAAAAAAGAAAACAAAAAAGCCGATGAGAAACGAGAAAGAAAGAAACAAAACCAAGGAAAAGAATAAGAAAAGAAAAAACCAATTGAAAACCAAGAATGAAATTAAGGAAACCAAAAGGAAAACAATGAAAAGTTAAGAAAACAAAAAACGAATGAAAACTGAGAAGAAACAGAGAAAAAAAGTGAAAAAACCGGAAAAAAAAAGGGAGAAAAAACTGTGGAAACCCACCTCATTTCAAGTTAAGTAGCGTCGTCCTGCTAGTCTATCACTAACCCAAGGCTAGTCTAGTGGAGTGGGGAATGTATCGGGTGCTCCCACCCTTGGAGTGCTCCCGGTGCTCCACACATTTTAAAATGTTCGTAAAATTTTGAAAAAAAAAATCTAGCACATTCACACAATAGCAATGTATCTTGTCACAAAAATTTAAATCAAAATTCAAAACATTGCTTGAGATACAAAAATGACAAATTTAACATCAACGTGATTATGGGCCAAATCGCAAGCCCAACTTATGTTATGTACTATTTACTGTCGAATTTGTCATATATGTTTCTCGAGCTATGTTTCTAATTTTTATTCCAAATTTTGTGACAACATACATTGATGTTGTGTGAATGTGCTAAATTTTTTCTCCAGAATTTTTTGAACATTTAAAATGTGCTACCGAGTCGGAGCACCGGGAGCACCCTAGGGGTGGGAGCACCAGATATTCTTCCTTGTGGAATGCATCGCTTGCAATTTTCCTGGAAACGTGCGTTCTATTCCCCACCGCACTTCCTCTCCACTTTTCTTTTTACCTTTAAGAGTGCACGGATGGGCCGCCCCAAATATTATAGACCCTTGAGCGAGTGAACCTTCTATCCCGCTTAATGCTTTTGTTTTTTTCTTTAAGAGTGCACGAATGGACCGACCCAAATAATGTAGACCCTTCAGGGAGCGAATCTTCTATCTCGCTTAATGCTTTTCTTTTTTCCTTTAAGAGTGCACGAATGGACCGACCCAAATAATGTAGACCCTTCAGCGAGTGAACCTTCTATCTCGCTTATTGCTTTTCTTTTTTTCTTTAACCGTGCACGAATGGACCAGCCCAAATACTGTAGACCCTTCGGCGAATGAACCTTCCATCTCGCTTAATGCGAGATATAGGTCTCACGCTCTCGCTCCCCTTTTTACTCTATTGTACGAAAAAAAATCGCTAGTGGGCAGGCCCGATCACACCAAACGCTTCAGCGAGAGAGATTTAGCCCTGTGCCAGGCCAGGTCCAACGCGGGCTGGCCCACGAAGCACAGGCCCGTTGGCCAGCGATAGTTTTTTTTTTTTTTGAGAAAGGCCAGCGATAGTTGTGATGATGAACCTGGCGTCTCCACGGGCCTCGTGGTCTCGCCAACCAAAGCCCAACACCCAGGGAAGCGAACCCCTCTTCCTCCTCATGGCGCCTCCCGCCGCCGGCGAAACCCCACCTCCGGAGGCCGGGGAGAGCAGCGCCGAGGAGTCGCGGTGGCTCGCGGCCCTCTCCGAGCCCGAGCTCGTCAGTGACGCCGCCCTTCTCCTCGCTCTTAATCTCTCGCCCTTAGTACGTCAGGTTTTAATGGTGCCGTGGTGCAGGATTTGCTCATCAGCCTGAAGATGCTGGCCGTGAAGCGGGCGGAGACGGCCGGCCGCCCCCACCTCGCCGACGCATTTGATCTGCGCACGCTGCGTGCCCTCGGTACTGCCTGCTTCTATTGCTCCGCCGCACCTCCTTCTCCACCCCTCCCCTCCCCGCAACAACAACAACAATCAGAGAAAAAATTGTGCTAATGGTGTGCTGGTAGAACGCGCAAATTTAGTTAGTTAGTTGCCATGTCTTCCTGATTTCTGTTGTTCACAGTGCTCTGAATTTGTGTGCCAAAGGGACAGATTTTGAGCACAGCTATGAATTCATTGCATAGGACAGTTTTCCTGATTCAGAGTTGCAGTATATAACAGTCTTCTTTCACTTGCATGTATGGTGCAATCAATCTCTTTGCTGAGCAACAACATGCTCATGCTTGTGCTCTGCTTTCCCAGGTGTTGTTTTGCTGGAAGATTTCAAACAACGGCTAAGAGAAGAAACCTCACTTGATGCAACCGGTCTTGATAGACTTGCGCTATCAAGGGATCCTGTTACGGATGTTAGTGTCACTAGTAGTAGCAGTGATTCCGAGGTGTTCAGGCAGCGCAGCAAAGATCAACCAATAAAGCCAAGCGGTGTCAAGAAAAAACGAAAGCAGACGCTTGATGCGTAAGTCATTTGAGTATCTGATCGGTTTTGGCTGAAGAAGTTTAGTTAAATTTAGCTCATGCTGATTGATTATGCACGGTTACATATTGCGCTGAAACTTGCTCTATGTTTTCGGAACTTTGCTTCTCTTTTCGAGGTTCCTTACGATGCAGTTATGGTGTGTTTGTGTATGATGCAGGCGTCATGGAGAGGCTGTCCAAAGGAACAAGAAAAGAAGAAAAACTAGCGAGAGGAGATGGCGGCGATCATAAATCGATTGCGGTGATTTTCCTAAAGCTAGCGATCTAGTGCAAGCACCACCGGATGCCATTGAGCAAGATGATCAGAGGCTTGGAGCTGCTGCTCTTGTAAATTTTGCTCTACCTGTTGTAGTCTACTTTTCCGACTTTTCTTCGTCTGGAGTAACAAGAGGCGAAGAATTCGACTAGCAGATATATAGATACCCCTTATGTTGGTCAAAGTTTTATTTTTTTGCTGAATGGATGTAACCAAGCTCACTGATGAAAGGAATTATAATTATCATCCTGCATCATGTGCAAGCGTCCTTATTTGCACCAAGTCCACCTTAATTGTTGGCTGTTCTGGGTGTCTGTTGCTCACTTCAATTTTTGCATTTATTTCTGGGGGCTCATAGCTTGCCAATGCCAGATAAACTGATGATTATACCCATGCTGTGGCTTTGGGATGGATTTGTCCAAAGTATTGACAGTTTTGGCTGACAATTCTATACTTGTAAAGGTACCAAGAACATACAGAGCTAATTGTTTCAATGATGCGTTTTCTACTGGCCTTTATCTAGTGAAAGAATTTTCAGCCATTCATTCCTGGAACTCATAGGTTGCAGCATTTTGTGGCTTTGAGGAGAACTTGCCTCGGGAATTAGGATGTCCCAAAGCACAACAGTTGTGTCTGACAATGTGTATGTACAGATACCAAGTGCAGTTTACTGAATATCAAGTTCGTTGTTGCGCCTTTGATTCGAGACTGCCATTCATGGCATGATGAATTTTCTATCAGGTAAGGCAAATCAAGCCCATCAATTAGGCAGAGAGTTTAAATAAAAGGCAATTAATGGATCACCTAGGTGGATTAGCTGCTGGATTAATGAATCATGAGTTCGATTTCCCATCATCAAACCAAACCATGATAGCAAAACAAGGATTGCACTTCCTATCTTGTGCTTCAGCGCACGTCTAACGCACAAGTTAAAAAGAGATTGCACTTCCTTATCATCAGACCAAACCACGATACCGAAACAAAGGATCGCTCCTCCCATTCTTGCCAAATAACGGTGTCACTGATTCAGTTGCTAGTCCACTCCCTCACAGACCACAACTAATTCAAATGGCTTTCTTTCTTTCTTACCCACCTTTCTGGGCAAATCAGAAGTGTCTAAGAATTCAATTCCATGCAGTTACTGACGGCGACGAGGAATATGTGCGCACGTCACAGCGAAGAAGCTGTTGTTGGAGGAGTCATGCCCAGTGCCTTGAGGATGAATGCGTAGGTGAAGGCGTCTTCTCGCAACTTCTCAAATCTGCAAGTTAAAACAACAGTTAGGCAGGAAAAGCAAAAAAAAAAAGTTCCTTTTTGGCACTAACAGCATGCCACGTCAAAAAAGAAGAAATCAAGAGCACAGAAGTAATGTCTCCTTTGCTATTTATTTACCTCCCCGACTTGGAGAAGTGCCCGGCGCCGAGCTCGCACTTGAACAGCAGGAGGTTGTCGTCTGTCTTCAGCTCCCTCAGCTTGGCCACAAACTTAGCGGGCTCCGAGTACATCACGCGAGGATCTGTATGTCACCAGGTAGTTAGCTGTGAGTATAATCTGGTGTAACAGATAACGGTAGCCAACAGAAACTCAGAATCCAAGGGCCATACCATTTAAGCCAGCAGTGACGAGAATGTGGGGATAGTCTTGTGCTTTTACCTGCAGCAGATGGACAGGCATCTCAGGTAAATACATTTCTGCAGCAAGCATCGATAGCATGCGGGGAAAGAAAACACATACATATACCACAAAATAAAGATCAGCACTTACGTTATCAACAGGAGAATAAGATTTCATGTAATGATAGTATTCTTCTTTCCTTGGATCACCCCACTCCTGAACCAAGGGCAAAAAGGATGTGTTGGAGAGAGCAGAAACAAAACTGCAGGTGCGCAATGCAATGAAAGTTGATACATCGAATAAATACTCCCTCCGTAACTTAATATAAGACGTTTTTTCACATTATCGTTGTGCCAAAAAACATCTTATATTAAGTTACAGAGGGAGTACATAACAAGACTAAAGCACATGCATGGCCAATGGGCATGCACAGATTACATACAGGGCAGATTATTTGCTTCCTATTTATTTCTTATTTTTTATCTTATAAGGATATAAATGGCATAAAAACTACTCCCTCCGTCCCACAATACAAGAGCGTTTTTGACACTACACTAGTTTCAAAAACGCTCTTATATTATGGGACGGAGGGAGTAGATACATTCAAATTATGTAAAAAGGAATTTGATGACATATATATTATAGTACAACAATCATTTCCTAGTCTTAGACATGCCCGCCAAGCAAGCCTGGTTTGGATCAAAGGCCAAGCTAACCTATGTCTAACTGAAGTAAGTGTACATTGTACAAAGTGACAATATGACAATGAACCATGAAAACAAAATAAAATAAAATATAGGAGATTAATACCTCCCATTCAGCTGTAGTCAACGGGATAGTTGGGTCAAGCATAGTTGTGAGAACATCGACGAAAGGCACCCCAGCAACAACTGCCTTGAATAAGTCAGGCCTCATATTTAGGACAGCACCCATCAGTAGTCCACCTGCGCTTCTCCCGTTGATGCAAAGCTTTTCTTTCGTACAGTACTTGTTTTCTATCAAGTGCTCAGCACAGGCAATGAAATCAGTGAAAGTGTTTTTCTTCTTCAGCAGCTTCCCATCTTCATACCAATTCCGGCCCATTTCACCACCTCCGCGGATATGAGCTATCACATATATAAAACCCCTGTCCACCAGAGAGAACCTAGAACCCCTGAAAGTCGGATCTATGCATATCTGTTGCCACAAGGAATGTGTAAGCAGTGAGCATGGTTAGCAGCAGCACAACACACTAATTGCTAAAAGCTGAAATGTGTTGATAGTCTCTGTTATATGGCAATTTTTACATGAGTTAAAAGGAAACATGTTTTTACAGTTATTCAGCAGACTTTACCAAACATACAATGATCGAAACCAGTACTATCAGAGAGGCAAAAAAAATCCCTGTTTAGGCTCTCTTTTCAAGGATGTGTCACCCTATTTTTCAATAAGCAAATTTGCATTTCAACTTTCTTGCATGTGCCCCCTTAATTTTCAAGACAAACCAAATATGTTTGCATGATCAATATGACACTCTACAAGATTGTAGAAACTTGCTATTTACAAAAGATGATAACATTGTAGAGTCCATACCTCATACGAGCCATATCCATATAGGAGCATGGGGTCTGAGCCATCAAGCTTCACCATATCTTTTCTGTAAAGAACGGACATGGGGATCTGAGTTCCATCAGAAGCAGCAGCCCATTTTCTCTCTGTTACATAGTTTGACACATCAAATCCACCTAAAACCTGAGAAAATCAAAAGCTCAAATCAACATGGGTTCATAAGAGTTCTTTCTATTGAAATTGGTGAATAAATTAACACTTGTTAGAATGAAGCAGAGACCAAAATGTAGATGGACCTAGAGCGTTTACTGCACAAGAGGACAATGCTTGCATCATGAACTAAAAAAAATTCAAATCACTGATTATTTGGTGTCTCTTATGATTATTTCACCTTCTTTCTAAAAATACATGTCATTGTTATTTATATATACAGTAAAAATGACATGTGGAATCAGACAGAGTAGGCTTGTATAAAACAAAGCAAGTGCAAAGTTCTTCTGTTCTAATACTGAACCATACTGTCAGAATAATCTAGCAAATTAAGGAGAGTAAGAATCAAACAAGAAGTAATCCTGGAAATTCTGATATCCATTGTGCTTGGTTGCCACGTAAGAAGGGGGGGGGGGGGGGGGGTCCTAAACCAGGTGCACGGTTTGTTCCCATAGCACTGGTAGTGTTAAACATAGATACATCAAAGCTAAATGGTGCAGGCAATAACTTACAGTGTCAATTTTCTTCAATACCGACACCCCCGTATCCATGTCATAGTCAAAGATAGATGGCGGCGTCCTCATTGAGCTATAATAAAAGCGAAGAGCATTTGAATGGAACTGTGATGGCTCAGGTTCCACTGCATATGCTGGATCAATAAAATCAATTGCCCGTCCTCCTTGAAGTTGCCCAACTGCCTCTCCAGTGCCTGGTAGGCGATAGACAGTTGCTTTTGGTAGACCATTCTCACGCTCATATACAGCAATGTGATTCTCAAAGAGTTGGACATCCTGAATTTTCACACTGCAAGGAGTTTCAAGTTTTAAACAATAGTGCTACTTCATGTTGTTGATCAGCCCTAACACATAGTACATCCATTGATAAGAAGAGCAAGTCACAGTCAATTAAATTTGCAACAAACAACTTTAACTGATAGGTGTGTGCAGCTGTCAAATTGATGTGGATAATACATGACTATCCTAGTACTCCCTCCGTTCCTAAATATTTGTCTTTCTAGGTATTTCAACAAGTGACTACATACGGAGCAAAATGAGTGAATCTACACTCTAAAATATGTCTATATACATCCGTATGTGGTAGTCCATTTGAAATCTCTAGAAAGACAAATATTTAGGAACGGAGGGAGTATAAGCTAACACCATCCTTCACCACAGATATTTTGAGTATATTAGAGAAAACCCTGGAGTGTCATTTTCATGGCATCAAGCTTCTGATCTGCTTTGTAACTGTAAGAAACAAAAGCTAGGAAGCAGTTGTAGCTAAATCTAGAACGTCGTATTGCCATCATACCAATGATCCATATGCCCAAGATTACTACAACATGTAAAGAGTTTACAGGCTTGTGCCCACAAGTTTGAAGATACCAGTGAGAACAGGTTCATTAGCTAACCAATCATGGTGTCAATTATGTACAAGCAAGATCTGAAAAACAAAGTACAATCTTCTCCAGATCTGTAAGCCAGAACTAACTCTACAGCGAAGTTTCATGCTCGAGCCTGGAGCTACAGAATGTTTACGTGAAGGTTTCTAGAAATAAGATTGATGAGTTATGGAAACAATGTCTTATTTTGGAATAATGTCCAAGCTCAGAAATATCATGCTTTTTCTATTACCGTTTCTATGTCCTTCAAGTAGGTATATCACAAATAAATACAATAATACAAATAATATTACACTGAGGATGGTGTTTCAATAAACAATTGTGTACTTGTCGACCAGCATACAATCCATCAACCACAAGACTGACCTTCCAAACATAAATTAAGTTTATTACCTTTCTCTATGAGGTAGCAAGACAGTAGTCTCAGCTACATTATTCAACGGGCAAGCAACCAATTCGGAGTTGTAGAATTCTTCGCTTCTCCTTGTAATATAGAAATGGTTTCCACGGTGACTTGCTGTTGTATCAATGCCATCTACACGAGGTGTCAAAACTGCGAGCTCCTTGCTCTGATTGGGTATGTCTAGGTAAAATATAAAGCTTGTATTTTTGCTTCCAGATCCAACAAATAAATACTGTTTGCTTTCGGAAGCATGAAGACCAAGTGAAAATGTGTCATCCTTTTCATGATACAGACATTTATCATCCGATTGATCAGATCCTAACTTGTGTAACCATACCTGCAAAAGCCCAAAAAAAGTAAGGACTCAATAAACTATTACAAACACTTGTAAACCCAAATGCACAGACACACACATTGATGACAATACCCAAACTTGGTACTGTAATATCCAATTATAAAACATATATGAGTCAAGGAATAACTGAATAATCTTTTTCTTGAAGTGCACATGAGGAATTCAAGTAACTTCTCCCCTTTCCAAGAAAATAACTTAAAAGAATTGGTATGTAGGGAACAGCACCATGCACAACATTGCAACCAATGATCAATAGAGCAATCAGACTACGTGACATCATCATTATTTATTCTTTTGTCTAGTACATGTATGCACATTGCTAGGATAGACGAGGATAAGTTTTATGTAGGAGTAAGAGTTAACATACTTTATCTGGTCGAAGAATGTTGTCCATTGTTATGTAAACAAGGTTGTCATCACCGGCCCACTCAATGTCAATAGTAATTGCTTTCAGTGGTTGCCCAACATACTGTCCACTCTCCGCATCAATGACAAAAACAGTGTAGATTTCATCACCCTTGGTGTCCTCTGCGTAAGCAACTAGTTTGCCGCTGGGACTGACCTGAAATGTGAGTGAAACATCCGAGTGGCACATTAATTAACAACAATCAAACATACACAGATGGAGCAGAGGACGTGGGTCCACAACCATACCTTGAAAGCCCCAATGCTGTAGTAGTCATGGCCCTCAGCCTTTAAATTCTCGTCCAGAATAACATGTTCAGCAGGCGCATCAGGGCCTGTGGGCATCTCATCGTGGACCGTAACAGGGCCATCGGTCGGCACAAGACGCCTACAGTGTTGCGCATACTCCTTGCCGGTCAATGTTCTTTTGTAGTAGTAGTACTGCCCCTTGCGGAGAGGCGCATCTATATCGTCCTCCTTGATTCTCCCTCGGATCTCAGCGAATATTTCGTCCTCAAGTTGTTTCGTATCTGGAGGACATAAATAGCAGAGATAAACCAAAATGCAGCATACCATGCTAAGACCAAAAGAACACTTCAGCAGATGTGCGGTCTGGTCCGAAATACAGTTCTCGTTCTGCACGTGCATTCGTTCGCCGTCAATCCCCACTAGCAGGCACATACTATACATCGTAGCCCTATAACAGTACAACCGCCGGCGCGGCATAAGCGGAGGAATTCCACTAGCAATAATCAGGCAGAATGGACTGATAATCAGGTAAATTTCGCTGATCCGACACTAGCAGTGCTGCTTGATCTACTAATCGCTGCAATTCTAGTGTCATGGCATATTACTAGGTAATCTAGGTGAAGCTAGGCACACTAAATATCTAGTAAAGCGATCTGCTCACTCAGATCCCATAGTAACACGAAGCAACGATATCATAGGAGTAAGCCTGCACATCGAAGCAAAACACCCGAGTAGCAAGCAAGCGTGGCATCTATCCTAGGGGAGGAGGGCGAGCGAGCGGGCTGCTGATCTCACTGACCGGACATGAGGGCGGCGGTGTAGTCGTTCTCGGCGCGGAGGTGGGCGAGGACGTCGGGGTCCGCGCGGGCGTCGTCGCGGAGCCAGTAGTAGTCGTCGACGCGCACGTCCCCGTGCTCCGCCAGCTGCCGCGGCACCTTCCTGGCCACCGGCGGCGCGGCCATCGCGGCGGAGGAGGAGACGGCCGAGGCGGAGAAGCGCAGGGAGGAAAGGGGGAGGAGGAGGAGGGCGCGGCGGCGGGAGAGGAGGCGGCAGGAGTGGGGCCGGAGCGGCGGGATCGAGGGGAGGGGGAGGCGGGGGAGCGTGGAGCCGACGGCGAGGCCGATGCGGAGGAGCATTGTTTATTTATTCGCCGTCGATGGCGATGATGACGATGGTGGGTCTCCCTCCGCCGCACGATTTGGGTGTTGGGTGGCTTGGATTGGATATGGGTATATGGCTATACGGGGGTTTTCAAATTGCACAGCTCGAATTTGAACCAAACATGTCAAAAATTCAGATATATTCTTCTGAGTTTTCCAGTCCAAGTTAGGGCCTTCAGACCGGAGTTATTCCGAAGAACTGTATCTCTACTCCTAATGTCTGAGTTGGTGAATAGTCTCCACGGTTTATTTTCGCTGGTTTATTTTCGTCTCTCTTCCCACCACCCCCTCCCACCCTGGTCCATCGGTTTATTTTTCTCTCCACTCTTTATTACAACCAGAACTTTCCTAACGTATAACAAATCATGGATCTAACTTTCTTAAGTTATGCAAATCAATCGATCCCTTTTATTGGTGCAATTTATTTTAGAAAACAAATAATAGATTTTAATCTAACTTTCCTAACTTATCCAAATCAATCGATTTCTCTCATTAGTGAAATTTGTTTTAGGAAACAAATAACAAACACATCACAAACTTTCCTCCCAATAAATAGTTTCTTAACATTTGCAAACTTTCCTAATCAGACACGTCACAAACGGGCAGGTACTGATATCACCTTACCAAGCAATAAAACCCCATTTGCATAGAAATCAGTTCAAAATCCTAACTTTCCTAAATTCTTACCTTTCCTTGATAACAACCAATATTTCCTATATTTTCCACCTATTGAAGGAAATCACCCCTCCATCGATATTAGCATTTTTTTCAGAATGAGATCTCCGGGTTATGATTTTTTTGCGATTCTTTCCAATTGTGATCTCTCCTTCCGCTCCGGCTCCTTCTCGCATAAACACCTCCACCACAGCCAGCTGACGCAGCCCCAGACCTCCTGCCTCTCCACACCTTCTCCGCCACCTCCTCCTCGTACTCCATTGACTATCCCTCCGCCACGTTTGTCCACGGCGGTGTCGAGGGCATGGCGTAGCAGCGTACCAGCGGTAGAGCAGCGCACAACAGCAGGAAGCAGCACGCAGCAGGCGAGGCGAGCGGCCGACGGTGGAGGGCAGAGATGCGGCCGGCGTGGCTGAGGGGGCGACCGGCAGCAGATGGCCGCGGCAGGAGGCGGCGCGAGGCAGGGGGCGCGACAGTGGGGCGAGTGAAGGGATAGGCGGCAGCAGGCGGGGCGAGCGCAGCCAGCGAGGGTGTGGCGCGCGGCCAGGGTGTGCGTCGCGCGGGGCACAGTGGTGCGGTGGCTGCGGCGAGGGCGACGGCAACGGCGGGCGCGACCGACACGGTGTGGCACGGGCGTGGGCATAGAGAGGGAGTGGCCCGACGGGCGCGGAAGAAGTGCGGCAGGCTCGGGCATGGGCGCGCACAGGAGCGGGCATGTGCCATGGGGTCAATCCGAGGAGCTCGGTGGCTACCCTGCAACGGCCATGGCGGACGGCAGTTCTCGGCCACGGCGAAATACCTAACGAGAGCAAACGAGAGGGAAAACAGGGGAAAGGCAAGAGGAGATCACAGCGGTGTCAATGCGTGCCCTAGGGGAAGACAGGGGAGCTCGGGGCGGCGCGGATTGAACGGCAATGTTGCGGTGGCCGAAGGTTGAGTAAGACGGCAGCGACGTTGATGCAGGGGTGTTAGACTTGATCTTGTTGGCGCAGACGAAGTAGCGGAGGCGTTCGGTCATGGCGGCACTGTTTCTCGTTTTTAACACTGTTTTCTATTTATTCTTATCAACTAAATGATTTTTGTTAATTGTGAAACTATGCACACAATTCGAGCACTAGGTGGCACAAAAGTTTGGGGCCAAAAGGAAATACATAAAATTAGGTTTATATTTAATTGGTTATTTTAACTACTGTTGGACCTCTTATTAATTTGATAAGATTTAATTGTTGGGTCAAATAATGTTGGGCTCAACATGACAAAGATCAGTGGAATTTATAGAATATGGTGAACATTTTAGTTTTACTGTTTGACAAAATAATTTATTTGACTTTATTTTAAATTTGAAATGGGCTTTGATTTTTATCAAGTGGCAGTTTGGCTTAGCAAGCCTGATGACATGGCATCATTAGGGGGAGGTCACTGTAGCTAATGACTGGAGGTGTTACATAATCTTCCCATTTCTGAAATTTCAATGTTAAATGATTGGGGAATATATCACACTATCCATTAGTTCAGTCAAGCTCACCACAAGTCCACACATTATTGCCAATTGAGTAAGTCTTATTGGCGGGGAGAATAGGCTGGGGTAGTGAGATGTGAGTGTGAGCATTGTGCCGGGCAGTGATTGAGTGAATTGCTTATCTTTTAATATAAGAAGAAAAGGAGTCGCTATTTGTTTTTTTAGCGAAAAGCGGTTGTTTGATATGAGAGAGGTCACATACTTTTTTATAGTTACTCGGCAATTGCCTGCGCGTTGCAACGGGGGCACACATATTCTATAGGAGTATTTAGATTGATCAAGTTTCTATCTGGTCTTACTTCCTGTAAGGATTTTCCAAAATTATGGATGAGTATTTAGATGATGAAGTTTCTATCTGGTATCACTTCCTGTGAGGATATCCCAAAATTACCAGATCTAATATTATTTTAGCATGGCCTTTGGTAGTTCATGTGCACGCATTTTAGTGTATGACCCAATCTCATATTTTCTTCAAATTTATAGTGAAATGATGTTTCAAGTCAAGGTTGTTCCATATTGAGCTACCTTGCGAAAAATATGCATAATGATTGTGTTTCTGACGAGCTGGAACAGATGCACGATTGTACATGTACCGAATAAATCATGATGCAGGACTGCTTGGGGTTGTTTTTAGGGCACATAGTCTTGGCGTGGGGACCTTTTCGTATGTTCTATACTAAGAATTTTTTATCTTATGTTCTGTACTAAGTTGCTTTTATAACTTGTGTGCTTATTTCACTAATGCATGCAGGAGTATCAAACAATGATGGTGTGTTCTGTATACGATTTTTTTTTCAAATTTTATAGTTTTTGAAGATTTAGCATTTTCCACCCGATGCACCCGGCTAGCTAGACGCCCACCATTTTTGAACGTGTCAAGACTTTTGGATCAAGCAACTTCATATGTGTATCAGTTCTAAAATGTTATGTTTGTATTTTGGTACTACAAAAATTAACATACAACTTTAGCAAGTACACACTTATATCTTGATTCAAAAATAGACGGGTACCTACTTCATATATTTACGTAAATTCCTTATATTGGGTTTATGTACATGTGCCATCATGGTCTATAAGCATTTGTACTAATATATAATGTTTCATGTGAGAAGGTTGTGGACGTGCATGTTTGATGGAATTTGAGCATTGAGGAATGTATTGGCATCCCTTTATAACTACACTTGCATCACATAGTGAAATATGGGAGAACGTACATCATTCACAAGCAACGTAGTGGATTAAGGAAATTAGTGTGAATAAGTAGAATTTATTGATTGATGTGTACATTTGGATAACACATGTAGCATGGCAATGTCATACTCCAACTTGAATGAAATTTGTGATAACATCGATCCCAGTATATAGTGCCTTGGAAATCAATTGATGATCCCAATATTATGTATGGTGGATATAGTGGGTAGAGGAAGGTTGACAATGCCGCACAATGTGGCAATGAATCAGGAGACAACAGATCTACCTTACTGGCTAGGGGGGCGTCATGTGCGGCGCACGTCTCCTTCCCCTTGATGGGGGTGGCGGATCGACATAGACACGGGGGGAGGGGATCAGGGCGGTTGGTGGGGGACTCCTCCTTGGCGAACCGTTGGGAAGTACGGTGTGAAAGAGAGGGCGCCATGGCAAAGATGAGGTGGCGCCATCCAGTTTTAAAGGGAGGGCTCCGGTGAGAAATGTCCATCTATGGCGAGAAACCGAGTGGAAAAAGGAGGATCTGGCAGGAAAAGGGAAGGTTGCGTCGTGGAGTAAGGTTTTTGTGTTGAGCCCGTGTGTTGGAGATCACATGACAGATAGTTCGGACAATCACATTTCCCGCCAACACATGGTGTGGATTTGAGGGAGCTCGGACTGTGTAGATGGTTGAATTTTGAAGAGCCTGCTGGACGCCCGTTTGATGTCCAAACACACGCGGACTTATGAGAAAGAAATGAGCTTCGATCTTGAAGAGATCTTAATAATTTGTTTGACTCATTTACATGCACTATAGCCCGTAGCAACGCACGGGCATTCTACTAGTAAGAAGAGAGTAGTAGTATGACTAAGGATGAGTAGGCTGATTAATCATAGTATAATCAAGCAAAGAAACGCCCCTCCCCTCCCCTCCCCCGCTTACTTTTTTTTTTCTTTCATTTTCTTCGGTCGTGAAGAAAACTAACCTATTCCACTCGTCGCCCGTCGCGTCACCTGCGTGCAGGAGCTGCTTGATCGCCTCCATCGTCGCCCCTCCACGCGCTGGAGCTCTGCGAGAGCTGCCATCACCCCCTCCACACACACGAGAACAACAGGCATTGACGCCACATCCACACAGACAAACCACGCGAGAGCTGCCATCACCCCCTCCACGCGCACCATCGACGAGGTGCTGGTGGCGAAAAGCTTCGGAGCTTTGGAGCAAGCCCATATGTGAATAGTGCAGACGGATCGACGCACGCAATTGATGTGCAGGACGTTCTTGAAGGGACGAGGTGGGGGGGGGGGCGGGTTTGGTTGCCCTCCCCCCGCCCCAACGAATTCATTTTACTCGGTAACGATTAGCAGGTCTTTAGACCGGAGAAACATCGAAGTAGGATAAAAACGAAGGCAAACTGCAAAAAAAAAGTGATAAAACAAAGGCGTAAAGTGGAGTACTTCTGGAAGCCATCTTTTTATCGTTATTTTTGTAAAATCTAATAGATGTCTGTCTGGAAAAAGATGGACACGAAGCTTTTAGTAAACACATGGAATCAAATTCGGAACACACATGAATTAGAAGAAAAATCAGAAAACACAGAGTACAAAATGTAGACATTAGCATGAAAAGTTGTTTTTCTAAGAATAAGGGGAACGCTCTTTTGAACTAAAGGACCAAGACCTTCAACCGGGTCATCCCATTCAATTTGCAGACGTACAAAGAAAAAAAAAATATAGCATGGGTTGACTAGATTCGGAATTCTTGTTGAAAGTTATTGAATGATTTTCCAATCTTTTTATTAATCTATTCCTGCTTTTTCTGATCCAGTTTCGATTATTCTCCTCGATAGATTCTATCGAATTCACGTCGGCTTGAAATTTTCCATCCGTAGTTTTGATTCTTCTCTTTTTTTCCTTCATGGTGGCAAGCAGCGAAAACACTCGCTTGCACATCCGCTTAATTAAATTGATCATTTCCATATTCGTACTGAGCAGCATTCAAATCCATGTCAGCGGTACTCCCTGCATTTCTTTTTTACTTCGCATATAAGATCTGCGTGAAGTCAAACCACGCAAAGTTTGACCGATTTTATACTACAAAATATCAATATCTACAACACTGAAGTTATACGATATGAATATTAACTTCAAGGTGCATCTAATGGTATTTATTTCAAATTATGAATGTTGATACTTTTTTCATGTAAAGTTGGTCAAACTTCACAAATTTTGACTGTAAATTTTATACGCGGACTAAAAAGAAACAGAGGGAGTAGTTTGAAACAAATTTAATTTATATAGTATTTTTTTGTAAGGAGAACTCAAATTTCCATTTGTTTCACACTACCGCTGGGCCTGGAGCCCGTGACGGGCACAGAAGACGGCCCAGCCCGCACGCCAAAACATCCGAGGCACTGAAGGCCAGCGCGCACCCCCACGTCTTCCTCTTCTTCCTCCCGAAGCGAATCGAACCACGCGGCGAGTCGAGCAGAGGAGAAAAAAAAAATCCCCGAAACCCTAGCCCGCTTCCCCGGCGCCGGAGCCAGGCCGGGATGGGCGCCGAGGAGGACGCCGCCGCCCGCCGCGAGCGCCTCAAGGCCCTCCGCGCCGCCAAGGAGCTCCTCTCCACCCCCGACGGCGCCGCCCCCGCGCCCGCCGCCGCTCCCGACGCGGACCAGCAGTACGTTCTCCTCCTCCCCTCACTTCTCCCTTCTCCTCCGCCCGCTCTTGTGCCGTAAGTAGCTGCGACGGCTCCGCCTCTCGGCTTTCTAGTGTAATATTTTGCTATAGCGGGAGTGAACTGAAGCTAGGTTGGTGCTTATTTGTTTGTACTCCAATGTTGGTTGGTATGTGGTGGGTAGGAGAAGCCCATCGTATCATAGCTGGGAATGCTTGCGCCCCTCGAAAAAAAGGTTGAGAATGCTCTGGGAGCATTCAATTTGGAGCATTTGGCAGGATTGGGCGCTGCAGAATTCGTGCCGGTTCTAGCTGGCCGCTTAGAGTTTTTGTTTACAGAAAATTGAGTCAGTGTGTGGGCCAGCAGATTCGAACCCCTAGGACCAGGAGTAGGACCCGTAGTCACTCGCCTGCGCTACAGGGTCTGCAATTACCCACTAGCAGGAAACCTGAACGAAGATGGATGAGAGCTTATGACCTTATATGCATTTGGAGGATGCCCTCGCATAAGCTTTTTGCGGAGAACTCCGTGTCCTGTTAAACATTTGCTCCGATGACCCCTTCTGGATTTTGGTTGCATTGGTTTGATTCATTGATCTTTACCTATCAAATTGAGACAACTTCCATCATTATTATTAGTGTGCTAGTTCATACCAAAATCCACAAGGTTTAAATTAATTATCATTAGGATTTGATGGGTTTGTGCCATCTGTGTCCACTCACTGTACGTGTAGATATGACAATGACCTGAATGCTCGAACATTTATCTGAAAGTAATTCATGTTATCCAAATTTCAAATGTACTGCTGACGTCTCAGTTCTGTGGTGCCAGAGCAAGGTCTTTGTTCGTTGAATACATATTCAAGCATTAGATGTTAAGCCATATATAAATGCAGGATAGTGAGTGCAAACTAATCGCCATAAATTTATATGACAATATATCTCATCGTGGGCTCCTGCAACTTAACCTGATGTTGTACTCCTAACACTATCTGGGTTTGAATTTGAACTAGAATGTTATTGTGCTGCTCCTCAGGACGTACTAGTACTAGCTAGAGGACTGAACCATGAGAACAATGTATGCATTTAGGAAAAGTAATTTTGTATTGTCTGTATCAGTGAACCTATGGTGAATTTCATGTTCATTGGCTGCATTAGGAATGGTGAACATGGGATGACAGAAGAACAGGTGGACCAACCAGAATTGCCAGGTCCTGTGGATGCACCCGAGGATGCTTCCAAGGAGAACGTTAGCCCCACTAAGGAATCTGATGAGGTTGAAGACAATGGGTAAGTAATTGAACAGACGACTTCTACGTACTAGCTTTCTTGAGTGCCTTCTGTATTTTACATATATGTTCTGTGTATAATAATTGGCCGAATCCCTTTATGTTATTTTTAGTGAAATCTGAAATCTCCATTCGCACCTGACTGAAAATCTGAATTCGTTCCTGTTGTTGCACAGTTATATGCTTGCCATTCTTGTAAAAGCTGAATTTTGGTTACACAGCAATGCCTTGTTATTCTTATATAAATAAAAGCTGAATTTGATTTACACAGCAATCCCTTGCCATGTATAATCTCACATTATATACTTTGTACAATCAGTTTACTTGTCAGATTGTTGAGATAGCATTCCTGACTTCTGTTAAGCAGTCAATGGGTTGTCGATTATAAAATCATAAATTCTTAGTGCCAGGTGTCCTGATTTTTTTCAAGTATACGCAAACCCTTCGTCCGTGGTGTGAAATGTTTATGGGATTAATTGATGACCTGTAGCATACTTGATTCTATTAATGGTGAACGTATCATTGTTCACAAGTATGTAATCTTTCTGATGCAGGGAGGTACCACTGAAGTTCAGAAACTACCTTCCTCATGATGAGCGGCTCTGAGGTGGCAAGGTGGCTCCTCTGTCTCTTCCCAAGTTTGAAGATCCGATCGCTGCTGATGCCGCTGAACCAAAGCAGCTGGAGGTAACATTTCTGGATCCACCATATCCATACCTTCACGTTTCTGTGACATCCTTGCATCTTTCACGGGGCAAAACTAACCATATTTATCTGCAGAACCCCTTCGGGAACATCGCTCCAAAGAACCCGAACTGGGACCTGAAACGGGACGTGCAGAAGAGGATCGACAAGCTGGAGAAGCGCACTCAGAAAGCTCTGGCGGAGATTGCATGTGAGTAGTAACTGGTAGATGTTTGGTTCAGTTAGTTTTATGCTCAATTTCCTGTTGCGCATTCACTTACTGCTCATGTTGAACCGCTCTGTTCCTGCGCAGTGGAGCAGCAAAAGGAGAAAGAGGCACTCGAAGAGGGAAGCGATGCAGCTCAAGAGTGACGTGTTACTGGTGCCAGCACAAATGTTTGTGTAGAACAGAGGAAGCAGCTAGCTGAAGTCAAACATTGATGTATTTGTAATGCACGGTGTGGGCTGAGGACGAATGTATGGAAATTGTAGTCATGTGCTCACATGATCCATGGATAATGCCTTTTCAGTTCAGTATCTAGAATTTTGAGTTCTAGTGATGGTTAGTGTCTTATGTTTTAGTGATCAAATTGACTATGATCCCCTTCATGAATGTGGACCATATATAGGCCCTGTTTGTTTCAGCTTTGAGAGCAGTTTTTGGACTGGAAAAAGCTGAAACTGAAACAAACAACTATTTTAGAACAGTTGTGGAACCACAACCCAAAACTGTTTCGGGGTATTTTCAGTGTAACAGCCCAAAGCACGTCTCGGGGTACTTCACAGTCAAAGCTGTTTCCCTAACCCCTCTGTTTTTGGCGTTTGGTCGTAATTATGTCATAAATGGCGCCGCATGCACGACCTATCTCTCCCTTCGCCCCCTCTCCTGAAACATAGCGTTTTCACCAACCCACAGTCGTTTCCACAGCTACGTTGCCAAACAGCTAACCTTCACTGCAGCTGTTTCCTCAGCACAACAGTTTTGCCAGCACAACAAGTTCACAGCTGAATCTGTCGAAACTGAAGCCCAAACAAACACAGCCATAGCCATGGACTTGCCATGCTTACTTTGCCATTGCCCATTGCACAGGTGATGAACTTTGCTGTGTCTCAATCTGTTCCAGATGCTTGCAGATTTGGATGTTTTGGGCTTGGGCTGGGCATGTGTGGCAAATATATATAGAAGTTGTTAGAGTTGTGTTGAATATTGTGTACAATATAGGTTGCTGGTTGACTCTAAGTAGTATTGTGTTTAGATAGGATATGGAGTCGTGTCCTAATAGGACACTTGTATCCTAGGCCTCTCATATATAGTGGGGGTAGAACACGATGTAACCTATGCCAACATAATAGCACAGGAACGCAGGGGAAGCCGGTGGCATGTGCCGGCGTTCAGGGCGACCGGGTGCGGTATTGTAGAGGTGTCATGGGGAGGAGCGCCCATAGTCAGACCCCGGCGATGTAGCCATATCGATGAACCTCGTTAACAAATCTCGGTGTCGTGCTCGTGTGATTGCTTGGTCCTCAAATGATCGACGATATGCCTCGGATTTATTCTAACAAATGGTATCATGAGCTAGGTTGTTTGGAGGCGCGTTGCGTTGATCTAGAGGAAGAATCGTCTGGTGCAAAGACGACATGCAGAAGAGGCTGATCGAAAAGGAGCTCTTCCATGGAAGTTGTTTGGTCGCGGTCGGATGAATCAGGAAAGTAATCGGAAGCAGCTGCTTGGTTGATCGATCGCAGCGATAGAGGAGCGTACAGCGGCGGAGGATCCGTATCAGATCGTGGCAATAGTAGCTTACAGGGGCTGGCCGAGCCAGGCTAGACGCGACCGAGTCGGGCGATGATTTTGGCTGTGTGGCCGTACACGCTGCAGGAATCGAGAGCAATCAGAACCGGATTTGTTTTGGAAACAAAAGAGGACCGAGTCTCACTACTAGGAGAAGGTAGAAAACCTTATAGATAGAATCTTAGCAATAGTGTTGCTATCCTAGACAGTGCTACTACTACTTAGTAGTAGTGCGGGTAGCAACCAGCGCTACAACTAGTAGTGTAGCAGTAGCGCGGGACAATCAGGCAGCGGTACTGCTAAGTGGTCCTAACGCCACCCTACCGAGGCTACCCATAGTAGCAACGCATCCTGCAAACCCCGCGCTACTGCTAAAACTGTAGCAGTAGCGCGTGCCTGCCTCCCACCGCTACTGCTATGTATGTGCACTGTGCCAGCAGGTGAGCCCTGCTTAGCAGCAGCGCTGGCCGCTGACCCGCGCTACTGCCATTGGGCTTAGCAGTAGCACACGCCTGGGACAGCGCTACTGGTAATGCCACCTTATCCAACTCCCCGCGCCCGACCTTCTTCCTTCCCTCACTCCTCATTGCCTCACTGCCTCCCTCCCGCCGTCACCACCGCATTGCCGCCGTCGCCACCACATTGCCGCCACCGTCCTCCCTCTTCGTTCCTCGGTATGCCGTGACCCTCCTTCCTCCTCCCTCCTCCTCCCACCGTCCTCCTCCCTCCTCCTCCGGCGGCGCTCTCCTTCCTCCTCCTCCAGCCACTTCCTCCTCCGGCAGCCCTCCTCCCACCGCCCTCCTCCCTCTCCTCCAGCCGCCCTACTCCTTCCTCCTCCTCCATCCTCCTCCTCCTCTCTCCTCCCTCCTCCTCCCCACTCCTAGCTCCCTCCTCCCTCCTCCCACCTCTCCTCCATGCTATAGAAATGTTAGACAATTTTTTAGGTATTTTGTTGTTATAGAAAATTTTAGTAGTTTCGTTATAGAAAGTACTATGAATGGTGAGGTATAATGTTGTTATAGAAAATGTTAGTAGTTTCGTTATAAAAAACATTTAGTACTAATTTAGGTATAGAAAGTTTCAAAAGTTTACTAATTTTGTTCATAGGTTTGGATGTAGTTGATGCCTAGTGAATTTTGAGAGAGATAGAGAGAGAGAGAAAGAGAGACCTAATGAAATGAAATGGTTTCACAAAAAATGAAATGTTATGCTTGCTGTCAAATTAAACCACTGAAATGCAATGAGCATACCAAGTTTGAAATTTTCTATATAAATGCTCATGTGTTTATGCTCATGTGTGGCGCAGGGTATATCACCGACGAGCCGGTCGACGATGCCCAGAAGATCACCGACGACACCCGCATCCTCGACAGCCATCGTCTATAGTGAGTAAACATGTATATCTAGTGTTGTGTACTAGTGTTGCTCAAATATGATGGAGATATAGACATGTGATATGTAGTGTTGTGCACTAGTAGTGCTGCCACACATGAATATTTGGAAAATGAAGGATATGTACTCGCCTAAGTGGCCTATGTTTGCAGGGAACACCTCCGAGTGACCTATGTTTTGCCGGAGTGTTCATTAATTTCCATTCCGGCAAATTTCAGGCGCTCGATATGTCCTTTTTAGAAAAGGTCATGCCAGATTGTTCCGTGAATTTTAGCATGGCTTGTGCTAGAATGTAGGAAATATCGAGTGTCTTGGATTTGCCGGAAAGAGAATTAAATGACATTTTGGGTTGACTTTAAGTCTGTCGGGGCTCCATACATGACAGTCAAAAAACAGTGAGGGACAGTGTCCATCATATATGAGAGAAGAAGAATGCCGACTGTTGTTGCGGGGGTCGCTCTTCCTCTTCTTTCTCGTGAAAGATATTTTGGTAATGCACGGGAAGGAAGAGAAGAGTGACCATCACCGACGGTCGAAAAATCAGTGATGGAGAGTGTCCACCATATATGAGAGAAGAAGAATCCCGACTATTGTCGTGAGGGGAGCTTCTTCTTCATTTGAAGGTGCTAGACATTTTAGTGTAATGCACTTTGAAATGAAAGTAGGAGTTTCCATCACCGATGGTCGCAAATGTTAGAGAGGAAGAATTCCGACTGTTGTCGTGGGGGTCACTTCTCCTTCGTTCCCGTGTGCTAGACATTTTGGTGTGATGCACTAGGGGACGAAGGGAGGAGCGACCATCACCATCGGTCGAATATATCAGAGAGGGAGTGCACACCATATACACCACGTGAGATGAGAGTTTTCAACGAAAGACTCGACAGACCGAAAGTCAACCCGTGATAAGTAATAATGATCTTTGTGTTGAGTTCCTGTTATTTGCCGTCGATTTTTAATCTTTGACTTACGAACACAGGAAATGTCTGACGATGATATGATTCCTGATTGGGACTACTGCGAAGACGACCGAGGTATGTGCGACAGGATGCCTTATCTGCAAAACGATAGGTACTTCACCATCATGCTGAAGGAGACTTTCGACATTTTTACGGTACGTAACGACGACAAGTATTTTTCCGTAATTATGCATGACTTGTGAATTTTGGCTTCAAAGTGATTTTCATTTTTTTTTCAATTGAACTATATAGTTCAGCCCATGTCATGCAAGACCGTATGTCTTGGAAAAGATCGGTTTTGAAGATAGGGAGAGAACAGAGACGAAGTGTGCTCACCTTAGGACCAAGCATGGTTTCAATTTTTTGGTTAAGCTATTCAATGGACCAAATAGCTCGTATTTCGGTTGCTCAACTTGGAGAGGATTTTGCAAGGCCTATGAATTTAAGGAGGATATGCAAATCACGTTCGATCTTCGGCCCGAAGATGACATTGACGACAATATCGACATTTGGGTGGATGTCGAGACGCTTCTAGTTCAACCTCTTTGTGAGTTTGTCAAATAAATTTGTTAAGTAATTTATATTGTTTAGTTTAAGATCATTGATGGCTTATTTCCATTGACAGCTTATTTCCATTCTACAAAAAATGTATGGAAGATAGTAGACAGAACCTACTACACTGATGGCTCTGAACTAACTTACGAGGAGAAAGATCATCTTATCTCATTTATTATTGATGTTGAGAATTTCAATATCAATTATGAAACTCCTCCACATTATGGTCAATATGTGCCACTAGTGCACGTGTTGAACTACGGTAACATCCATGGAGGTGGCATGGTAAGATTTTTTACTATTACGATATCAGTACATCTTTTGCATACATTCTTCTAAAGCTAAACTACATTGCTAACTACGACGTTATTATTATGTTCTTCAACATAAAATCCCGAAGGATTGTGTGCCTCATCTGATGTTTCCGAAAGGTCGCCTTGATGTTATTACCTTACGGCCAAGTCCGCCTAGGGTCACCGCTGTTCATACAAGATTTCTCAAACCGATGAAGACATCACAATCAAATAATGAAAAAAAGTTATGAATAATCATAGGGAGCTACTTAGAAGCAACATTGTGCGAAGCGCACGAATTGGAGACAGGATAATCTCCATTCTTCATAATGGAGAGTCAGGGGCTATTTTGTTTTATGGTATTTTACCTTAGAGAGCGTAGCAGGTCCTAGCTAACACTCATGATTATGTGCTAAAAACAATTAACTAGGGTTGGTTATGACTATGATAACGAGTAGAAGTTGTTAGATGACTATGATAATGATGAGTATGACTTGTGTTATTATGATAATGATGATGAGTTATTATTATGATGATGATGTTGAGTTGTTATATCATTATGAGCATGATGAGGTATTATATTAGTCGGTGAAAGAAACGTGCATTAGATTCAAGTGGAGGCAACATGACGCAGAGCCAAAGTACTACTTCCCACTGATATAATAACAAATCATGATCATAAAATAATGTGATAAAACTACTGTATATAACATTTACAAACACAGTGCAAACATGTAGAAGAAAAAAAAGGAAAATTTAACAGTAGCGCTGGTATGACAGGCGCTACTGCTATGTTGTGTTACCAGTAGCGTTGGTTACGCTGGCGCTACTACTAGCTACCATAGCAGTAGCATGGGTCAAACCACGCCACTGCTAAATATTAACTGTAGCACCCTAGCAGTAGAGCGGGGCCCCGCGCTACTACTAGGCCAAAACCCCGTGCTACTGCTAGGGTTTTCCCTAGTAGTGTCTCCACGTATGACGCGGACGGAGGTAGATCGAATCAGCAGGAAGAAAATCTATCAAGCCATACACGTACATCAGGAAGAGTTGGCAAGGCAAAAGCAATTGCATCGGAAGTTGAGCCAAAGAGGAGCTACTACACGTGAGGATAAAAAATCTTTGGATGGAATTTGCTACTAGCACATCTTGTGTACTTGGGCATCACGTGAGAAGAAGTTACATAATCTTTTCACATGGTTAGCCGTATCAAGAACCATGGCGCCAATGGGTACCGAGTTTGAGGTGGAGAAGTTCATGGAACCGAAAACCTTGGATTATTGATACATCTCCAACGTATCTATAATTTTTTATTGTTCCATGCTGTTATATTATCATTCTTGGATGTTTTACAATCATTTTATAGCAACTTTATATCATTTTTTGGGAACCTATTGACATAGTGCCCAGTGCCCGTTGCTGTTTTTTTCTTGTTTTTTACTTCGCAGAATATAGGTACCAAACGGAGTCCAAACGCAGCGAAACTTTTTGAAGAATTTTTATGGACCAGAAGAAACAACATGGGCCAAAGAAGTACCAGAGGGGTGCCCCAAGGGGGGCACAACCCTCCTAGGCGCGCCCTGGTGGGTTGTGCCCACCTCGGTGGCCTCCCGCACCGCCTCTTCGCTCTATAAATACCCCAATATTACAGAAACCATAGGGGAGACGTCGAAAAACAACTCCAGCCGCCGCAAGTTCCAGAACCACCAGATCCAATCTAGACACCATCACGGAGGGGTTCATCATCCTCATTGGTGCCTCTCCGATGATGCGTGAGTAGTTCATCATAGACCTACGGGTCCATAGGCAGTAGCTAGATGGCTTTCTCTCTCTTTTTTGATTCTCAATACAATGGCCTCTTGGAGATCTATTTGCTGTAAATCTTTTTGCGGTGTGTTTGTTAGGATCCGATGAACTTTGAGTTTATGATCAGATCTATATCCATGAATATTATTTGAGTCTTCTTTGATCTCTTTTATGCATGATTACTTATAGCCTCGTATTTCTTTTTTGAATCTTTGATTTAGTTAGGCCAACTAGATCGATTTTTCTTGCCATGGAAAGAGGTGCTTTGTGATGGGTTCGATCGTGCGGTGTTCTTTCCAAGTGACAGAAAGAGCAGCAAGACATGCACGTATCGTTTCTATTAAGGATAACAAGATGGGGGCTATTCCTATATGAATAGATCTCGTCTACATCATTCATCGTTCTTATTGCATTACTCCGTTTCTTGATGTGTGGAGTAATAGTAATAGATGCAGGCGGGAGTCGGTCTACTAATCTTGGACGTGATGCCTATATAATGATCATTGCCTGGATATCGTCATAATTATTTGAGGTTCTATCAATTGCCTAACAGTAATTTGTTTACCCGCCGTATGCTATTTTTTTGAGAGAAGCCACTAGTGAAATCTATGGCCCCCGGGTCTATTCTCCATCATATTTGCTTTGAGGTCTATTTTTATTCGCTTTTATTTTCACATCTATATTTCTAAAAACCCAAAAATACCTTGCTACACTTATTTTTTTTTCATGTTTTATCGAGATCTATTTATCCAATCTATCACAATTTTTATCCCGTCAAATTGACAATTTCTAGCGCCGTTACCCGTAGTGGGATTGACAACCCCTCATAAGCGTCGGGTTGCAAGTATTTGTTCTTTGTGTGCAGGTACCGTTTACATAGTGTTGCTTGGTTCTCCTACAGGATTGATACCTTGGTTTCATAACTGAGGGAAATACCTACCATAGCTGTGCTGCATCATCCCTTCCTCCTTCAGGAAATACCGACGTAGCTTCAAGCGACATCAAAATGAATTTTTGGCGCCGTTGCCGGGGAGGATCAAGTCAAGATAGTCTCCCGTCAACTAGCCAATTTCTGGCACCGTTGCCGGGGAGACATCATCAACATCTATCAGGTTCCTAATCACAAATCTTATCTGCTTGCAATTTACATTATTTTCTATTTGCCTCTCGTTTTCATCTCCCCCACTTCACAAAAATTTGCCGTTTTATCCGCCCCCTTTTTCGTTCGCCGTTTTTCTCGTCAGATCTGTTTTTGTGTGCAATCTTGTTTGCATAGTCATGATGACTCAAGAAAACACCAAGTTGTGTGATTTTTCCAACACCAATAATAATGACTTTATTAGCACTCCGATTGCTCCTCCCGTCACTAGTGCAGAATCTTGTGATATTAATGCCGCTTTGTTGAATCTTGTTATGAAAGATCAATTTTCCGGTACTCCTAATGAGGATGCCGTGTCCCATCTAAACACATTCATAGAATTGTGTGATATGCAAAAGAAAAAAGATGTGGACAATGATATTGTGAAGTTGAAATTATTTCCTTTCTCTTTGAGGGATCGTGCAAAAATTTGGTTTTCTTTTTTGCTTCGCAATAGTATCGATTCTTGGGACAAATGCAAAGATGCGTTTATTACTAAGTACTTTCCGCGAGCGAATTTCCTTTAGAACTGAAAACATGAATTTTAAGCAAATTGAGCATGAACATGTTGCACAATCTTGGGAAAGAATGAAATTAATGTTAAGAAATTGTCCTACTCATGGTTTAAATCTTTGGATGATCATACAAATTTTTTATGAGGGATTGAATTTTGTTTCTAGAAATCTTTGAGATTCTGCCGTGGGTGGTACTTTTATGAAAATTACTTTGGGTGAAGCTACTAAATTGCTAGATAATATCATGGCAAATTATTCACAATGGCATACCGAAAGAGCACCTACTAGTAAAAAAGTTAATTCGGTAGAAGAAATAAATTCTTTGAGTGAAAAAGTTGATGCTCTTATGAAATTGGTTGCTAATAAAAGTGCTCCTATTGATCTTAATAATGTTCCTTTGTCTACTTTGATTGAGAAAAATAGTGATGCCGTTGATGTGAATTTTATCTCACGAAACAATTTCAATAATAATGCTTATAGAGGTAATTTTAATCCTAGGCCTTTTCCTGGAAATTCCTCTAATAATTATGGTAATTCCTATGGTAATCCTTCCTACAATAATAATAGGAACCCCTCTGATCTTGAGAATAATATTAAAGAATGTATCAATGCGCAAAAGATTTTCAACACTACGATAGAAGAAAAGTTGAATAAGATTGATGAAATGTCTAGAAGCATTGATATAATTTCTCATGATGTAGAAAATCTCAAGTTGAAAATTTCTTGATGAACAACTTGCTAGGTTAGAGAAAATGAAATTACTGAAACTGATGATATTATTGAAACTGAAGATTATGATTCTCCCCCTAGATATGAATTGCCTGTTGTACCTGAGGGTTATATTATGGATGAAGAAACTGCTAGAGACTTCTTTGTTTGCAATGATATAGATGATCTTCAGAAACTGTTAGCTAAGCTGAAAGAAAAGTTTTTGAATGCTAGAATGCAATATGATCCTAAGTTTGCTACTTCACCTATCTTTGTTACTGATAAGGATTATGAATTGTCTGTCGATCCTGAGTTAATTACTTTGGTTGAATCTGATCCTTTCTATGGTTATGAATCTGAAACTGTTGTGGCACATCTTACTAAATTGAATGATATAGCCACCATATTTGCTCATGAGGAAAAAATTCGCTATTACTATATTCTTAAGTTGTTTCCTTTTTTGTTAAAAGGTGATGCTAAGTTATGGTTTAATTCTCTTCCTCCTGGTTGTGTGCGTAGTCCCCAGGATATGATTCATTACTTCTCTCAAAAATATTTTCCTGCTCATAAGAAACAAGCTGCCTTACATGAAATATTTAACTTTGTGCAAATTGAAGAAGAGAGTCTCCCACAATCTTGGGGGAGGCTTCTCCAATTACTTAATGCTTCGCCTGATCATCCTCTCAAGAAAAATGAAATACTTGATATCTTTTATAATGGACTAACCGATGCTTCTAGGGACCACCTAGATAGTTGTGCTGGTTGTGTTTTTAGGGAACAAACTGTTAAGCAAGCTGAATTGCTATTGAATAATATATTGAGTAATGATAATGATTGGACACTTCCTGAACCAACTCCTAAGCCAACTCCGAAGAAAAGAGGTATTCTATTTCTCAGTCCTGAAGATGTGTAAGAGTCAAAGAAATCTATGAAAGAAAAAGGTAATAAAGCTGAAGATGTTAAGAATTTACCGCCTATTGAAGAAATACATGGTCTTGATAACCCGACACAGTTAGTAGAGGTAAACTCTCTTTATAGATTTGATGAAGGTGATATTCCTCATAATAAGTCTGCTAGTCAATGCTTGGATGAGTTTGATAATTTTATTGTTAAACAAGAAAACTTCAATGCTTATGTTAGTAGACAATTGAAACATAATGCTCACATGCTTGACCACTTGGGTGATTATATGAGTAGAACTGTTAATGATCTCAAGCTTATTAGTAAACATCCTTCCATGGTTACAACTCAAGTAGAACAAGTACTTAAGGCACAGGATGATTTGCTTAATGAGTTGAATAGTAAGAACCATGATAATGCTGTTAGGGTTATGACTAGGGGTGGTAAAATGACCCAGGAGCCTTTGTATCCTGAGGGCCATCCTAAAAGAGTTGAGCAAGATTCTCAGAGAGTTAATACTGATACACCTAGTCCTAGTAATAAAAAGAAAAAGAAAACTGATAGGACTTTGCATGCTTCTAGTGAACCCACTATAGACACCCCTGAGAATCCAAATGATATTTCTATTTCTGATGCTAAGAC
Organism: Thinopyrum elongatum; assembly: GCA_011799875.1. Taxonomy (NCBI): domain Eukaryota; kingdom Viridiplantae; phylum Streptophyta; class Magnoliopsida; order Poales; family Poaceae; genus Thinopyrum; species Thinopyrum elongatum. Next base: position 727,164,738 of record CM022303.1, read on the forward strand.
ACAATCTGGTGATGAACATGAACCTAGTGATAATGTTAATAATGATGTTCATGTTGATGCTCAACCTAGTAATGATAATGCTGTAGAGATTGAACCTGCTGTTGATCTTGATAACCCACAATCAAAGAATCAACGTTATGATAAGAGAGACTTTGTTGCAAGAAAACATGGTAGAGAAAGAGAACCATGGGTTCAGAAACCCATGCCCTTTCCTCCCAAACCATCCAAGAAAAAGGATGATGAGGATTTTGAGCGCTTTTGCTGAAATGATTAGACCTATCTTTTTGCATATGCGTTTGACTGATATGTTGAAAATGTCTCCCTATGCTAAGTATATGAAAGATATTGTTACAAATAAAAGAAAGATACCGGAGGCTGAAATTTCCACCATGCTTGCTAATTATACTTTTAAGGGTGGAATACCAAAGAAACTAGGAGATCCAGGAGTACCAACTATACCATGCTCTATTAAAATAAACTATGTTAAAACTGCTTTATGTGATCTTGGATCCGGTGTTAGTGTTATGCCTTTCTCTTTATATCGTAGACTTGAATTGAATAAGTTGTCACCTACTGAAATCTCTTTGCAAATGGCTGATAAATCAACTGCAATACCCATCGGTATTTGTGAGGATGTGCCTGTTGTGGTTGCAAACGTTACTATCTTAACGGACTTTGTTATTCTTGATATTCCCGAGGACGACAGTATGTCTTAATCCTTGGTAGACCCTTTTTGAATACTGCAGGGGCTGTTATAGATTGCAACAAAGGCAATGTCACTTTTCATGTTAATGGTAATGAGCATACGGTACACTTTCCGAAGAAACAACCTCAAGTTCATAGCATCAATTCTATTGAAAATATTTCTACTGTTGCTATTGGAGGTTTTAAATTCCCTCTTCCTACTGTCAAAAATAAATATGATATTCTCATTGTTGGGGACATGCATATCCCCGTTGAGGTAACCTAGCGTTATTAAAAAATTCTCCGGTTTCATGTTATTCGGAAGAAGTTTGTTAATAAGACTTGATCAACCTTGTTAATGGATTCCTTTTGATGAGCATGAGATGGATGAATTTAGAAAGCACAAGTCTCTGTACCCACTTTTTACTTTCTGTTATTTGGATTAAATGAAGCAAAAATAGTATTTTCTGTCAGTTTTCTGAATTATCCGTGCAATAAAAAATGTCCCGAAAATAAAAGTTCTCCAAATGCCCTGAAAATTTAGTATGATTTTTTATAGAATATTTAAGAATTTCTGGCACTGAACATGCACCAAGGGGATGCACCAGTGGGCCACAAGGGTGGATGACGCGCCCTACCCCCTGGGCGCGCCCCTGCCTTGTGGGTCCCCTCCACTTATTCCAGTACCCATCCACTTCGTCTTCCTCCAGAAAAAATCATCCTGTAGCTCAAACCCGTGTTTTTGCTCATTTTGTTGCCATTTTCGATCTCCTTGCTCAAAGCTCCATTTGCAAAACTGTTTTGGGGGATTGTTCTTCGGTAGGTGACTCCTCCAATGGTCCAATTAGTTTTTGTTCTAGTGCTTTATTTATTGCAAATTTTTGCTGCTGTGGTGACCCTGTTCTTGAGCTTGCATGTCAAATTTATATGGTCCAAAGTAGTTTTGATGCATGATATAGCCTTTAGACACTTTTAGGAGTAGTTGCTATTAATTTTGTTGAGTTTGGTTCACTTTTATTTTGAGTCGCTAAAAATTTCAGAATTTTTCAGAGGAAGAAAATGATACGGAGAAGAGACTCATTTATAACCTGGTATTTAGCGAAAAGACTTGTCAGATTATTACCTAGCCTGCGCCTTCTTTGTTTAATATTCATTTAGGCACATACCTCATCATGCCCGAGGACATTTATGCATACTGGGAGCGGACGCAATCCCCAGTTCATGAGCCAGAGCCATCACCTGATCCATATCAGGAGCCTGTTTATCAGTGGGAGACGCAGGAGCTCGCTAACCAGTGGAACCCCCAGGATCCTCCTCAGTATACCAGAGAGGGCTACTTTGATCCATGGGCATAGACCAACTTAGGCCAAAAGCCTAAGCTTGGGGGAGTATGTATTTCTCACCGACATTACATTCATGTTCACACACTCATTCCAGTTGACGGTGTTCATACTTTTTCATTGTATTATCCATGTTAGTTTATTTTCTTTTTCTCGCTTTCTTCTTGTGTGTTTGAAAAAACTTTGAGAAAATCCAAAAAAAAATTAGTTGTAGCTTCTGCTCAGTTTATTTTCCATGCTTAGTTGTAGTATTAAAGAAAACCTAAAAAGATTTCTCGTTCTTCTTTTGCTTGTTGGGAGTTTTCCCGTGTAAATAGTTTTCTCGTTCTTGTTTTACTTTCTTCAGAAAAACAAAAACTCCAAAAACATTACAGTGTGTTTCTTTGAAATTCTTTTTCCTTTCTTTGGGGGTCGAGAGGAGAAGATCACGATGAAAATGATGAGTGGCTCTCATATGCATTATTGTTGATCTAACAAAGAACCCATATTACCATGTCATCTCCTTTGAATAAATGTTTGCAGATTCCAGCTTAGTCCAATGCACGTGCACTATTATTATTATCCACACTGTTCGGTCGTGCATGTGAAAGGCAATAATGACGATTTATGATGAAATGATTGAGATGAGGAAAAGCTGGTATGAACTCGACCTATCTTGTTTTCGTAAATATGATTAGTTCATCGTTCTTGATTCAGCCAATTATGAATGAAACATGTTTGCAATGACAATTAGAGATTATAGTTACTCATGCCATGCTTAATTAGCTAGGAGTCTATAATGGTTTACCTTGCGTGCCAACATGCTTTTAAGATGGTTGTGATGTGGTATGATAGGATGGTATCCTCCTTTGAATGATGCATACTGAACGCACAAAAAGTCTGGAGTTGTAATAAGTTAAAAAAATGAATTGCCTTTATAACAGATGAGTTTTCGTCCGAAACCCTGATACTTCGAAAGAGATTGTCCATTTTGTACACGAAGTGCATCCAGTTTTTGCCGTAACCCTCTCAACTTTTTTGCACATGCTATGTGGGTCAAATGATGAGACCATGCCAACTTTCAACCGTTTCAGAGTTCATTTGTAGTGCTTTTCAATTTCAGGGTCGTTTAGCTAAAAAAAATCAGTAAATGCTTGAAAAATAGCAAATGAAGTCCTTTAGTCGCGGTTGGAGCCACCAACCGCGACTAAAGGCCTTGTCCTGGCGGTGGCTAAAATTTAGTCCCACCTCGCCAAGCGAGAGGGACTCGCAGCGGTTTATAAGCCCTGAGTGCAGAGACGAAGAAAAATGAAGGAGAGGCGCAATGCTCACCTGCACGTTGCTTAGCTCCAGACCTTGAGGAAATGGTGTAGACTGCACGGAGCTATCTGCAGTTTCTCAATGCCTGGAGCTAACCAAAGTGCAGGTGAGCATTGTGCCGCTCCTTCATTTTTAATAAATTATTTTAACTCCAGACATTTTGTGTGTTCATTATGCACTATTCAAAGCCACATCATCAATGTTCAACCCTTTTCTGCCTCTAGTACCGGTTCGTGAAATGAACCGGTACTAAAGGTGCTGGTGGGGCCCCAGGCTGACAACAGCCTGCCACCACCTCTTTAGTACCGGTTCGTGGCACGAACCAGTACTAAAAGTTCGCCACGAACCGGTACTAATGAGCGCCGCCCGCCTAGCCGTTGGAACCGGCACTAATGGTCACACTAGTGCCGGTTCAGTTACAAACTGGGACTAATGTGCTTCACATTAGGCCCTTTTTCTACTAGTGCCAGTTTCAGTTGGGGAGGACGGTACGCCAAACTGCGTTTTGCTGGCCGTGAAGGATGCAAAGTTGAGTGTTGACTTTTAGAACGCTGGAACAAATACACCGTAAGTTGTACACGTACGTGTAGGTGTAAAACTAGAAGAAGCAAGCAACCTAGCTAGCAGCTTGATTGCTAGCTTGATTGATCTTCTTTGGAATAGTGCACGCATGGCTAGCCAGAACCACATGTAGCTACGCGACCTGGTAGAGACTAGATCGTAATGATCGGATCGACTTGATCTCAACGGAAAGCTCACGGCCACTCGTGAACTAAAAACTCGTGCCAGCCAAGAGATGCATATGCATAGGTATAAGAAAAATTTACCTCCGATTCAAGGTATGGCGGCCGCCACGCCTTGCCCACCGAAGTCCTCCACCAGTGCACCAAACACATCATGTATTCACTTACCACTAATCTAATAAAGTACAATGTATTCTCATACCCAGGGGCGGAGCTAGGCTAATGCAAGGGTATGCAATGCATACCCAATGTTTTTTGCAAGAAAGTTTCAGTATATAAGCTCCTGCATGCCTTTTTAGATGGTGTGGCTGTCTAGTTGTACGTAGAAACGATGAAAAGAACGATTCACCGCCGCATGGGCCTATATTGGGCTGGTACTCTGCTACTGGGCCGTATCCTTGACGCTTAATGCTGGCCGATTGATCAAAGTCCATGACACCGAGCCAGCGCCTCGACCGCTCAAAAGAAAAGGCAACGCCTCGAGCCTGTGATTCCGCTGACACAACCGTCGCATCGTGCAATTTGGGCGTCACCAAGCCGCATGCCCGCGTCGGCCATCCGAAGAAATCGCCACATCAATTTTCGGCCGTCGCGGATCACCGCTTCCAGCCGATCGATCTGCTTAGCCTGCCCACGTCCTCCTTCCCAGTACACACTAGGCGCATCTGCCATCTACCAGACAAGTCGTCAACAGGGGCGTGCGCAATTCGCCCATCGTCTGATTGTTTCTTCTGAGTGTTTATTTCTTCGAATTGTTAGTGAAGAATAGATGATTACCTTCATTCCCTAATTTTTTTTATTAATCTATTGTAGCATCCAATCAATTTTGAGCGTGATTTGCATTGGCTCACTATAAAACTTGTGCAGAAGTGCAAGAAAAACAGGTTGAGTTTTCATATTTTATCCATCTAAAATCCAGAATTATGAACATTCAAACTTGTAAGACCGTGCGCGATGCCACCATCTCACTATCTAGCATGTAATTTTTTTTTTGTATAGGTATTAAAACTGAAGAACAAGTGCGGTGATTTGAAGCGTTGGTGGGACAGAGCTTCAAAGGCGGTGAAGATAAGTTCGACATCAACACCAACACCAACACCGGTATCTATCGATGTTTGAAAGCCAACGAGTAATTTATAGTTTCGTTGTTATTATTATGAACTTTTGTATGTCATACATTGTTGTGCAGCAAATTAATATTTTGACTCTGCATACCCATGTCGAAAGTCCTGGCTCCGCCACTGCTCATACCTGAGCTCCAACCAAACGCGTCAGGAACTTTTAGTAGACACATGGAATCAAATTAGGAACACACATGATTCATTAGAAGAAAAATCAGCGCACGCAGAGTACAAAATGTAGACATTAGCATAAGGGAAAAAACTCCTTTGACCCTAAAAGAATGCTCTTTTGAAAGAAAGGACCAAGGCCTTCAACTGGGTCCGTCGTCCCATTCAATTTGCAGATGGACACAGAAAAAAGAAAGCACGGGGTGACTATGTTAGGAACAGTGAAATCATGTTGAAAGTTAATATTGAATGCTAGAGTTCGGCACCAGTGAAATCATGTTCAGTTCGAGTCGGCTTGAATTTTGTGATCCCCTTTTTTTTTATCCTTCTCCCTTTTCTTCATGGTGGCAGCGAAAACAATTGCTTTCCACATCCGCTTAATTAAATCTATTACACACATCTCCGTACTGAACAGCATTCAAATCCGTGTGAGCGGTAGTTTCAAACAAATTCAACTTCTTTTTATTTTTGTAAGCAGAATTTTACATTTCCATGTGTTTTCCACTCCGCTGGGCCGGGAGCCCGGGACGAGTACAGAAGACAGCCCAGCCCGCACAGCCGAATATCCGAGGCGCCGAAGCCCAGCGCGCAGGCCCTCGTCTTCTTCCTGCTCTTCCTCCCGAAGCGAATCGAACCACGCGGCGAGTCGAGCAGAGGAGAAGAGAGGAGAAAAAAAAATCCCCGAAACCCTAGCCCGCTTCCCCGGCGCCGGAGCCAGGCCGGGATGGGCGCCGAGGAGGACGCCGCCGCCCGCCGCGAGCGCCTCAAGGCCCTCCGCGCCGCCAAGGAGCTCCTCTCCACCCCCGACGGCGCCTCACCCGCGCCCGCCGCCGCTCCCGACGCGGAACAGCAGTACGTTCTCCCACTCCCCTCCCCTCCCCTCCCTTCTCCCTTCTCCTCCGCCCATCCTTCCCCCGCTCGTGTGCCGTAAGTAGCTGCGACGGCTCCGCCTCTCGGCTTTCTAGTGTAATTTTTTGCTCGAGCGGGAGTGAACTGAAGCTAGGTTGGCGCTTATTTGTTTGTATATGTTGGTTGGGATGCGCTGAGTAGGGAGAAGCCCATCGTGGCATAGCTGAGAATGCTCGCGGATGCACACTAGGAGCGCTCAATTCGGAGAATTTGGCAGGATTGGGTGCTACAGAATCCGTGCTTGTCCTAGCAGACCCACTGATTGGAGTTTTTGTTTAGCGCATATTGAGTCAGTGCGTAGGCCATGGAATTCTAACTCCATGAGACGGTCTCTAGGATCCTAGATGAGAGGTTTGTCCTCGCTCGACTGCGCTACAGGGTCTGGATCTCTGCGATTACTCACTAGCAGAGAACCTGAAAGCTGAGCGAAGATGGATCAGAGTTTATGATCTTACATGATGCATCTGGAGGATCCCCTCTCATAAGCTTTGCAGAGAACTCCATGTCCTGTTTAACATTTGCTCCGACGATCCCTTCTGAATTTTGGTTTTGTTGGTCTGATTCGTTGATCTTTAGCTATCAAATTGAGACAAATTTCATCGTTATTATTAGTGTACTAGTTCATACCGAAATCCACAATGTTTAAGTTAATTAGCATTAGGATTTCATGGGTTTGTGCCATATGTGTCCACTCACTGTAGGTGTAGATATGACAAGGACCTGAATGCTCGAACATTTGTCTGAAAGTAATTCAGGTTATCCAAATTTTAAATGTACTGCTGATGTCTCAGTTCTGTGTTGCCAGAGTAAGGTCTTTGTTCGTTGAATGCATATTCACGCATTAGATGTTAAGCCATATATAAATGCAGGATGGTGAGTGTAAACTAATCGCCATATATTTATATGACAATATATCTCATCGTGGGCTCCTGCAACTTAACCTGATGTTGTACTCCTAACACTATCTGGGTTTGAATTGAACTAGAATCTTACTGTGCTGCTCCTCAGGACGTACTAGTACTAGCTAGAGGACTGAACAATGAGAACAATGTATGCATTTAGGAAAAGCAAATTTGTGTTGTCTGTATCAGTGAACCTATGGTGAATTTCATGTTCGTTGCCTGCATTAGGAATGGAGAACATGGGATGACAGAAGAACAGGTGGACCAACCAGAATTGCCAGGTCCTGTGGATGCACCCGAAGATGCTTCCAAGGAGAATGTTAGCCCCACTAAGGAATCTGATGAGGTTGAAGACAATGGGTAAGTAATTGAACAGACAACTTTTACGTACTAGCTTTCTTGAGTGCTTTCTGTATTTTACATATATGTTCTGTGTATAATAATTGGCCGAGTCCCTTTATGTTATTTTAGTGAAATCTCCATCTCCACCTGACTGAAAATCTGAATTCGTTCCTGTTGTTGCACAGTTATATGCTTGCCATTCTTGTAAAAGCTGAATTTTGGTTACACAGCAATGCCTTGTTATTCTTATAAATAAAAGCTGAATTCGATTTACACAGCAATCCCTTTGCCATGTATAATCTCACATTATATGCTTTGTACAATCAGTTTGCTTGTCAGATTGTTGAGATAGCATTTCCTGACTTCTATTAAGCAGTCAATGGGTTGTCGATTATAAAATCATAAATTGTTGGTGCCATATGTCCTGATCTTTTTCAAGTATACGCAAACCTTTCGTCCGTGGTGTGAAATGTTTATATGGGATTAATTCATGGCATGTAGCATACTTGACTCTTTAATGGTGGGTGTATCATTGTTCACAAGTATGTAATCTTTCTGATGCAGGGAGGTACCACTGAAGTTCAGAAACTACCTTCCTCATGATGAGCGGCTCCGAGGTGGCAAGGTGGCTCCTCTATCTCTTCCCAAGTTTGAAGATCCGATCGCTGCTGATGCTGCCGAACCAAAGCAGCTGGAGGTAACATTTCTGGATCCACCGTATCATACCTTCACGATTCTGTGACATCCTTGCATCTTTCACGGGGCAAAACTCACCATATTTATCTGCAGAACCCCTTTGGGAACATTGCTCCAAAGAACCCAAACTGGGACCTGAAACGAGACGTGCAGAAGAGGATCGACAAGCTGGAGAAGCGCACTCAGAAAGCTCTGGCGGAGATTGCATGTGAGTAGTAACTGGTAGATGTTTGGTTCAGTTAGTTTTGAGCTCAATTTCCTGTTGTGCATTCGCTAACTGCTCATGTTGAACCACTCTGTTCCTATGCAGTGGAGCAGCAAAAGGAGAAAGAGGCGCTGGAGGAGGGAGGCGATGCAGCTCAAGAGTGACATGGTACTGGTGCCGGTCCAAATGTTTGTGTAGAACAGAGGAAGCAGCTAGCCGAAGTCAAACATTGATGTTGTAATGCACGGTGTGGGCCGAGGACTAATGTACGGAAATTGTAGTCGTGTGCTCACCTGATCCATGGATAATGCTTTTCAGTTCAGTATCCAGAATTTTGAGTTCTAGTGATGGTTAGTGTCTTGTGTCTTAGTGATCAAATTGACTATGATCCCTTTCATGAATGTGGACCATATATAGCCATGGACTCGCCGTGCTTACTTTGCCATTGCCCATTGCACAGGTGATGAATTTTGCTGTGTCTCAATCTGTTCCAGCTGCTTGCAGATTTTGATGTTTTGGGCTTTGACTGGGCAAAAATCAAAAGAATGAGCAAGATAGCCCCCCCCCGCCCCCCCCCCCCCCCCCCCTCACCATAAGCCCCCCCCAGCCCCCCCCCCCCCAGAGCCCCCCCCCCCCCCCCCCCCCCCCCCCTTCCAGGAAAAAAATGCACATAATCTAGATCTTTTGATTGATGCAGCAAACCGTTTTTCAAACTCAGGCAATTTTTAATAAATGATTGTTAAATTATCCACCGGAACAGGCATGATAAATTCAAATATGGGCCTAATTTAAAGATGTGTAAAGTGATTGGTACAACCAACTCATTTGTACATTACACCTTACTGTAATAGTTTAGCAAACCGTACATCAATTATTTAACCATATATATATATATATCACAATGAAGGTTATTAAGCAGAAATCCAGTGCTCAGTATGAGTGTAGTACATTTTTTATGAATAAAACATGAGTGTATGCAACCAATAAGACGACCAACAGAACCCATATACAAAAGCTTTACACAGACCGACCAGGGATTACAAGGACTCGGCCGAGCTAGTAGAAGTAGACGAGCGTGGTGGTTCCACAACAGTTTTCACTAAGTTTGGGTTGTCGACAAGCTGGCTTTCAAGTTGTTCCTTGAGTGCATGGGCGTTGGAACCGTTAAGTAGCAAGACTTGCCTGAGTCCTCCTAGATTCTCCAGGCCAGAGAACTGATATGGTGGCGACCCACCGCAGCAGTCAACCTTGAGCAGCTCAAGTTTCTTCATCGTTCTTGATCCAAAAATCACGTGTAAGCTGCTGGACCTGCAACCGCAAGCAATCTCGAGGACCCTGACATCCTGATAAGTGAAGTCATCTAATCTATTCGTAGTGACACGAAAATGGAGCTCACCGTCTTGAACCTGCTTGACACGAAAAATACATAGTTGTGGTAGCCTGCCAAGGAACTCGATGCCATCTTCCGTTAAGGTGGTCATCTCTAAATTCAGCTTTGCGAGCTTGCTTAGCTGGTCCCTCCACTTTGGCAACTTGTCATTAAGCCCATACAGTTTAAGGCTCCGCAGGTTCTCCAATGGCAGGGGAATGTCATCCAAGCAAACTTGATTGTCCTTGCTGAGCTGCACTGATAATGATTCCAGATGTACATGGCCCGCAATTGCACAGAAAAACGCCTCGATGTTCTTCTTGTTGATGCCAGATACACCCAGCTTCCGAAGTTGAGTGAGCTTCTTGAGCTCTTTAAGTACAGCTCTCCCCCCCGAAGCAGCGACATTGACAACACCGAGTGTATGCAGCACTATCATCTTCCCAATCCCTTCAGGCATCACAACACCGACTGGTTGACGGCATTTGTAGAACTTGGGCAACAAACAGGCTGAAGCTGGTGGAGCTGATGCTGCCAAGTCAAAAGTTTTTTCCTTGGTGCCACTTCCGGCACGAATATACTGCAGCTTCTGTAACTTGGTGATGTTCTCTGGAAGGCTGACTATGGATGTGCCCCTGGCATCCAGAGTCTGGAGCTGCCTCAGATCACCCAATGAACTTGGTAGATGGCAGATTTCACGGCATCCTCGTAGCGAGAGGAACTTGAGGCGAGGCAATAGCTTCACCATCTTCTCGAGATCAGCATCCTTCATACCGCGTGCATCCTCCAGATCAAGCACCCGGAGAATCTTCATGCTTTTAGAGATGAAGAATGATTCCCATTCACCAAAAACTGTAAGCGAACGTAGCCGTGAGAAGTCAGTGCTCTTGAATACAATTCTATCTCTGTCCCAACTCTTCAATATGACAAGGTGTCGCCCTGTGCGTTGGGTGGTTAGGGAACAATTCTTCCCCAGCTCAAACACAAAGTTCTCTTCCATTATCTGTGAGACGACGTACTCACGAATGAAACCATTGACACGGCACAGGACCACCCTTTTGTTGCCTAGTGCAGTGCTGGCAATTTCTTCTGGTGGCTGCTGGATTATGCTCAGATCAAGGAGGTTCGAGAAGTGCTTCTCCCCGTTCTCCTCTGCAGATTCTTCATGGCTATCCCTCGAGTAACCCTCTGCGATCCACCGCCTTATTAGCCGCCTCCGCCGGATGGTGTTGCCTCGAGGGAAGATTGGCAGATAGTGGATGCATGGCTTGAGAGAATCTGGGCAAGTACGGAAGTAGGTACGTATCCAATCAAATAGACCCTGAAGAGTATGAAATTCTGGGTTGGTCTCTAGAGCATGCATAAAATTGTTACTGAGAGCGCGTGCACTGTACATCCATCCCAGTTCCTTGGTGGCCAATGAGCCAACTATATTATCTATTACTTTGGGAAGTCCGCCACATTTGGAAATAAGTTCTTTCAAACCATCATCAACCAATGAAGAGCACATTGGACTGATCCTAGATACCTGGTGTTCAAACAAAAGAATAACATCAGTTTGCATCACAGAAGCCATGCATCAAAAGATGTAAATGAAATAGTGTATTCATTCATATGCCTTGATTGTAAATGCAATATCGCAAAGGAAATAATAACATTACTTTCTCCAGCAGAAGCATTCTACTGTAACCAAAACCAGTTTGGAAATTTTTATAATGAGATAATTTCAGAACATAATTTACCACCACTCATATAGTTTATAAATTTATATAGCTTTTTTTGGATAAAGGTTGCTTTTATATTGACTCATAATGCCACATCAAGGGAATACAAACACTATGAGCATATACCTGGCCTCTGAATGAGTAGGATGCACATAACCACCATCAACGCCCACACACAAAAGATAGAAAACAAAAAACCGATCTCTGAACTGTCGAAGCGAACTACAACATGTAGCAACCATCAACACCAACCACCACCAATGACATTACCCGGACAGTGAGAAAGATGCTTCACCAACGACACATCCAAGAAGGGAATGACGCGCATGCGCCATTGCCGTCGGATCCACCCACGGAGGCTAGATCTTGGGTTGTCACCCCGAGGAAGTCCAAGCAAACTCCTCACAATGCCACCAACAAGAGGGATGATATGAAACATCACCATTGCCAGGTACAACCAGTGCAGGTCTGACCTAGAGTCTTCACTCCGGAGCTGGAGACCCTATGCTCAAGTGCACGACCAAACTTAAGTCATCCTGTACAGTCGCCCCCACTTCCAATGAAGAAGGCATTGTTGCAAGCTAGATCATCACGCCTCGACAGCCTTGCACGCTCATAGACCTAACATGAGCATCGCCACGCAACCGAACATACCACGTATAGGAGCATATCAGAGAATGCCCGCTAGCATTAATAAGATCACTGTAAAGAGCCCACTCAACCGGCTACCCCAAGTCTTTGATCGTGATTGGACGTGGACTACAAACATAAAGCCGTTGGCGCCGCCAAGAGCCCAGATGGAGGCCTTTCGGAAGTCACACCTAGTCTTCACCAGAGTCAGCTTGCAATGGTTCATGATAGGATGTCGAGCATTCAAGCCTCATCAGGGCTCGCTCATCTGTTGTCCTCTGCCGTGTGCAATGATCGTGTAATACAACCATTGCCGCTCGCCACGTGTCTACTGCCATCATGCAACAAAGACGGGCATCCATGTGCCGCACTCACGTCGATCCACTGTTGTAGTATACCTTGTATCCACCGCCAACAGATGTCCTAGATCTAGGACGACAGTCACCGCCCCGTAGGCCGGACCAGACGGGGCCACCGCCGCTTGCATCGCCAACGCCATCGTTGCCCACCTAAAACACCCCCACCACCCCAATTGCAGGTGGAAATGGCCGACAATCGACCTCTGCAACGACGAAAGCGCCACCGCGAGCCGTCCCGAGGCCGCCACCCTGTAATCTAACCTCATGTGCCCCCACACCAAGAGAAGCCGCCGCCGCACACTACAGGGGCCGCCACTAGCAGATTATGGAGATGCGCCAGTTCCGCACTAGGCCGGCCAAGCAGCAACTCCGCCTAACCCGCACCTGAGGTTGGAGGGACGCCGCCCACCCCTGCAGCCAATGGAGGAGGGACTCTGCCACGACTTCTATTCACCGGTAAGCCCGGATGAGGCCGAGCCACACTGCCTCGTCTAGGGCCACGGTGTTTGCTTCTCGCGGGGAGAGGGGTCCACCACCATCGTCCGTTGAGCAGGCTTTGCCCACTAGCTTCTTTTGGCGGTGGCAGGGAGTGCGATGGGGGGAGAGGAGGATGGGGATGACGGTGGCCAGGGTTCGCCCGTGCCACCCCCTGGGAGTTACGTGGACGCGGAGTTGTTGTTTCGTTGAGAGGAAACTAGCAAATAAGCCCGTGCGTTGCAGTGGGGAAACATTGTAGAAATTTGATTTACAACAACTGGTTTGATTTTTAATTTAATTCAAAATGAATTACATTGCTTTGGTCTAGAGTTGACATGCTTATTGCTAAGACAAATAGAAAAGGGTGACCAGAGGTTATTTCCATCAGGTTGATCTATTTGGTGAACCGTTGATGAATCAGAAGTCATCTCCACCAGGTTGATCCATTTGGTCCTAGAAACTTTCCATTTGAGAACGTCCAAAATGACTCAATTCTCCACCTTTTGAAAGTAAGCTACAGGATACTACTTCCTCGTTGGGCTTGTGATAGAGGTGTAAGCAGTAAATTTATGAAAACAATCTGTAGTTACCTAGCTTGAACATCCAAGTAGTGTTTTGTACTGGCTGAACTATATTTTGCAGACTATTTACAGAACATTCCGTGGGCTTGCGAAATGTTGCGAGGACGTGCTACTGGTCTCAACTCTCAAGTCATTTGCTGTCCCAGGACATTCTTTGTGATGAAAATGACACTTGGGAGTGTCGTGATAAAGAATCCAAGCCATCTAAAGTTTTCATGTTTCATCGACCAAAACACAACACCTACTCACCTTGCCACAGGTGTCTGAAATCAAGTCAAAAGAAGTAATACGAAGCAAGTCAAAAGTATATATCACAATAGTTCTCCAAGTCAGTTTGTCATCAGTCTACGCATTGTAGACCTAAACAATGTGCTTCAGTAGCTTCACTCTGACTCTAAGAATTTCCATTCTCCTCCTTTTGGTTGTTAGGAACTCAAATTAGTCCAATGACCAATACTCCCTCCGTCCGAAAACATTTGTCGAAGAAATGGATGTATCTAGACATATTTTAGTTTTAGATACATCCATTTTTATTCATTTATCCGACAAGTATTTCCGGGCGGAGGGAGTAGAACTTAAGTGTTTGGACGTAGAAAAGCACTACCAGTGCGTGAAATTGTGGCATCTTTGTAAGTTCTGCACAAACCATTTTCCATTGATTGTTTGGACGTAGAAAAGCACTACCATAAGTTTGTAAGAGCATGCATGCATGGATTTATGTAGAAGGAATTAAGTAAAACCGATGAAAGTTTCTAAAAGCAAACCTCTCTTTCGAAGAGCTGAAAGGCTGCATCAGCTTCTAGACCCTTGACATTAAAGACGAGCTCTCCCGTGTCTGCATTACAGTGTGCGGCGATACTTGCGTCATTTGTAATTACGATGATACAGTTGTGAGAAGTTCCAGATACCAAGTCAGCTTGTATCAAATCCCATTCTTTTGTGGACTTCAGACCATCAATGACAACGAGGCACATCTGTTCTTTCAGAATATTCTGACACTCTAGAATTGGATTTTTGTTTCCCGTTGTATCAAGGTGTGCAGTACTGTCCTTATTGCCATGGATAGATTTAGAGCCAAAACTGAAAAGTAATCTCCTACAGAAGTCCCTCAAATCGAATGGTTGGGATATATCCACCCAGCCATACTTTTTTTGAGCTTTCATGTTGGTGATTGCTTTGCAAAACAACATTTTAACGAGAGCTGATTTCCCAGCACCAACCATTCCCCACACAGAAATAACTTGGATTGAACTGAGATATGCCTTAAATATAAGTTTATAAAGATCACTTATTTCCGACTCACGTCCAACAAGTGGATGCTTCTGCATCCACTCTCTGGCTGTTTCAATTTTTTCACCGGTCTCCCAGCATTCATCTCCGTCACACCGAGATCCCTGAAAATAAAACAAAACCGTCAGAGCCAGCCATAGCTAACAGACAAATGGAGAGTGAAAAATGCACATGATGGGAATAATAATTAGGTACAGTAATGATGGGATTAATAATTAGGTAATATAATGATTAATTGAAGGCGGGGATCGGTCACTTTGGTAATTAATGTCTAAACTAGTAAAAGGAGTTTAGTGGCAGTGTAATTTCTTTGCAGAATTTATGAGAATGTGTAGGAGTAATTACCTTCTTGATGAAGGCATAAACAGAGTGGTCAGCCGAGAACTGCTCCAACTCCAATAGTTGATGAGGAGGTCCCACGCACAAGCTTGCTACTACGAA
This sequence comes from Thinopyrum elongatum, assembly GCA_011799875.1. Taxonomy (NCBI): domain Eukaryota; kingdom Viridiplantae; phylum Streptophyta; class Magnoliopsida; order Poales; family Poaceae; genus Thinopyrum; species Thinopyrum elongatum. The sequence continues at coordinate 727,180,018 of CM022303.1, forward strand.
TTGCTGCATAGACACGATGACACAACTGCCATTCTTCATGTTGGGGAAAAACGTCCTAATAGCACGCCATTCTTCCATGCTGGACAGGTCTTCCAAGACGATGAGGTACCTCTCCGTGTTGAGTTTCTGCAAAAACTCTTGGATGTGATGGTCCTCCATGCTCAGCAGGACATTTGAAGCCACAACTTCTCCTTGTGGTTCTTTGCTCATGGTTGCATAGAAGTCAGCAGTCAAGGAATGGACGAGCTCGTGGGGGTTGAAAGGATGCATGAGCTTCACCCAGGCACGGCAGGTGAAGTTACTGCAAATTTCCTGTTCATTGTAGGCCTTCCAGATGACAGATGTTGTCCTTCCAAGATCACCGCCTGTCCCCCACATGGCAATCACTTGGCGGTCACCGTCTCCATTCATGATGAACTTGGTGAGGTCACGTAGGCCTCGCTGCCTCTTGGCGGCTTGCCTTGCCTCAGCGATCATGTTGATCGCGGTTGTGTCGACGATGGCCGCGTCAGACTCTGGCTGTTGCAGCATCACGAGCGGCTTGGACAACGAACCAGCATCGGTGATGTTGCTGTAGCGCCGGTAACAGTTGTTGACGTCTTCCACCCTGAGCTTGAGCTCCTCCAACTCCAGAACCGCCTGGTCCAGTGGGAGCGGCGGCGCCACGCAGGACCGGAGCAACCGCCGCCACCACTCGGGTGTGTTGTCGAGGTGGACGACGAACTCGACGCAGTCTTCAACATCGTAGGCCAGCTCCCGGACATGCTTCACCCAGGTCCTCACCATATTATTGGTGATGCTCTCCTCCTTGGCAACGTCAAGGAAAGACTGCATCATCTCGAACTCCAGGGTGATGGACACGAGGTCACGCTGGGCCTTCTGCCGGAGCTTGGCGTCCTCCTCGATCGCCGACTGGACCTTGGTCAGTGCCCCCTGCACCACCGTCTTGGACAAGCCGATCACTACATCAGCCATGGCGAACTCTCGCCACTTAGTCTCTCTCTCTCTCTCTCTCTCTCTCTCTCTCTCTCTCTCTCTCTCTCCCTCTCCCTCTCCCTCTCCCCCTGGGTTTGTGTTGCTTCTAATTTCTTGTATGGTGTAGTAGCTAGCGATCGAGCTTGCGCTGGTGTAGTTGTGTTTGAACTCAGGGCCAGGAGAGAGATGGCAATCTTAAAGGATAAATCCATCCATGAGCTATGACCTTCCAAACAGCTAATTAGACATTGTTAAACAAGAGAGGTGCCTACTAGCCGGCCAGATCCGTAAGACGGTAGCAAAGTCTTGACTTCACGGCGTGCATATAACAGCCAATGCATCGTTTGAAGGGAAATAATATCAAAACGAGTAAACCCTACAAGTAATTGTTTCTCCTACTTATCTCTTTTTCAACAAAGGATGGATTTTATTAGATTAAAATGGAGCATCAAAAGGATACATAATACAATGAGCGCACACCCAATCTCTGCAGAGTTAGAATGCACACAGTCAACACCAACACATACAAAAACACGCCGGCAACTAGCAAAGTCATATATGACCAAAGCCATGTGTGGACGAGAAAAAAAAAACCTAAACGACCAGTTCAATCGGCAAACTGTAACAATGGCTGTTGGATTGTGACGGTCATCGAACTCCCTATGTCAATGATGACGTCCATTCCCAAGTACATGTCAATGCACATACATAAACAGCTAATTAGGCATTTTTAAACAACAAGTACCTATTGGCTGGCCAGATCCATAAGAGGCGAGAGTAAAGTCTTGGCTTGATGTTTCCACTTATAAAATCAAATCATTGCGCGGATGACAACTAATGCATCCTTTAAAGGAGCTAGTATTTTCCACAGACTGACTTCTAGTTCTTGCTTCTCTCATCTCTTGGAGAATCTACTCGAACGGTGGACCAAAATTTTAACCACTCTTTCTCAACCTTTCAGGTCTGCTGGTCTTTGTGTGCCCACCCGATGAAAATATGTGCTCAAAGCTAGCTAGCTATTGGCTGTGATGGTGATTGAACTCACAATCCTCAAACGGTAAATATAAACGAAGCATGTAGAGCTCCAAAAAGAAAAAAGAAAGTTTTCGAAAGGTTTACGTTAAGCCCCGGGAGCAAAGTGCCACCCATCTCATGCTTGTGCATTCTACTAATATTAGCTCGAGTACTCATGACGTTGGGGGAGCTGCTCTGGTACGGAGCATCAAACTGATTAATTCATGTAAGATATTTTCATGTAAGATATTTTTTCTTTTGTCCCTTTGGCAGTAAATAACATGTGGGGTAATGTTTCGCAAAAACAAATGTGGAACATTAGCTCAAAATAACTATATTGTGTGTTGGTGTGGTTTTTCTTTGTTTTGTTTTTGTGGCTCTCATTAGTTTCGTAATCCATAATATTTTTTGGGGCGATGCCAAACAAGGTACTACATATTATTACTCACTGATTGATCGTGGGGACAAGGGAGCCAACTAATGGCTCTAGCTGGTCAATGGAGGTGGCCCGAATTAGCATCAATTATGTGCTAATTAACCTCCATATGATGCTGCTCTGGACATGGCATTCTTATAAGGGGAGCTATATATACATCCATATTTACAACTGAAGCATCAAATTAGCTAATTTGAACAAGAAGATGACTTGCTTAAGTCCTCACATCGTAATATCATTTATGCTAGGCTCAGACGTCATGGACTTAATCTTGGCTCATCGATGATTGATCGAGATCATAAACTAATCCATCTATGAACGGATCACTACAAAATGCATGTGCAGTGGCCGGCCATCCCTAATATCTTATGACAAACATGAGGTCATGGATGCGCGCTGTCCCCAGTCTTGCTCTCGGTCAATATAATTTGGGCCGGCTTCTTACAAATGAAATTAAGCAATTAATTGCTTCGTCTAGATCTAGGTAAACAGAATGAAGTTAATTGTGTCTGGTACACTGATAGGTAAATATCAATGATGCCCTCCAGCGAGCTACTAGCCAGGAAGGTTAGAGCTTTTTTTCATGCTTTTTTCGGCGATTCAGAGTGTGAATTTTAAAAGAAATGCCCGTGGTCTATAGCTGTCTGACAGCAAACAGTAAGTATCCAGGATACAATTATCACTGAAAACTTGCTAGTATTTGGCAATTTGGCAAAGCCCTCGAAAAAAAAAACTTCAATTCATATTCAGTAGTAGTCCTATCCTCATCGTCTATCAACTGCCGTGATGACCACTGGCTACCAACCGGTTGATCTGTTCTCTGGTGGATCGAGTACTGGAAGATAAAATTGTTAGTTGTTGGTGCTGGTCCACTGATCCAAACCATATGATATGCTCCTCTACGTTTGACTGGCCAATCGAAGTACTCAATCATCGTGGTTAGATGTGTACCAGAGTATATACCGCTAACTAAATTAGATTGAGATTGTTAGACTCAAGTGGATCTAACCATGCATGTGAGGTCGGTTGGCGAGGTAATTGATCGAAATAATCAAAAACATCTTGTCTTGATAGGAGAGGGATCTTGTCTCTAGCTCACTCCGCATCTATATGCAGGGGTAATGTTGTCTTGGCCACGTCTGAATTCATTGAACGAGAGATTAACAAGGCGATTACAACTGCAAGGACGTACATATGCCTAGTTTTGCATGCCCGTATTCATAAATGTAGGCATGTACTTAAAGCGGTTGATTACTTTTTTTTATAAAGAAAAGCGGTTGATTAATGGTTGAACACCTCTGGAATTGCCACAGTGAAAACCTTATTTTAAAATTGTCAGGAGATCATCTTTCAATATTCTCTCCTTTTCAACTCAGAAGGAAAGAAACATTTTGATGACTGTATTAGAGCTGGCTGGTGCAGTGCACTGTAACAAGGCCGTCTTTGCCTAGATATATTGTTTTTGTGATACAAAATTGCAATAGTAACTATAACATCAATTTATCTATATAAATCAGTAAACAAATCCATCAAAAGGAGGTTCGCCCCCGTTTCCATTCTCATAGAAAACAAAACCAACATTCAAAGTTCAAAGGCAACCTACCCTGGTCCATGGGAAAGTTCACCAGGCAAAACACCTCAGACCCAAAAAGGGGCAAGGAAAATAAAAATCAAGGGGTAACTAAATCAAAGTAACGTCTTAATGATTCAAATTATGACCAACATTGCCCTGATCACTAATGACAGCTGACCGGTAGCCTCTGTTTAGTGTTAATTCTAGTTGTTTTCTTTCTACTGATGTCGACTTCTTAATCTTGTCTTGCTATTAGCTTGTGATTGTTTGCATTAGCTGTTGGATAAAGGCATAAAGCTGACCCTAGTTTTTTTTAATAAGATGTGCAACGTTGACGCAATTATGAGTATAGTGTCATCCTCTTTTTTTTTTTACAAAATTATGTTATATTATTTCTAAGGAAGAGTATGAAACAGAGTCATTGTTGATTAATCATGAAACAAGCTACAACTAATGGCTCTATACCTTCAGTGCCTTGATAGCCCAGAAAGCCGAAGCATAAACGCTGGAAAGAAGGCCCAAGCATGCATGTGGACGCGAACATGTGCTACCCGCTAGGACAATGGACCCAATAAGGCTGGGGGTGCTCCTGTTCTCTGCTCTTAGCAGGGGTGCCCAATGATCCTCAAAAAAAAAAAAAAAAAAAAAAGGGTGCCCAATACACTCATTCTGGTTGTTCTAATAAATGTTCTTTTTTTCTCATATGTTTCGATTTTCTCAACCCCTTCTTCATACATGTATTAAAATTGTGACTTTGCCAAATTTAGGACTTCAAAACAAGTTTTAGTTAAGGATCAAAGTCATATTTTTAAATGCTTAATCAGCAATAACTCAGTCAAATTTTCAAAAAAAGTTTATGTAGACACGATTGACGTAGTCAAGATCCTCTAGTCCGTGGTGAATTTAGAAGCAAAGGTGAAGAGCTCACCACATACAACCTCCAAGAAGTTTTCGAAGAACACATGATCAAATCAATCAGGATAGGGACTGCTATCGAATCGCATACTCCGTAAAGCGTCTTTGAGTTCCCGCATTGAGGATGGCTCCTCGAGCGACTCAAGCCCAGCAACCAGAGTGAAGAGAACTGACGGTGGACTCACCACTAACACTAGTAGAAAACAGGGCTTTGGTCCAGGCCGGGTAAGGGCATTAATCCCGGTTCACTCATGAATCGGGACCAAAGGTGGCATTAGTCCCGGTTCATGAGGCCAGGGCGCCGGCCGGGCCTCGGGGGCCATTGGTCCCGATTCGTATGACCCCATTGGTCCCGGTTGCAGACACGAACCGGGACCAATGAGCCTCGCTCCTGGCCCACAACCATTGGTCCCGATTGGTGGCTGGAACTAGGACCAAATGTGGTCCTTTAGTCCCGGTTCTAGCCACCAACCGGGACTAAAGAGTGGCCTATATATACCCCCTCCCCTGCCCGCGAGCAGAGCCACTGCTCTGTTTTTTGGCTGGCCGTGGGAGAGCTTTGTGGTGCTCTAACTCACCTCCTATGCACATGAGGTGTTCGATGAAATGCCCGAGCCACACTTAAGCTTTCTCCTCTCGAAGCTCCTTGTCCAAGCTCTATTTTCCTCAAGATTTGTCTAAATTTGGCGGTCCGTCCTGTCCCGTCCCCGTCCTCACCGCCATCGATCGCCCGCGCCGATCTCGTCGCCGGCACCACCGTGGTGAGCCTCTTGTTCTTATCTTCTTTCTAAAAGAAAAAAGTTCTTGTATGATTTAGATAGATACTTGTGTAATTTTCTTACTTTTATTATTGTTTGTTACTATATAGTGCGATGGTTTTGGTATCCGCCTCCGTCGGCCCTCGTCCTGTCTATGATTCGAATGTGGTATATATATTATCTTTTGTAACTATTAGTTTCATTTAGTGTCGTAAGCGAACCGGGACTAAAGGTTTTAGGCTTTAATCCCGACACTTTAGTCCCGGTTCCAGAACCGGGGCTAATGGGCCTCTGGAACCGGGACAAATGGGCCGTTTTTCACCAGTGTAAGGAGACGGAGTGCAACAACACGCGCACCCATGGCTAGCGGCTTACGTAATAATGCACGGCGACCTTTTCTCGTTGGCTGATGTCCCAACCTGGCTTTCAGGGTCTTGTGTGTAATGATTCTTATGGTGTGATTAGCGATTTTTTAGGGGAGCTCCTCCCCAGCGCCTTTAGGGCAGTAAGCGTGCCGCCGCTAGCACACGAGCATAGCAGGCCCAGTCCAAGACACAAGTCGCTAGCCTGCTCACACGTGCCAGTTGAATCGCCCGCATGCCTGGTGCTTCTCCGCTGTTTTTCAAAATTTGCTAAAAAAATGAAGGTTTTAAAGAAACACAGATTTCTAACAAAACCCACTTTCCTAATTTCTAAAAAATGATAAAATCAAAAGGTGTTCCCGAATTGGAAAAAAATGTTCGCGACTTGAAAATAGTTTGCGAATTTGAAAAAACTTCATGAATTCTAAAAAGCTCACGAATTTGCAAAAATGTTCACGAATTTGGAAATTATCCAGGAATTTAAAAAATGTTTACAGAATTCAAAAAACATAATGACTTAGACACAATATTCATCAATTTTGAAAATTGTTCGCGGATATGAAAAGTGTTCATGAATTTGAAAATGTTTGTGAATTTCAAGAACTGTTCATGAATTTCAAAATAGAAAGGAAATAAGAAAAATAAAAAAGAAGAAAGAAGAGTGTAAATAAAAAATGAAAAATGGACCAAAAGCAAAAAAATAAAGAATGAACGAATAAAACAATACCGATTGAAAACTAAGCAGAAAAGAAAGAAGAAAAAACCAAACCAAAAGCTCCTAGAAGCTTTCCATAACAGAAACTCACTGAAGGCTACTTCGGCCCATAGAATAGGGGAACACGTTTGAGAAGAACGAATAACGGGCACTACAAGAGCCGAATAGGTTATGCTATTTTTGAGGAGGAGCGGATCACATGAGCAGCTCAGGCTAGACACGGAAAATGCACGGGAGCTATATCTCGCTTATAGCGAGATGGTTGCTCCCCTACCTATGAGCACACCACAGTGCGCGCGTATGGGTCGGCCCAGTAGCATGTTCTGATTCGTTCAGTCTTATCGCTGATGCATTTTTGTTCATTTCCTTTTGTTTTCTTATTTCTTCACCCGTTTTCTCCGTTATACTTTGGTATTTTGTTTTCCTTTTGTTCTTTTCTTGTCTTTCCTCGAGTTTTTTCTTTTTTTTTCTTTCTCATTTTCTTCTTTTTTCTTTGGTTTTCTCTAGTGTTTTCTTGTTTTCCATTGGGTTTCCTTTTCTTTCTTTGTTTCTTTGTTTTCTCTAGTACGTTCTCCCCCTCCCTTCTCCTCCGCCCATCCCTGCCCCGCTCGTGTGCCGTAAGTGGGTGCGACGGTTCCGCCTCTCGGCCTGCTAGTGTGTTCTGCTCGAGTGGGAGTGAACTGAAGCTAGGTTGGTGCTTATTTGTTTGTATGTTGGTTGGTATATGCTGAGTAGAGAGAGGCCCATCTTAGCATAGCTGGAAATGCTCGCGGATGCACACTAGGAGCACTCAATTTGGAGAATTTGCCAGGATTGGGCGCTACAGAATCTGTGCTGGTCCTAGCACACCGCTTGGAGTTTTTCTTTAGCGCATATTGAGTCGGTGCGTAGGCCATGGGATTCGAATCCGTAGGACTGTCTCTCGGATCCGAGACGGGACGCTCGTCCTCACTCACTGCACTACAGGGTCTAGGATTACTCACTAGCAGGACCTGAAAGCTGAACGAAGATGGATCAGAGTTTATGACCTTACGTGATGCATCTGGAGGAGCCCCTCTCATAAGCTTTGAAGTGAACTCCCTGTCCTGTTCAACATTTTCTCAGGCGATCCCGTCTGGATTTTGGTTTTGTTGGTCCGATTCGTTGATCTTTGGCTTTCAATTCAGACGAGTATTATCCCTATTGTTGGCGTACTACTTAATACCAAAATCCACAAGGTTTAAGTTAATTAGCATTTGATGCGTTGACGCCATGTGTGTCCACTCACTGTGGTTGTAGATATGACAACGACCCGAATGCTCGAACATTTATCTGAAAACAATTCAAGTTATCCAAATTCTAAATTACTTACTGCTGACGTCTCAGTTCTGTGTTACCAGAGTAAGGTCCGTGTTAGTTGAATACATGTTCCTGTGTCAGATATTGAACCATATATAAATATCTCATCGTGGGTTCTTGCAACTCTGCCTGATGTTGTTCTCCTAACAATATCGAGGTTTGAATTGAACTAGATTGTTATTGTGCTGCTCCTCTGGATGTGCTAGCTAGAGGACTGAACCATGAGAACAGTGTATGAACTTAGATGTAAATTTGTATTGTCTGAATCAGGGAGGCTATGGTGAATTTCATGTTCGTGGACTGCATTAGGAATGGTGAACATGGGGTGACAGAAGAACAGGTGGACCAACCAGCAGTGCAAGTTTGGAGAATTTGGCAGGATAGGGTGCTACTGAATCCGTGCTGGTCATAGCACACCGCTTGGAGTTTTTGTTTAGCACATATTGACAGTGCGTAGGCCATGGGATTAGAACATGTAGGACCGTCTCTAAGATCCAAGACGAGACATTCGTCCCTACTCGCCTGCGCTACAGGGTCTGGGATTACTCCCTAGTCACTAGCAGAGAACCTGAAAGCTGAATTTGTAACCTTACATGATGCATCCGGAGGATCCCCTCGCATAAGATTTGCCGAAAACTCTGTGTCCTGTTTAACATTTTCTCAGACGATCCCTTCCGGTTTGGTTTTGTTTGTCAGATTCATCAATCTTTAGCTTTCAATACAGACGAGTATTATCCTTATTGTTGCCATACTACTTAATACCAAAATCCACAAAGTTTAAGTTAATTGAACTAGAGTGTTATTGTGCTGCTCCTCAGGACGTACTAGCTAGAGGACTGAACGATGAGAACAATCATCAATGTATGAACTTAGGAGATCTAAATTTGTATTGGCTGTGTCAGTTAATCTATGCTGAATATTATGTTCGTTGACTGCCTAGGAATGGTGAACATGGGACTGCAGAAGAACAGGGGACAGGGCCAGCATTACCAGGTCCTGTGGATGCACCCGAGGATGCTTCCAAGGAGAATGTTAGCCCCACTAAGGAATCTGATGAGGCTGAAGACAATGGGTAAGTAATTGAACAGACAACTTTTACGTACTAACATTTTTTACCGCCTTCTGTATTTTACATATATCTTCTGTGTATAATAATTGGCCGTCTCCCTTTATAGTACTCCCTCCGTTCCTAAATATTTGTTTTTTTAGACATTTCAAATGGACTACAACATACGGATGTATGTAGACATATTTTAGAGTATAGATTCACTCATTTTACTCCGTATGTAGTCACTTGTTGGAATGTCTAAAAAGACAAATATTTAGGAATGGAGGGAGTATTATTTTAGTGAAATCTTCATTTGTACCTGACTGAAAACCGGAATTCATTGCAGTTGTTACATTCATCAGCCTTGTCATTCTGGTAAAAGCTGAATTGATTTACTTACACAGCAATGCCTGCCCATGTATAATCTCATAGTATATGCTTTGTAAAAATCAATGTACATGCTAGATTGTTAATATAGCACTTCCTGGCTTCTGTTAAGCATTCATTGGATTGCTGATTATAAAATCATAAATTGTTAGTGTTCCTGATTGTTTACAAGTATATGCAAACCTTTCGTCCGCGGTGTTGGCTGATTTGTTGAAAAATCAGACCGTAGTGTGAAATGTTTACGGGATTATTTAATGACGTATAGCATACAATTGGTGACTCTTTAATGGTGGGTGTATCATTGTTCACAAGTATGCAATCTTTCTGATTCAGGGAGGTACCACTGAAGTTCAGAAACTACCTTCCTCATGATGAGCGACTTCGAGGTGGTAAGGTGGCTCCGCTGTCTCTTCCCAAGTTTGAAGATCCGATCGCTGCTGATGCTGCTGAGCCAAAGCAGCTCGAGGTAACATTAAATCCAAGCGTAGTGATACTTTTACATCTTTGCATCTTTCATGAGGCTAACTCACCAATATTTATCTGCAGAACCCTTTTGGGAACATCGCTCCAAAGAACCCAAACTGGGATCTGAAACGGGACGTGCAGAAGAGGATCGACAAGCTGGAGAAGCGCACGCAGAAAGCTCTTGCTGAGATTGCATGTGAGTAACTGATGGATGTATTTGGTTCAGTTTGTTTCACAGTTTGCTTTTCGTGTGTTTCCTTATTCATGATGAACTATCCTGCCCCTGCAGTGGAGCAGCAAAAGGAGAAAGAGGCGTTGGAAGAGGGAAGTGATGCATCTCAGGAGTGAAGTGATACTGGTGGTGTTCTGAATCTTTGCTTTGCATAGCACAGAGGAAGCAGCCGAAGCAAAATCTTGGCGTGTTTGTAATGTCCGAGGACTGAATATGAACTTATGAATTAATGTAGGGAAATTGTGTACTTGTGCTCACATGATCCAATCAGTATCCAGAATTTGGAGTTCTGCTGATGGTTAGTACTTGAATTAAACATGTTTGTCCGATGATTTGTGCTAGCTAGTCATGACTTGCCTCATGGGTCTGTCTCATTGGGCAGATAAATGAATGTTGCTGGGTGTCCATCAGTTATTGACACATAGAGGCTGTGGCTTTGTTGGACATCTCACATCTGACTTGCTGGACACATACCAAGGAGCAACAGTAATCTGAGGTGAGATCACGAACAATAACTACATTACTTGTGATCAACCAGGTCCTCCTTATTGACAAATTAAACTAGACATATTGACAACCTTCCATATTTGGTTTATACCAACAAACAAAACGCCGAGCAAAATAGCTTCCCTTCTTCTAGGGAAAATGTTGCAGCAAGCTGTCTTTGAGGCTCAGGCAACTTTCCTGTATGATTGTTCGATCATCCACCGTAACATGCACGATGAATCCAAATTTAAACTAAACAGCATTTCAAAGGAAACAAAAAGATGGACATAATTTGAATATATTTGAAGTGGTAACTCCAACCAACTCATGTATGATAGTCCTGCGAACTGCACATCAATTAAACACATACCACAATGGAGTTAACCAACATAACCCATGTGCGAAAGCTTTGCAGAAACCAGATTACAAGTACTGGGTCGAGCAAGTAGTAGTAGATAGAGAAACACTTGGGAAGAAAATAAACAAAGACGATTACACTTCAGGACGAGCGTGGTGGTTCCTCCATCTTCACAATAGGTTTCACCGAGTTTGGATGCTCGGCGAGCTTGCTTTCAAGTTGTTCCTTCAGTGATTGAGCATTGGAACCGTTAAGTAGCAAGACTTGCTTGAGTTCTCTTAGATTCTCCAGGCCAGAGAACTGATATGTGGGTGACCCACTGCAGCAGTCAACCTTGAGCAGCTCAAGTTTCTTCATTGTTTCCTCCCCAAATCTCAGGTGTAAGGTGCTGGAGCTGCCACCACAAGCAACCTGGAGGACCTTGACCTTTTGAAAGGACTCGTCCTCTTCTCCATTCACAACGACACAAAAATGTAGCTCGCCATCTTGAAGCTGCTTGACACGAAGAGTGCATAGTGCAGGTAGCTTGGCAAGGAACTCAATGTCACTGCTTCACTGAAACTGCTCTGCCTCTTTACGTTGTATATATGTTGGTAACATGGTATGCTGGTGAATCTGGCTGGGCTGCGCGTTACAGAAGCGACTCGTAGTAGTAGCTGGTTACCTTAATTTTGCTGGCCATGCAAATTAAATTAGCCCTTATACAATTCTAATTAATGAGTCAGTCCTCTAGGACACAGGCTTTGCGGAGAACACTGTAGAACCCTTTCAGGAACATCGCTCCAAAGAACCCAAACTGGGACCTGAAATGGGACGTGCAGAAGAGGATCACAAGCTGGAGAAGTGCACTCAGAAATCTTTGGCCGAGAATGCATGTGAGTAACCAGTAGATGATTGGTTCTGTTAGTTTTGAGCTCGGTTTTCTGCTATGTATTCACTAACTGCTCATGTTGAACCACTCTGTTCATGGGCAGTGGAGCAGCTCAAGAGTGACGTGGTACTGTGCGTGCCCAAATGTCAGTTTAGAACACAGGAAGCAGCTAGCCGAAGTGAAACATTGATGTATTTGTACTGCTCGGTGTGGGCTGAGGACGAATGTACGGAAATTGTAGTCGTGTGCTCACATGATCCGTGGATGATGCCTTTAATTCAGTATCCAGAATTTGAGTTCTATGATGGTGAGTGTCTTAGTGATTGAATTAACTACGCTTCGTCTAATGAGTGTAGAGAATATATCCATGCACTTGCCATGCTTACTTTGCTATTGCCATTGGACAGAAGATGAATTTTGGTGCGTCTCAATCTGTTCCAAACACTTGCAGATTTTGAAGTTTTGGCTTTGACTGGGCATGTGTGGCAAATATATCTACAGCGTTGCGGCATCTTGCTGGGCAGAGCGCAACCAACCAAAAATTTGAGGTTAGGTTTCCAATAGTAGCTCGAGTATTTCTAATCAAATTGTTTCCCCTTAATATTTTTGTGGAACTAAACTAGCTTCCCTGCTTGATTTCAAAAGAATAAGCAAAATAGCCATTTTTCCTTCTTCCAGGGAAAATGCACGTAATCCAGATCTTTCAATGGATGCAGCAAACTGTTTTTGAAACTCAGGCAACTTTTCTAAATGATCATTGAATTATCCACCAGAACAGACATGATAAATTCAAATTTAATACAAACATCATTTGGAAGGGAAAAGGAAATATGGACCTAATTTAAAAATGTTTAAAGTGATAGCTCCAACCATCTCATTTATATATTACACCGTACTGTAATAGCCTTGCAAACTGGATATCGATTACTTAACTGCATATACTATATCACAATGAAGGCGACTGAGCAGAAATCCAGTGCTCATTATGAGTGTAGTACATTTTGATACTACACAAAACATGCATGTATGCAACCAATAAGATGGGCAACAGAAGCATAGTTTTAAATAGCCGGCTATAGCTCCGCTATAGCTCGCTATAGCCTTTTCAGCAGGGTGCCGCTAAATGGTCGCCTTCACAAATAGATTGCTATAGCCCGCTATAGCTCCGCTATAGCTGATTTGGAGGTCCGCCGCTATTTTCAATAGCCCGCTATTTAAAACATTGAACAGAAGCCATATACAGAAGCTTTACACAAACCAACCAGAAGCAGGGATTACAAGGACTGGGCCGAGCTTCTAGATCTAGACGAGCGTGGTGGTTCCTCCAGCTTCACAACAGGTTTCACTAAGTTTGGGTGCTGGGCAAGCTGGCTTTCAAGTTGTTGGTTCAGTGCATGGGCGTTGGAACAAGCAAGACTTGCCTGAGTGCTCCTAGATTCTCCAGGCTAGAGAACTGAATATGATGGTGACTCACCGCCGCAGCCAACCTTGAGCAGCTCAAGATTTATCATTGTTCTTGACCCGAAAGTCACATGTTAGCTGCTGGAGCTGCCACCACAAGCAATCTGGAGGACCTTGACCTTTTCAAATGAGTCATCCTCTACATTATTCACAAAAACATGAAAGCAGAGCGTACCATCTTGGAGCTGCTTGACACGAAGAATATATAGTTGTGCTAGCTCTTCAAGGAACTTCATCATGTCATTTTCCCTCAAAGTGTCCACCTCCAAATGCAGCTTTACCGAAAAAGGCTTTTGACTCGCTTTATATATAAAACAACGAACCACATACATCTGAACCATACAACACCATCCTACAACGCACACACCCAAGACAAGAAACAAGGTTACAAAAGATCAACAACATCAACCCCAAGCGACCAAAGGATGAACAATAAGCACCACTACCGGGATGACAGAGCCCTCAACCGTGAACTAGCCACCGCGAGGACCCAACTTGACGGCCGACGCACATGAGCTCCAAGACGATGCCTCCAGGAAGGTACGACTCCGGAGCGCCGCCACCACCTGATCCAGAGGAGGACTAGCTAGGAGCAGCCACAATGACGTCTTTAGGAAGAGGACTACACCCGCGGACATCGCCACCATTGGTCTGACCACCGCCAGAGAGGGAATTATCCCCGGCACACACGCTCCACCTCTATATAGAGGGTGACAAGTTTCAAGGGACCTGCCGCACCACGACCATGCACCGCCGAGCCCTAGCCATCCCGCCACTCACACGACCAAGGTTGCCACGCCACACCTGAGCCGCGAGAACCGCCCACGAACACCGCAGCTCCCACCACAGAGCCGCCACCCTGCATCCTGACAACCCATTGGCCATCGTAAGGGATGGGCCTCCACTAGCCAGCAGACCGCTACACAGCCGGAGCCGCCAACGGCCAGCACGCCTCCACTGCGCCAGGACTAGAATTGGGGTCACCAGGTCGGGGAAAGGGTGAGGAGGAGGAGCGGCGCAAACCTCGAACCGGCATCCCTGCTAGTGATGGATGGCCTCACCACCCATTCCTCCTGCCTACCTCCCCTACGTCGCCCTGCAATACCTAACGAGGGCGTCGGAGTGGCCGAGATCTACCCCTGGAGATGACCGGAAGAGGTGTTGCGCCAGAACAAGCACGCATGCGCCGTCATCCGCTTTTCACACCGCAGCAGACGCGCCCGCACCCGCCGACGGGGCGCCACGCGCCGCCCACGGCCGCTGGCCTGCCAGATCTGGTCGAGCCCAGACCAGGGCGCCACTGCAGCCACGGGTGCGAGTCCGCCCAATGAAGCCCACCGTGCCGCCACTAGGCCCTTGCGACCCCGCCACCAGAGCCTGTCGCCACGCCACCGCACCCTTCATTGGCGCGATGCACCGCTGGATGTCGTTGACCCACGCCAACCGCTTCCGAGCGAGATGTGAACCCGCAGCGACCGGTGCCGGTGGGCTTCGCCTGTCGGCATGGACCGGAGGCGGCGAGGGAGGGAAGGGAGGAAGGGGGCCCAAAGACGGCGGCTAGGGTTTCCCCCGGTTGCCTCACGGGAGCGACACGGGGGGAGGGGGGAGGGGGAGGGGGATCTCCGAACTGGAAATCTTGAAAGGCCATACACCTCAAGGCTAAGAAGGTTCTCCAAAGGCAGGGAGATCATGCCATGCAAGCTACCTTCATCATCACCATTCTTGAAGCAACAACCTTGAGTTTCCTTGTCGAGCTGCACCTCAAGGCTAAGCAGGTTCTCCAAAGGCAGGGATATCATGCCACCCAAGCTACCTTCATCATCACCATTCTTGAAGCAATAACCTTGAGTTTCCTCGTCGAGTTGCACGGACAAGGACTCCGGATGTACATGACCCTTTATTGCAGAGAAAAACTCCTTGTTGGTCTTCCTATTAATGCCAGACACTTCGAGCTTGCGCAATTGGGTAAGCTTCTTGAGATCTTCCACAAAGGTCTTTGACCCTGAAGTGGTGACATTGACAACACCAAGCGTGTGCAACGCCGTCAATTTTCCAATCCCTCTATCCACCACAACACCAGCAGGGTGATGAAGTCTACAGAACTAGTTGGATGAAATAAGTAATGGTGGTGTTGACACCAGGACGTCGGTTGTGCCGGCACGTATATGTATTGTAGCTTCTGCAACTTGGTAATGTTATTGGGCAGGGTGACTAAGAAGGTGTGCCTTACCTCCAGGGTCTGAAGCTGCCTCAGATTATCCAGTGAACTTGGTAGGCAGCTGATCTCATGCCGTCCTCGCAGTGAGAGGAACTTGAGGCAACGTAGCAATTTCAGCATCTTCTCAAGATCTTCATACTCAACACTACCTGATGTATCCTCTAGATCAGGAACCCGAAGCAGCTTCATGCTTTCAGAAATGAAGAATGATTCCCACTTGCCAAACACTGTTAGCGACCATAGCCGTGAGAAGTTGATGCTATGGAACACAATACTGTCTTTGCACTAGTGTTCCAAGATGACAAGGTGACTCCCAGTGTGGTGAGTGGTTAGGGTGCAATTGCTCCCTAGTTCAATCTCTTGCATTCTCCGTTGGACTACGTACTCACATATGAAACCATTCACTTTGCAGAAGACCATCCTCGTTGCCTCTATAGTGGCTTTTTGTGGTGAGACTTGGATTCTGCTCTGATCGAGCAGGTCAGAAAATTGCTTCTCCCCATTGTGCCCTGCAGATTCTTCGTGGTTGTCCCTTGAGTATCCGTCATGGTTTGAATGAGTACGGACAAGTACGGAAGTAGCTATGCATCCAGGCAAATAGACCATGTAGACTGTCAAACTCTTGGTTGTTTCCTAGAACATGAATGAAATTATCACTAAAATATATTGCAAAATATTTTCGCAACAATGTACGGGGTATCAGCTAGTACTGTAAACAAGCCAATCCTCCTCGAAAAAGAAAGAGCTAGTGAGCCGTTACTAATCGGAAGACAGAGAGGGGGAAAACATGATGTATTTAGAAACATTATAACTGAGCACTTTTCCAGCTCTCTCAGACCATTAGCGCTCATAGCCGTCGGATCATCACTTTCAGGCGTTTTCGGCCGTCAGATTAGCGCTCAATCCCACCTCCGTTCGAACCACTCGCTAGGAACGAGCGCCAACGGTGCCAGACCGCTACTCTGATGACAATTTCGGCTGTCTGGTGTAAATTGGGCCATTGGGCTTTCTATGTACCACTCTCCTATGTTAAAGTGGGTCGCTCCTCCTTTTTCCCCCTAAAACAAAGGTGTCGCTCCTCCATCCTTTTGTGAGAAAACCCTAGCGTGGCGTCTCCTGGCCTATCCTCTCTACACGGCAGGCTACGGTGTCACAACCTCCCGTCGACCATCCAACGTCTCTTTGGTGGGACCTGGAAGATGAGGGTCGGTACTGAGCTGAGGGAAGACAGTGGGGCGATTGAAAAGAGGTGAAGAAGGCAGTGCCATGCTCGATCAATGATGCGAGGAACATCTCTTTGCGTCACAGGGATGGGGTGGAAGCTGCTGGACTCGATCTTCCAGTTCCGCACGACTCAAAGGTTTGGTAGTCTTGTTCGATTCACCACCACCATCTGTTTCTCCAATCTAATCAGTTTGGATCCTTTCTTCTTACGTTTTTCTTCAGCACCTCCTCAACCCCCCCCCCCCTTTAACCCTAGGCGCCCTTAAAAGAAATGGAAGCGGGAACAGTGAGATTATAGGCTGGGTCACCAGGTAAATCTCACTTTTCAAGTGTTATACATAATTACCTCTTATATCGTTCTGATGCTGTCAGTAATTTACACAGATTCAGGAAGGGACACCATTTTTATATGCTACTCTACCAAGTGTAGCAAACACATGTATCATCGCAAGCTATGATATGAGAATGCTGTCTAATGCCGGACCAGTAATTCATATTGCCGTACAACCCTTTCTATTAAAAAATGTGAATGACAACATACTATATGCAAGCTAACTCTAAATTTCATTTATGATGGCGAGGAACAACAGATGCTATTGCCGAGGATTTGACCTTCTGATACATTAAAGCAAATAATCTTGAATTTTTTTTCTTCCTTCCCGTGCTATTTATATACTTTCCCATCTACGTAACAGCTCAGACGTTGTGAGTTTTTGGAGAGCATATTTCCATGGCTTCGTACAGAAGCATGGTAAATTCTATGACCGAATAAAACATAGTAATCTTAGAGGTAATGTACAAGCAAAATTCATTAATTTGCATCTGTCCCAGTTGTGCAAAAACATGTTTGGTTATTGTTTCCTGCGACTTCTTACGGTTCACAACGATTCTACTAAAGAAGTGTGATAAGCTTCTGAGATCCCGTTAAAAAAGAGCTTCTGAGTCACATGAGCACTCTCTGTATTGGGATTTGTTTATCATGATAGGTACTCATGCAAGGGAGAGCTTGTGTGATGTAGTAAAGGATGTCAAGGTGGACTCTGAACTCTAAAACTCTGATCAAACAACATTTTTTTTTTTTGATATTTCTTATTACGTGAACGGAAGCTAAGCTTTCTAGACGTAGCCATGGAATGCATTATACACTTGTATCATTTGAGGCTTCATAGTTGCATTGATTATGTTATTTGAAATTCTATATGTTTATATAGACCAATCCTTTTGGGTTTGATCAGTTTTGCTGCCTTTCTCTATGGACAGGTATTGTTCACTTACAGCTGAAATATCATGGTTGTTGCTTTGTGGAGAAGATAATGCTATTAGTTTGACTAGCGAGGATCTGTACAGACTCAGGTGATCAAAGATTCTTATCATACTGGAGGTTTCCGAGGACCTTACATAACATTTTGCTCTATGTCCATAAGTTCAAGTTGATATTGGAAGGAGTAGGAACATAATTGGAGCCGACTGACCAAAAGGTGCAACTTTTCTGCCATCAATTTGTTCAGTTTTCCTTGTCCTACACTTGTTGACTTAACCTCAAAAGTTTCTTCATGTTTGCAGGAAAGTAATAGCACTTTGCAATAAGACTTGTTGAAACAGGAGTAAGAGTAGGCAGAGCAGCTGCAAGCCAAAACATCAAGATCTTACATTTACATGAGTGAAGGTGCCGTATGATCCAATTCATGGTTATTTATTTATCGCTCACTTACAAGAAGTTTCTCTTGAAAAAAAATCAAAACCACATGTTTAATGTGGTGATCACTTATTGTAATTTTTTGTGCATGTCTTGAGGCAAGTGGATAAATGCAGAAAGGTACCATACTTTATTATGGGCACGTATAAGCAATGTCATGAGAGTGGATCTATATTTTATTTCCCAGCTTGAAAAAAAATCAGTGTTCCATGGCCAAACTATATTTCTAAATTTTGATATTAGGTACATATGGTACGTGATGTTCTCTTAGGGATATTAAAATATATGCTATCTTAGTAGTGATGCTATTGTATGCTACATCTGTATACGCCATAATATTATTGCTTACATTATGTTGTTGCTTTATTTTGATTGACTGTAATTCTTTTTGCATGTGATACTACTTGACAACCTACAACCACTTGATTGAGCGCTTTGGAGGTGATTTTTACCTCAATAAAACATTCCTTATTGTAGATAATATGAAATTCTTAAACCAGAGGAGTTCCTCAATGAGTAAGCCTACATTCAGTCATCTATGCTGACGCAACAAAGATGCATTCAAAGAAAAGCAAGGAATGGTCAGTGACTACAATTTTCATCTCTATTTTATGAATAAGTCGACATGTTTTTTGACAAATGGTTCTTTTGACCATCCAGATTTTAGTGTTATATGGACTTTGATTAGTTCATGTTTTAATGCTTTGCATGTGTATGCCCAAATGCAAATGTTGTCGAAATGTAAGAACACAGATGAGCAGAAGTGTTAGATAATCATTTCTTCCTCTCCTGTGACCTATGTTTCTGTTTTCTCATGAACTATAGACGTGCTGAGAAGTAAGAATAACACTACTTTCCGATTCTGCCTTTAAGGTCTTAAATGTATTTCTTGAAATTCCATCATTATAGTGCAAAAAGTTACTAAAAATTTCTATCATAACAGATGGGCGCAACAACGCGCGCCATCATGATCTAGTTAATCAATAAAACCCATCACAAAAGTTCAGACCGCACCATCTACATTACAATTCTTGAAAACAAAGGAATAGGTAACCGGTCGTGTCAAGTTCACATGGCATTCTAACTACATCTACACAAGAAACAAAAGATCAAATGCAGTGAATGCCCCTGGTGAGTGCAACTACGGTGAAATTGCATGTAATTAAGCAATACTATCGAGGATACCTCGAAGGTATGGTCAGCTCTACTTCCATACTATATTGTCTGGCCGATCCCTCTTTGCTTCCTCCATCTATGGCCAGAGGAGAATTTGTCACAATAATATCTGTCTCAGCTTCGTCAGCCAAACTGTGTTCCACTGTTGGTCGAAGGCCTTCCAGCATCAACTCCACTTGCCTCATGTCTGGACGGTCTTCTCCTCTTAGTTTTATGCATGCTACCGCAAGTGCAATGGCTTCTCCAACTTCTTTGCCTCCCTCATCTGTAACTTGTGGATCTAGAATATCTGACAAATTTCCCTCTTCAAACAAGGTGACAAAATGTGCAACGAGGCCCTCCCCATCGGAAGACAAGTATGAAGATGGTTTCTTCCTAGTCAACAGTTCTATGAGCATGACACCATAGCTGTAGACATCACTTTTCTCTGTCAGCCGCCCCGAGTAGAAATACATAGGGTCTAAATATCCTATTGTACCTTGAACCACTGTTGTTAACCCTGATTTCTCCACCGAAATGTATCTTGAAGCTCCAAAGTCTGCTACCTTTGCTGTTAAAGTGTCATCCAAAAGTACGTTAACTGACTTCACATCCCTATGAATGATGGGTACTGAAGCTGTTGAGTGAAGATAAGCTAGAGATTTGGCGGTTTCAATTGCAATCCGTAGCCTATGTTCCCATGACAACGATCTTCGTCCATCAATGTGAAGATGATCATAAAGGGTTCCGTTGGATATGAATTCATAGACTAACAATGGTACTTCTGTTTCAAGGCAACAGCCATAGAGCTTTACCACATTTCTATGGTTGATTTGTGATAGAATAGCAACCTCATTAATAAACCCATCAATCTCCCTCTGTAAAACCTTCTTTGGTTTTTTTATAGCTACGACATGGAGGTCTGACAAAATACCTTTATAGACTATACCATGTCCTCCACCGCCAAGCTCACGGGCTTTATCAAAATTGTTTGTTGCCTTCTCTAGCTCTTCTAAGGGTATAATCATTCTTTCAGCAATATCAGCTCTCTGTGATACCAATTGTTGTAGCAGTTGCCCACGATTTTGCTCAAAGAACTTCCGTTTCAACATGCATGCCCTTCTATGTTTAACTTTGTTGGTGGCAAAGTGTCCAAGGAGAACACAAATAATGAGGCCCACTGCAGTGGCAAGGCCCACTCCAACGCCTATACATGAACGTATACACATTAGTAACTAGTAGTCAATTTCTCCAACATATGTTCATGCGTACGTGAAAAGTAAATTAAATGACTTGCTTCGTACTAATAGAACATGGAATCTACTATTTTCTCCTCATATTTTGATCCAAACTTTAACCATCTATATGACTAACAAAGTACTAGGACTTATATGTTAAAAAAAATATTATTAGATTTGTATTCAAAAGGGGTTTGCCATGATATAATTTTATGACATATAATTTATATTTTAATAAAAGTTAAATTTATGGACAAAATTTGACTCGAAACATGAGAGGGCCTAACAAACCTGGATGGAAGGAGAAAATATACAGGCTCACTCACCAAGAAACGAACTGAATCAATGAATAAAATAGAAGGTACTTCTACAACTTCTGCTCACCTATAATTATGGTGTTGTTGCGGCCTGCACCTCGAGCTGGAGACATAATATGAAATAAAAGAAGAAGTTAGATGTTTCTAAAAGAGAATGCGCGCACAATGAATTTAGTAATCCATCTAAAATTTGTCGCGCGCTATGCTAACCTTTGCATCCTTGGTCGTCGTCAGCGTAGGGATTGCCGTCATAGCCATCTTTGCAGTGGCATGTATAGCCTCTGTCCCCTTCCTTGCAGCGGCTGTGCTTCTTGCAGATATTGCCGGATGTATTACAGCTGGGTTTATCGGACATGACCTCCCACTGTAGAATGATGGGCACCTCCTGCACCTCAATGGCCGGTGGCTGCTTATGGACGGGGTCCAGCTTGCCGGAGAAACCCAGGTTATCGAACCACCCCTCTGTGGCGACAAACGCCAGTGCGGGCTGCGATGACTCGGCGAACCAGCTCTTCTCCACGAGCGGGCGCATGCTCAATTGCTTGGGCATGCCGCCTGTGGAGTCCTGGGAGATGTGTGTCTGGCAGCAGCCCGTGCAGTGGCAATACTTGTCGTTGGTGCTCCGGCGCCGCCCTCGGCGGGTGATGTTGCTGACTTCGGGCTCTTCACCGAAGTCCACGGTGCATAAGGAGATGCATCTGCCTAGTATGTCCTGGTTGTTGTCGCTGCGGTGCCCAAGCATCACCACCTGCACGTCGCACCCCGTGAGGATCAACTCGTTGCTGGCCGAGAGCGAGTAGGGC
The DNA here is from genome assembly GCA_011799875.1 of Thinopyrum elongatum. NCBI lineage: Eukaryota > Viridiplantae > Streptophyta > Magnoliopsida > Poales > Poaceae > Thinopyrum > Thinopyrum elongatum. The sequence goes on from CM022303.1 coordinate 727,202,063, forward strand.
GCGTCGCCCGCACTTGGTATGCCTTGGTCCCGGAAAATAAATGTGTGACGATCTATGTCCGAGTTGTTTAGGAAAGCTCCGGGGTAGACAACTCCCACGGTGGCGTTGTCTAGGTTGATCTTCTCGACGCGGAGCTGGCCGCCGTCGCCCAGGAGCAGCCGTGGCGGGTTCTTGGTTTTGTCGCAGGTGAGGTTGAACCCAGGATGGTAGCAACTAGCAGGGCCCATGTCTTGGATGCCGAACGGGAATGGCACGTGGACGTCACCGCAATACCTCGTGCAGTTACCTGTATGAACAGTCACACTTTTTTAGGTTGCAAACAAATGGCTGCACATATTAACCTCTCTTATTAAGGGTCAATGGAGATGCCTATTTTTGGTTGAGAGTTGAAGCGTTTGCTTACCTGCGTGGGTACGATTGACGCTGCATCCACCGGGCATGGCAGCGTTGCCGTGCTGTCCTGGAGGGCACCGGCACACGGCATTTCGGTTGGTGACGATGCATTCACCGTAGCACCCCAAGCACTTGTGAACTGTATGCAAGTTATGTAATTAGCTAGCGTGCTATGAAAATATGAGTTCAAATTTAAAAGGGTGTGCCTAGATCACAATCAGCTAACATCAGCGTATAATGTTTGTTTTCTTTTTCTGCATGCGGCCGACCAGGGATGTTGGACCAGCAATGCTACGTTCACGACCTTTACTTAAGGTTTACGGGGTGTTCTTGACATGGCAGTTTTTGATTGGCTTATGTGGGAGGCTGGGGCCTCACCTGGTGAAATCCAGGGGGGTGGTGGAGAGTATTATGGGAAAGTCACGTAACAACCCTATAGTCAGCCCATGTGTCTAGCATTTTTGGCGTGTGGACGATGACGAACGTGCAATTGTGCGTACCCAATGCGTACTGTAGTTGCATCTGGACGACGGAGATGCAACTGAACTAGGTCGGCGTGTGGGCAGTTATAGTTGCGCGCCAGCGGTGGACGTGCAATTGTGCATGATCGACGTGTGCGCTAGAGTGGGCGGCGAAGCGTGCAATTTCACTAGGCCATCAACTCGAACAACAAACAAGCAATTGCGCCCGGAAGGGCTCTAGTGGGTCACATCTAGTTGCACTAGGCCTATGGGTGTGTAACTGTACTTGTGTGCGGCTGACATGTGTGCAACTCTAACCGTGTCCGGCCGAGTGGGCACACAGCTGTAGTTCCATGTTGTTTGGCGTGCGTGCAACTATAACTCTCTGCGCCCGAGTGGGCATGAGGCAGTAGTTCCTTGCTGATGGGCGTGCGTGCGTGCGAATGCAATGGTGCACAGGCGACGAGCATGCAACCGTTGCACGCAGGAAAGTAATACAGATAAAAGAAGCCTCAAAATAATAAAAGATATGTAAAACATGCATCAATGAAAATAGAAAAACTCGGGAAAAATCCATACTATTATCTGCGTGCAAATCAACTGTTCATCAGTTAATTGAGATGTATTTCCGTTAAGCGATTAATGGAACCGGGTGTGAGCCCGGTTGGAAAGAAAATGAGTTAATTGAGCAATAGTAATTTCTTAGTCAATGGAAAATAGCAATCCCGAATTTAAATTGATATGCTCCGCCCGATCCCCCGCTTCAATAATGTTTAAAGTTTCTCATTGATGATGTTTTGTTTTTCTGGCTAGCAGTTAGCATGGTCTGATGTAGTTATGTTTTAATATTTTGATTTTTTTACTAACATTTTAATATTTTGATTAACTAGAGATAGTTCCCCACACGTTACTGCAAGAATGGTTTGCAGTTATTTTAATGAGATTTTATTGTATGAAACATTAGCATTTGGATTCACAATATGGTAACTGAAACGAAAACTCATACTATAATTTATTGTATTTTATTATTGCTAGCTATAGAATATCTATTGAATATGAGTAACATGCATGCTGCATGTGAAGGTGGGTCTTTTTTCATGCATGGTGGCATGATAAGCTCGCATAGTTGCACGTTGAGATAATTAGAGTTAGTGGAGATCAATTATTTAGGCATATAGGTAAAATCAATTTCTTTTCATCCATAGAACATATTTGCTGGTTATATTTTGACTTTTTTGTTTGCTCCAGTGATTATAGTCGTCGCTAGGTGGTTCATGAACCTATGTGTAACTTATGTTACCTCTGGTTCTCTTTGTACTGCCATGATTAATTATGAATAGATCGAAAGTTTCTCTCATGAAAAAATATTTGTATCGTTGGTAATATTATGTGATTTTAATTAACCTGTAAGCTCTTTAACATTTTCAGTGTAATTTCTATTTCTTGCATAGCTCATATACGGACTTTTTTTAGACTTGTAGGTATATAAGTTACGCCGAATATTAATTGTACTTTTGGTTGAGAATGAACTATAAGATCAGAGTTTTTGTTTACCATATTTTACAGTTCAAATGTACATGAGTTACAGTGGTTACTACTTGTTAATTTTTTTTTTGTTGAAGTACTGTTGCAATTGTTGGCATGTTTGCCAGGAGTTCTGTTCTTTACATACCGAGTGGGATTTATTTTCCTTTGTTGCCCATTTACTTTGTAATTTAGTTGGCTTCCAGCTGCGAAATTTCTTGGCTGTAAAATTCGAATGAAGCAGAATTCATTTTCAGAAAGAAATAGCTAATGTTAGTTACTAACCTTGGCAGCCGTCGGGGACGTAGGGGTTACCGTTGTACCCAGATTTGCACTTGCATATATATGTTCCTGATGATGTAGAGCAGTCACTGTGGTTGCTCTTGCACGGGTTGTTGGCGCAGTCGCCGCTGAGGTAGTAGTCCAGAAGAACGGGAGCATCCAGCGTTGTAGCATGCTCGGAGTTGGAGAGCCAGTAGTCGAACCAGCCTTCCATGGCGACGAACGCGAGGGCGGGGGCTCGCGCCTTGTCCGCGCTCGCTTCCCGACCGAACCAGCTGAGCTTCACGTCGTACCAAACTTCCGTCGTTAGTCTGCCCTCAAGCTGGTAGTACCTGGCGATGGGAGAACGGCAGCAGCCGCTGGAAGCGGAGCAACCCCGGCTGAACCTGGTGGCGGTGCTGGCGTTGTATTGGGGAGGGTCGCTGGGGCTGCAGAATGAGAAGCAACCGCTTACCGTGGAGGTGGCGTTGCCCTTCATCTTCCCCAGCAGCGTCGACTGCACGTTGCAGCCGGTTAGGACGAGCTCGTTGTCGCTGGACAGACTGAAGGGCCACCTCAGCCTCAGGATTAGGTCGTCGGATCCAGAGGTGCTTAAGTGGACGGTGTGGTATACCGCCATGATGGAGGACTCGGCGTCAATGGAGTCGACCCGGAGATAGTGGTCTTTGCCCGTGCCGGCGCCTACGCCCGAGAGGGGAAGAAGCAGGCGCGGGGTGTCGTGGGTGCGGTCGCAGGTGAGGTTGAACCCCGGCTGGTGGAGGAAGCAGCTGGGGTCCGGGCCAATGCCGAACGGGTATGGCACCTCCCTGTTGCCGCACGACGTCTCACAGCCGGGCATCCCGATCCTCGGAGTCGGACTCATCGGGTCAGCCGCCGCCGCTGCTCCGGCAGCCAACAAAAATAGGAGCACTACTACTATCATTACTACTGAAGCCATCACACATACCCTAATACTGCATCTCTTTATCTAGTTGTCCTTGCGTGTGTGACTAGCTGGCTGAGCGACTGCCGGCGGCTAGCTCCTCCAAGCTTATCTAGCTAGTGACGACATCGGTCTCATTCTCGATCTCACCTACCATCACGCGCCCGTTCACCAAATTAAAACCCTTGTTCGTACTCCAGCTTTACATCACATGCATGTTCGCTTAAACTATATTACATGATTCCCTAACAGCAGCCTTACAATTTATCATTATATTGGTGTGTTGGGGACACAAAAGATTTTTTATTATTTGATTGCAGGGTTGTTTGATAGAGACCATCTTCATCCTATGTCTCCCACGGATTGATAAACCATAGGTCATCCACTTGACGTAAATTTGCTACTATTCTACAAAACTCTGCGCTTGGAGGCCCAACACGAGAGCGCTACTGCTAAGTTTGAACTTGTCCACATGGCGGGCCCCACTTAGCAGTAGCGCGTGTTGCAGGAGCGCGCTACTGCTATGGATTTTAGCAGCAGCGCGTTTTCCTTTCCCACGCTACTGCTAAAGCGCAGCCACCTTTTTCCTCCCCTCCCCTCCCCCTCCCCCTCCCCCTCCCCCATCCTCTCTTCCTTTCACTTTCCCCTAGCTCCCACCTCCTCTCTCCCTCACTTTACTTCTTCCTCACTACTTCTCCCCCCATTACTCTCTTTCTTCTACCTCTCTTTCTCTCTCTTTATTGCTCCTAGCTAACTACACCACCTCCATTAATGCAACTCCTTTCTCTTTTTCCTCCCCCTCCACTAGTTAGAGTCATCTACTTCCCCAACTAGCTAAGTAGATCTACCCATTTGATGAAGTGGCCTATGTACCTCCCTAACTAGATCTAGCCATGTCAAGAAGTAAGCTTTGTCCACTTTTAAACATTCCCTAGGTGTGTGGCGACACCGATCGACATCATCATCACCGTGCTCGATCTCGAGATAGGTGATTAAAAATTTATGCTTTTTCAAGAATGGAAATATGTGTATGTGTTCGATATGACATAATCGGGTGATGTGATGAAAATTGTGTGTGTGGCATGAGTTGCCGCTGAATTGTGCTTGAGTTGCCTATGTTTTGCCGAAATGTCGATTTATTTCCGTTTCGGCGAATTTCGGGCAAACTCTATATGTCCTATTTTTAGGGAAGGTCATGCCGAATTTTTGTATGACTTTGATGCATGCATGCATTTTAATAACCAATTTGTTTATTATTACCGCCCAGGCATTCATGATGGTCAGTGGAACGATGGTGGAAAGGTGGTTGCGGTCGGCGGTGCAGGACATGAATGAAAATAACCGGACAGAGATTTTATGTCCTTGTCGAAGCTGCAAAGGAGGAGTTTGGCTCGACCCCTATGAGGATAGTCCTTTGATGGCGCACCTGCTCATGACTGGTTTCATGGATGGCTATACTCGGTGGATAATTGATGATGATGATGATGATGAGGAGGAGGAGGAGGAGGACGCCGCCGACGGGGCAGGCAATGAAGACACGGGGCAAGACGAAGAGATGACCGATAATGGCGACGGAGAAGGGGCCGGACATGGCGGCGGGGAAGAGGCCGGACATGGCGGCGGAGAAGAGGCCGGACATGGTGGCGGAGAAAACGTGGACTACACACCGCAGACTTCGTCGCTACTAAATTCAATCTTGCGGAACCCTCACGTTCGAGACCTGCTTCGCAAGGAGACGAGTACTGACAGAGCTGCTTCTAGAGAGGAGGCCAAGCTGGAGCAACTGGTGGTAGACTCGAACACTCCATTGTATGATGGTTGCGATCCCGAGGTGATCCTCTTGAGTTTCACGCTCGAACTTCTGAAGACGAAGGCTAAAAACAAATGGACCGACACTAGCCTCGATGAGCTTCTCAGGTACCTAAAGGATGTTCTTCCCGCGGGGAATCTATGTCCTACTAGTGTGGATGAGGCCAAGAAGATCGTGTGCCCTCTTGATCTGCCACATGTTAGATACAATGCATGCATCAACGATTGCATCATTTATCGAAAGGAGCACGCGGAAAAAACCAGCTGTCCGGTGTGCAATGCTTCTCGATACAAGAAGGCCGGAAAGAAATCTCCCCAGAAAGTTGTATGGTACTTACCGATCACTCCCCATCTGCAACGTTATTTTGTAGATCCCAAGGAAGCAAAGCTCATGCGTTGGCACGCGGAGAGGAAAAAGCCCGACGATGGAGATGATCCGAAGCTGAGACACCTCGCCGATGCAAGCCAGTGGAGAGCGTTCAACGGTGAATATCAATATTTCGCATGTGATGCAAGGAACATCGTGCTTGGCGCGTGTACCGATGGTATGAATCCGTTTGGCAACCAGAACACCAACCATAGCACATGGACCGTGTTTGTATGGATGTACAACATCCCCCCTGGTTGTGCATGAAGTCGATGTACATACACATGAGCATGCTGATTCAAGGGCCGAAACAACCGGGAAATAATATTAATCTGTATCTGGGGCTACTTCAAGAGGAGTTAGACACGTTATGGAAAACACCGGCCAAGACATGGGACGCCAGCAAAGGCGAGCATTTCTATATGAGAGCCGCGCTGATCACGATGGTGCACGACTATCTCGGTTACGGATATGTCGCAGGCCAGGTGTGCCACGGATATTGCGGATGCACGCGGTGCATGGATGACATGACGTCGCAGCAGCTAACGTCAACGAAAGAAGGCGGGTCTGGGAAAATCGTGTACATGGGGCATCGAAGATGGCTCGAGTAGGACGACCCGTGGAGAAACCATGGAGATCTATTCAATGGTGAGGCTGAGCATCGAGGACCTCCACGTAAGCGAAGCGGCGCCGAAATCGATGAGCTGTTGAAAAACTGGGAACATTGCCCCGCATCGGGAAAGACGATGAAAAAGGCGCCGGAGCTGCTGCTGAAGGTATGGAAGACGAGGTCTGTTTTCTGGAACTTGGAGTACTGGCACAAACTCGACACGCCTCATTTCCTTGATCAAATGCATATCTGTAAGAATGTCCTTGAGAGCTTGCTTGCGACACTGATGAACATGCCGGATAAGACCAAGGATGGGCCGAAGGCAAGAAAAGACTTGCAAGATTTGAAAATCAGGGCAGATCTGCACATGCCACCCCGTAAAAAGTCAGAGGAGACAGAGATGGAGACGGAGGCGCAGGAGAAGAAGGGCAAAAAAGTGAAAGAAGTGGATTATTGCCCCCCTTCTTGCTTCACCTTAAGTCCGTCTGAGATCGATCAATTCTTCAAGTGCCTTACCGGAATCAAAGTTAGTTCCGGTTACTATGGGAAGATAAGCAGATTTCTAGACATGAAGAAGAAAAGGTTGAGCAGGATAAAGTCCCATGACTGTCATGTGATGATGACGCAGATACTACTTGTTGCCCATAGAGGGATAATGGACAAGCACGTCCGTGACACGCTTATTGGTCTCTGCAACTTTTTCTATGTCATCTCTCGAAAGTCCATCATTGTGAAGCAGCTCCGAAGGCTATAGGAAGAGATCGTTGTGATACTAAATGAGCTTGAGATGTACTTCCCCCCGCGTTCTTTTACGTCATGGTGCATCTTTGTGTCCACATTCTGGACGACATAATAGACCTGGGGCGTCATTCCTGCACAACATGATGTCGTTCGATAGGATGAATGGGGTCATCAAAGGATTCGTTCGTAACATGTCCCGTCCGGATGGAAGCATCGTCCAGGGCTATCTGACACAAGAGTGCATCTCTTTCTGCGAGAATTATCTATATGGCAGAGACCGGCCTGGTGTTGGTTTGCCCGTTAAGAAGCACCTTGGGAGGCTCGAAGGAGAAGGTCACTCCAACGGTCGCAGGGAACTGCATGTGGCTTATTCGGATCGACGCAACAACTTTGACAGAGCAAACTTAGTAGCGCTACATCACCTAGATGAGGTAGATCCTTTTGTGACACTGCACAAAGAAACCATCGCAAAGAAGTATCGTGACCGGGGGCAATGCAGGACGAACGACGAAGTTACTAGAGAGCACAACTCCACTTTCCTGCATTGGTTCAAAGAGCATATTCTACCTAATCCCCCGGAACAGGGCTCTAAGGACGGATTGCTCATATACGCCTTAGCACATGGCCCCACAGCCAACCTCGCGACCTATCAGGCATATGATATCAACGGATACATGTTCTACACGGAGGCCAAAGATATGAACAGTGATTTCCAGAACTCAGGGGTGACGATGGAATGCATGACCGGCAACAACGCCGCAACTGAGAGATTCTACGGAAGGGTCGAGGAGATCTGGGAGCTTGACTACTCTGGACTGCACCGCGCGACGATGTTCCGTGTCAGATGGGCAAAGAACGCATGTCGAAAGAGAAACCGGTATTTCACTACCATGTCTATACCCGACGCCAAGAGCGCTACCGTGAACGCCATCGCAAAAACGAGCCATGGGTACACGCTAAGCACGTGACATAATGCTTCTTCATAACCGACCCGAGCAATCCCAGCCGTGTTGTCGTGAGGAGAGGCAAAAGTAAAATCATTGGAATGGATGGAGTCGCCAACGAGGAAGACTACGACTAGTACGGCAACCCGATGAGGGAAGATGACGATGACGATGAAGTATACATCAAAAGAAGAATCAATACTACATTACCTAAGAAAGATCGTACTCCATGGAAAAGAAAAAGTCATAATGAGGGGCTCAATTATTTGTCAACGAACAAGAAGGGAAAGAATCTCACTCAAAAACGAAAACGTCGATGCTGAGAAACCATTATCAGTCAAATGATGTAATATATATGTTCCTATTTTGTATACACACTTAACCGTTATGGGTCAAATGATGTAATATATATGTTCCTATTTTGTATACACCCTTAACCGTTATGGGTCAAATGATTCAATATATATCGCCTTAGTTATATACATTGTATCACCTTCCCTTCGATCCGACTCTCGGAAAAAAAGAAAAAGAAAAAAAGAAAAAAAGAAAAGAAAAGCAAAAGAAAATAAAGGGAAAGAAAATAGAAGAAAAAAAGGAAAAGAAAAGGAAAAGAATAGAAAAAAAAGAAAGCAAAAAAGAAAAGGAAAAGAAAAGAAAAAAAAATGAAAACAATAGCAGTAGCGCCGTTAGACGAAACGCGCTATAGCTACTGGTGATAGCAGTAGCGCTCTTTCAGAAAACGCGCTAAGCTACCTTAGCTATAGCGCGTGTTTTAGAACCGCGCTACTACTATTTTGACATAACCCCCGCGCGGGCTTCCCTCCTCTGCTTCCTCCCACAATTCCCCACTCTCTTCTCCCCCTCGTCGCCGCCGGATCCCCTGCCCTCGCCGCGCCCCAGCCTCGAGCGCCGTCGGAGCCCTGCCCTCAACCTCGTCGGAGCCTTGACCTCGTCGGAGCCCTGCCCTCGACGTCGCCGCGCGCCTGCCTCCTCCTCCTCAACCTCGCCAGCACCTGCAGCCTCCTCGACGTCGCCATCTCCCCCGAACCCGCCTCGCCTCTGACCCGCCTCGGTGTCGCCGTCTCCCCTGACCCCATCTCTATTTCTGCCCTCTGTAAGCCCTCTACCCTCCCCTCTTCTCTACTATCTACTCTCTGCTCTCTCTCTCTCTCTCTCTCTCTGTCCCTCTCTTCCATATGAACCCTAGCTATTTAGTGCTAGTTAGTATGAATTAGTATGAACCCTGGGCTATTGTCTAGTTAATATGAATTGTTGCTATTCAAAAAAATAGAATTAGTATGAACCCTAGTTAAAAAAAAACCTAGGACACATTAGTGGCTATTTTTTAGTGGTAGTTAGTATGAACCCTAAGTTTCAAACTATTGCTATTTTTTAGTTAAAGCAATTGTTGCTATTTGATTTTTTTAGTTAAAGCAATTGTTCCTATTAAAAAACAGAATTAGTATGAACCCTAGTTAATTAGGTGGTATGAACCATTGTTAAAAAAAACTAGAATTAGTATGGGTTAAATGAATTCTAGGTATTTTAGGTGTATTAGGTGTAGTTTGAAATATTGTGAAGAAAAAGGACTTCTTGCATTTTTCTTCAAGTTCTGTATTTTTCTTCCTGTTATATGCAAATTTGAAGTGTGTGATATGTGGACATGTGATATTTGGAATTTGGACATGTCATATTTGGACATGTGATGTTTTGGACATGTCATATTTGGAAAATGATGATTATGTGCAGGGTAAATGATCCGAGTGGCCTATATTTCACTAGAATGTTGATTCATTTCCGTTCCGGTGAATTTCAGGCACTCGATATGTCCACTTTTTAGCAAAGGTCATGCCAAAATTTCCTGTGAATTTTGGCATGACTTGTGCTAGAAAGTAGGCATATAGAGTGCCGGGATTTGCTGTGACGGGAATGAAACGACATTCCGGCAAACCATAGACCTTTTTTATGTCATTACTCATTTTATTGTAGTTTAAGAAATAAACGAGGGGACTTAATCATAGGAAACATGTCGAACAACGAAGAAACTGGGCCTTCTCACCACGATGCAGACGAGATGGATTATGAGGGTGAACATAACTACCTCGACTTTTTGGCTGCTAAGCACAATCAAGGTTTGCAGGGCGGTCTCGGTGATGGTACTGACGCCGACATCGACACCGATGGCTGTAGGAGATATGCCCTAGAGGCAATAATAAATGTTATTATTTATCTCCCTATTCGTAATTAGGTTTATGTTCCATGCTATAACTGCTATGGTTCTCGAGTCTGCAATAACCACGAGGCTCGGAGGAAGACTCATATGCACGTGTGGAATAATAAACGGTAAAATGTATTCCTAGTCTGGCCTCTAAGACTAGCTCAAGTGTTGCATGATGGCTCTGTTTTCTTGATCATGGGCATGTCTATGCCAGCAACTTTGAGGGCACAATGTTAGAAGAACATTTGTGTTGAATCAACCCAAATTGATGTTATGCTATGAGATTCATTCATCACAAGTTAATGGTTAATAACACAGAGATGGTTAATGTTTGCATGATTCCTTAGACCATGAGAGTATCGATTTTCTTCATGCTTGGTTCATGAACTTTGGGGTTTGTTAAACATCATCCGTAAATGGGTGGCTATTACGGCGGCTTACGGGTTCATGGAAAAGTATGTCAAGTAACTTGATAGCTCAAGATTGGGATTTGCTCCTCCAATGATGGAGAGATATCTCTGGGCCCTCTCGGTGTTACGGTATCCATCATCGTCTGGCCAGACACAATCTGATTTGATCACGGGGATGCCGGAACACGGGAACGAGAAAAGAGAACAATACCGGTAACGAGGTAACTGGCATAGTGGACAAGTTGTTTATCCACGGGGATGCCAACATGTCTAACCTCGGGTATTTGTAACATATCGCGAAGCAACAGGAATAGCAAACGGCAACTAGAGGTTCTCTCGAATATTCATTCATGTGGGTATAGGGGTCAATATGGGTGTCCACGGCTCCGATGTTGATCATTGATGGGAAGGGGTTCCGGGTCATGTCTATACTTCACCGAACCTATAGGGTCACACGCTTAAGGGTCATCTATCTGCTGAATACTAGACAGGGAGTCTGAGAGAAAGTCTCCGAAAAAAGTTTTCGGAGACAGCGGAAAAGTTCCGAAAAGAGAGGTCGCCGGATGAGTTCCGGTAAAACTGAAAAGTTGTTTCAGGGGATACCATTAAGTCAAATTGGTTTCGGCACATGCCTGATAAATCTTGGAGGGTGCCAAAATTATTCTGGAAACTTCTGGGAATGTTCCGGGATAAAAACCGGAAGTGTTTCGGAGCTGCCGGAACCGGTTTGGTTGCTTTTCGCAGATGAAAATCACTAATCCGGAATTGTTTCGGAACGCGTCAAAAATTATTTTAGTGGGTACTAGAAATGTTCTAAGCCCACATAAATATTTTCGGTTCGAACGGACGCTGAAAAATGTCATCGTGAATAGTGAAATTAGCTTTATGGTTACTTTATTTGAAAGCCACCTTTTAGGGCTTTTACAAAAAGGCTTCTAGAAGGACTTAGGGACCAAGGAAGCCCCTTTGGGGGGGGGGGGGCATGAGGGTGGCCAGCCAAGGGTGGGGTTCCTCCTTGGAGCTCCACATGGCACTCCTTTTTCCCCATATGCCCTTTATGTGTGACATAAAGTGGGGGTACTTTGGTATTTTGAATACCCATCCTACCCCTTGGTTTTCCTAGAAATAGGAGGTGAGGGGGCTGCCCAAACTTCATCCTTTCTCTCATACACATGCCATTGACTTGTCTGGCTTCTCTCTCCCTCCCAGCGAAATAGTTTGGTAGAGCCGAAAGGCTGTCTGGGTTTCGGCAGGAACTAGTTCTGGACGGCGAAGCCCTGCCGGATAGATGACACCGTATGTGTGCAATTCTGTAGAGAGATCGTGGTTTCGGTCTTAGTTCGTCCATGAGACCGTCCGAGTTTCGAAGGTCCTCCCGAAGGGCTGTCCGAGTTTCGAAGGTCCTCCCGAAGGGTTGTCCGCGACACCGTCCGGGGGACTGTCGACCGCCTCCCGGAGGGCTGTCCGGGGGGCAGATGAGGGGGTATACATCCTCCGGTTGGGAGGTTGTAAATCCTAGCTGCGGGGATCTGCACCGCTGATCGTCATCGACTCTACTTCCGCTGCGCTACGAATCCGTAACGAAAAAGATCAAACCTTGTATGCAGTTGCTACTTCTTGAGCTTGCGTTGGTTTTTCCCTTGAAGAAGAAAGGGTGATGCATCAAAGTAGAGTAAGTATTTCTCTTTTTTTTTGAGAACCAAGGTATCAATCCAGTAGGAGACAACGCTCAAGTCACCGAATACCTGCACAAACAAACACCAACTTGCACCCAACGCGATAAAGGGGTTGTCAATCCCTTAACGGTTATTTGCAGAAGTGAGATCTGATAGAGATGATAAATGGTAAAGTAATATTTTTGGTTTATGGAACAGAAAGTAAAGATTGCATAGTAAAAGAAATAGGAAACAGAAATTGTAGATCGGAAACTTATATGATGGAAAATAGACCCGGGGACCATAGGTTTCACTAGAGGCTTCTCTCAAGATAGAAATTATTACGGTGGGTAAACAAATTACTGCCGAGCAATTGATAGAAAAGCGCAAAGTTATGACGATATCTAAGGCAATGATCATGAATATAGGCATCACGCCCGTGTCAAGTAGACCGAAACAATTCTGCATCTACTACTATTACTCCACACATCGACCGACTCCTGCCTGCATCTAGAGTATTAAGTTCATAAGAACAGAGTAACGCATTAAGTAAGATGACATGATGTAGCGGGATAAACTCAAGCAATATGATGAAAACCCCATCTTGTTATCCTCGATGGCAACAATACAATACGTGCCTTGCTGCCCCTACTGTCACTGGGAAAGGACACCGCAAGATTGAACCCAAAGCTAAGCACTTCTCCCATTGCAAGAAAAACCAATCTAGTTGGCCAAACCAAATCGATAGTTCGAAGAGACTTGCAAAGATATCAAATCATGCATATAAGAATTCAGAGAAGATTCAAATAATATTAATAGATAAGCTGATCATAAATCCACAATTCATCGGATATCAGCAAACACACCGCAAAAGAGTATTACATCAAATAAATCTCCAAGAACATCGAGGAGAACTTTGTATTGAGAATCAAAGAGAGAGAAGAAGCCATCTAGCTACTAGCTATGGACCCATAGGTCTGAAGTAAACTACTCACGCTTCATCGGAGAGGCAATGGTGTTGATGTAGAAGCCCTCCGTGATCGATTCCCCCTCCGGCAGGATGCCGGAAAAGGCCCCAAGATGGGATCTCACGGGTACATAAGGTTGCGGCGGTGGAAAAGTGGTTTTGTTGCTCCCCTGGATGTTTTTAGGGTATTTGAGAATATATAGGCGGAAGAAATAGGTCGGTGGAGTCACGAGGGGCCCACAAGGGTGGGGGCCGCGCCCTACCCCCCTAGGCGTGCCACCCGACCTTGTGGCTACCTCGTGGCTTCCCTGACGTGCACTCCAAGCCCTCTGGATGTCTTCTGGTCCAAGAAAAATCATCGCGAAAGTTTCATTCCGTTTGGACTCCGTTTGGTATTCCTTTTCTGGAAAACTCTAAAACAAGGAAAAAACAGAAACTGGCATTGGGCTCTAGGTTAATAGGTTAGTCCCAAAAATCATATAAAATAGCATATTAATGCATATAAAACATCCAAAACAGATAATATAATAGCATGGAACAATAAAAAATTATAGATATGTTGGAGACGTATGAAGCATCCCCAAGCTTAATTCCTGCTCGTCCTCGAGTAGGTAAATGATAAAAACAGAATTTTTGATGTGGAATGCTACCTAACTTATTTATTCGTGTAATTCTCTTTATTGTGGCATAAATGTTCAGATCCGTAAGATTCAAAACAAATGTTTAATATTGATATAAAAACAATAATACTTCAAGCATACTAACAAAATAGTTATGTCTTCTCAAAATAACATGGCCAAAGAAAGCTTATCCCTACAAAATCATATGGTCTCGCTATGCTCCATCTTCATCACACAAAATATTTAAATCATGCACAACCCCGATGACAAGCCAAGCAATTGTTTCATACTTTTGACGTTCTCAAACTTTTTCAACTTTCACGCAATACATGAGCGTGAGCCATGGACATAGCACTATAGGTGGAATAGACCGTGGTTGTGGAGAAGACAAAAAGGAGGAGATAGTCTCACATCAACTAGGCGTTTCCACGGGCTATGAAGATGCCCATTAATAGATATCAATGTGAGTGAGTAGGGATTGCCATGCAATGGATGCACTAGAGCTATAAGTTTATGAAATCTCAAAAAGAAAACTAAGTGGGTGTGCATCCAACTTGCTTGCTCATGAAGACCTAGGGAAATTTGAGGAAGCCCATCATTGGAATATACAAGCCAAGTTATATAATGAAAAATTCCCACTAGTATATGAAAGTGATATCATAGGAGACTCTCTATCATGAAGATCATGGTGCTATTTTGAAGCACAAGTGTGGCAAAAAGGATAGTAACATTGTCCCTTCTCTCTTTTCTCTCATTTTTTTTGTGGGCCTTCTTTCATTTTTTGGCCTCTTTTTTTTTCGTCCGGAGTCTCATCCCGACTTGTGGGGGAATCATAGTCTCCATCATCCTTTCCTCACATGGGACAATGCTCTAATAATGATGACCATCACACTTTTATTTACTTACAACTCAAAATTTACAACTCGATGCTTAGAACAAAATATGACTCTATGTGAATGCCTCCGGCGGTGTACCGAGATGTGCAATGAATAAAGAGCGACATGTATAAAATATGATGAACGGTGGCTTTGCCACAAATACGATGTCAACTACATGATCATGCAAAGCAATATGACAATGATGAAGCGTGTCATAATAACGGAATGGTGGAAAGTTGCATGGCAATATATCTAGGAATGGCTATGGAAATGCCATAATAGGTAGGTATGGTTGCTGTTTTGAGGAAGGTATATGGTGGGTGTATGGTACCGGCGAAAGTTGCGCGGCACAAGAGAGGCTAGCAATGGCGGAGAGGTGAGAGTGCATATAATCCATGGACTCAACATTAGTCATAAAGAACTCATATACTTATTGCAGAAATCTATTAGTCATCAAAACAAAGTACTACGCACATGCTCCTAGGGGGATAGATTGGTAGGAAAAGACCATCGCTCGTCCCCGACCGCCACTCATTAGGAAGACAATCAAAAAATAATCATGCTCCGACTTCATCACATAACGGTTCACCATACGTGTATGCTACGGGACTCACAAACTTTAACACAAGTATTTCTCAAATTCACAACTATTCACTAGCATGACTCTAATATCACCATCTTCTATCTCAAAACAATCATAAGGAATCAAACTTCTCATAGTATTCAATGTACTATATATGAAAGTTTTTATTATATCCCTTTTGGATGCTTATCATATTAGGACTAATTTTATAACCAAAGCAAATTACCATGCTGTTTAGAAAGACTCTCAAAATAATATAAGTGAAGTGCGAGAGTTCATCAATTTCTATAAAATAAAATCACCGCCGTGCTCTAAAAAGATATAAGTGAAGCACTAGAGCAAATTTGCCTAGCTCAAAAGATATAAGTGAAGCACATAGAGCATTCTAATAAATCATGATTCATGCGTGTCTCTCTCAAAAGGTGTGTACAGCAAGGATGATTGTGGCAAACTAAAAAGCAAAGACTCAAATCATACAAGACGCTCCACGCAAAACACATATCATGTGGTGAATAAAAATATAGCCTCAAGTAAAGTTACCGATAGACGAAGACGAAAGAGGGGATGCCTTCCCGGGGCATCCCCAAGCTTAGGCCTTTTGACATCCTTGAATATTTCCTTGGGGTGCCTCGGGCATCCCCAAGCTTAGGCTCTTTCCACTCCTCATTCCATAGTCCATCAAATCCTTACTCAAAACTTGAAAACTTCACAACACAAAACTCAACAGAAATTCTCATAAGCTCCGTTAGTATAAGAAAATAAATCACCACTTTGGTACTGTTGTGAACTCATTCTTTATTTATATTGGTGTAATATCTACTGTATTACAACTTTTCCATGGTTCATACCCCCCGATACTAGCCATAGATTCATCAAAATAAGCAAACAACACAAAGAAAACAGAATCTGTCAAAAACAGAATAGTCTGCGAAGATCTGAATTGTTCCAATACTTCTTTAACTCCAAACATTCTGAAAAATTAGGAAAACAGAGGAAATTCGTATATCAATATTCTGTAAAAAATTCAGAGTTATTCCACGCTCCAGTGAATTTAAACAATTCTGGGACTGGGCGCAAAAGTTTCTGTTTTTCAGCAGGATCAAATCAACTATCACCGTAAGCCATCCCAAAGGTCTTATTTGGCACAAACACTAATTAAAACACAAAACCACATCTAACCAGAGGCTAGATGAAATATTTATTCAAAAACAGAAAATAAAAATATTGGGTTGTCTCCCAACAAGCGCTTTTCTTTAAAGCCTTTTAGCTAGGCATTGATAATTTCAATGATGCTCTCATAAAAGAGAAGAATTGAAGCACAAAGAGAGCATCATAAAACACGTGACAAACACATCTAAGTCTAACGTACTTCCTATGCATAGGCATTTTATAAGGAAACAAATTATCAAGGCAAGCAAAAACTAGCATATGCAAGGAAGAAGAAAGAGACGATAGCAATCTCAACATGAAGAGAGGTAATTTAGTAACATGAAAATTCCTACAACCATATTTTCCTCTCTCATAATAATTACATGTTGGATCATAAGAAAATTCAACAATATAGCTATCACATAACATATTCTCGACATGATCCACATGCATGCAAAGTTGACACTCTTCCAAAATAGTGGGATTAACATTAACTAAAGTCATGACCTCTCCAAACCCACTTTTATCAAAAATTTCATAAGATTGAATATTCTCCAAATATGTGGGATCTAAAGTTGACACTCTTCCAAACCCACTTTCAATATTATTGCAAACATTATTATCAATCTCATATTCATCATGGGGCTTAAATAAATTTTCAAGATCAGAAGAAGGATCACCCCAATCATGATCATTGCAACAAGTAGTGGACATAGCAAAACTAGCATCCCCAAGCTTAGGGTTTTGCATATTATTAGCACAATTGGCATTAATAGAATTTATAATAACATCATTGCAATCATGCTTTTTATTCAAAGATCTATCATGAATCACTTCATTAAGTACTTCATCACAATTTTCAGATTCACGAATTTCAAGCAAAACTTCATAAAGATAATCTAGTGCACAAAACTCACTAGCAATTGGTTCATCATAATTGGATCTCTTAAAAAGATTGGCAAGCGGATGAGGATCCATAGATCTTAGGTTCTCTGTTTTGCAATAAATACACAATTATTCCAACCAAATGAGCAAACGAGCCAAATAAGACTTCAAGGCAAACGAAAAGACGAATGGAAGAAGGGTGAAGAAAAGGCAAATCTTTTTGAAAATCATTTTAGAAGTGGGGGAGAGGAAAACGAGAGGCGAATGGCAAATAATGTAATGCGAGAGATGAGAGTTTATGATGGGTACTTGGTATGTCTTGGCTTGGCATAGATCTCCTCGGCAACGGCACCAGAAATCCTTCTTGCTACTTCTTGAGCTTGCGTTGGTTTTTCCCTTGAAGAGGAAAGGGTGATGCAGCAAAGTAGAGTAAGTATTTCCCTCAGTTTTTTGAGAACGAAGGTATCAATCCAGTAGGAGACAATGCTGAAGTCACCGAATACCTGCACAAATAAACACCAACTTGCACCCAATGTGATAAAGGGGTTGTCAATCCCTTAATGGTTATTTGCAAAAGTGAGATTTGATAGAGATGATAAACGGTAAAGTAATATTTTTGGTATTTTTGGTTTATGGAACGGAAAGTAAAGATTGCAAAGTAAAAGAAATAGGAAACGGAAATTGTAGACCGGAAACTTATATGATGGAAAATAGACCCGGGGACCGTAGGTTTCACTAGAGGCTTCTCTCAAGATAGAAATTATTACGGTGGGTAAACAAATTACTGCCGAGCAATTGATAGAAAAGCACAAAGTTATGACGATATCTAAGGCAATGATCATAAATATAGGCATCACGTCCGTGTCAAGTAGACCGAAACGATTCTGCATCTACTACTATTACTCCACACATCGACCGACTCCTACCTGCATCTAGAGTATTAAGTTCATAAGAACAGAGTAACGCATTAAGTAAGATGACATGATGTAGCGGGATAAACTCAAGCAATATGATGAAAACCCCATCTTGTTATCCTCGATGGCAACAATACAATACGTGCCTTGCTGCCCCTACTGTCACTGGGAAAGGACACCGCAAGATTGAACCCAAAGCTAAGCACTTCTCCCATTGCATGAAAAACCAATCTAGTTGGCCAAACCAAATCGATAGTTCGAAGAGACTTGCAAAGATATCAAATCATGCATATAAGAATTCAGAGAAGATTCAAATAATATTCATAGATAAGCTGATCATAAATCCACAATTCATCGGATCTCGACAAACACACCGCAAAAGAGTATTACATCGAATAGATCTCCAAGAACATTGAGGAGAACTTTGTATTGAGAATCAAAGAGAGAGAAGAAGCCATCTAGCTACTAGCTATGGACCCGTAGGTCTGAAGTAAACTACTCACGCTTCATCGGAGAGGCAATGGTGTTGATGTAGAAGCCCTCCGTGATCGATTCCCCCTCCGGCAGGATGCCGGAAAAGGCCCCAAGATGGGATCTCACGGGTACAGAAGGTTGCAGTGGTGGAAAAGTGGTTTCGTTGCTCCCCTGGATGTTTTTAGGGTATTTGAGAACATATAGGCGGAAGAAATAGGTCGGTGGAGTCACGAGGGACCCACAAGGATGGGGGGCGCGCCCTACCCCCTGGGCGCGCCACCCGACCTTGTGGCTGCCTCGTGGCTTCCCTGACATGCACTCCAAGCCCTCTAGATGTCTTCTGGTCCAAGAAAAATCATCGCGAAAGTTTCAATCCGTTTGGACTCCGTTTGGTATTTCTTTTCTGCAAAACTCTAAAACAAGGAAAAAACAGAAACTGGCACTGGGCTCTAGGTTAATAGGTTAGTCCCAAAAATCATATAAAATAGCATATTAATGCATATAAAACATCCAAAACAGATAATATAATAGCATGGAACAATCAAAAATTATAGATACGTTGGAGACGTATCATCAGTCTCCATAGTGATCCTGGGCTGGTGCGTAGGTCGGAAATTTTTTGTTTTCTGCTGCGTTACCCTACAGTGGCATCATGAGCCGTGCTATGCATAGATGCAGGTTGCGATCTAGAATACATAGAGATGTATGGGTGTTGCACAATATAATTAGGTAGTAGATGAGTTCTATTATTGAAAATTATTTGTGCAGGTAGCAGATGAAATCTGTTACCCGATGTTCTTGTTGCTTCCCTAGAATTTGCATATTTCTGATCTTGATAACAGCATGGTGGAGTTTCAATGTTCTGGCAATCCGCGATCCTGATTGATCAACGAAGTGCTAACAGTTCATTGAATTCCACCGTAGTTAAAAAGAAAGATGAAATTTCATAGACGAAAGGGCATTGCAGATATGATCTGCATGGGGGTCATGCGTATGGCGAAGTTCAGTATGGGGCTCGAGATTTTATTATCTCGTGTTTCATACACCCCACAATGTTAATCTACCGACTTGAATTATCATACTTGATGATGGACATTGGTAGCTTTGGTTTGTTTCGAAACCTTAGAAGCCACGTAAAACAAGTTTTTGCTTGAACCGATTAGAGGCGTCTAACTTGGTTTTGCAGGATGGTTTTCATGTGCATGTGATGTGGTATAGCAGTGCTCATATTAATTTGATTTGTATGAGATGACTATATAATGTAAATTAACATGACCTGCGTGTCATGATTCGGCATGATGGCTGGAGCCATATGATTGTCACTTGAATGACCTGCGTGTCAACCTTAAGTAATGCACTTATTTTATTAGCTATAGAGATAGCAATATTATCTGGTGCATCGACAAGGTGGTGGCAATCTTCGCGAAGGTGAACACCGACGTGAATGCCGAAGACGAAGAAATGAAAGACTTCTCCGTCAGAAAGGACTATACCATATCATGCTATTATGAATTGCCTAAGATGTTTATCCCTTATGATGCACCCTTCTTGATTGCGCAGTAGTCGCTTTTTATTAGGGTGATCTCTCACAAAAATATCAAGTAGTTAGTGTTCTCCCAAGTGTAGCACTGTCACGGCACCTAACTTTTCGTAGTGCGCCATGGATACATGGGTACGAACGATTAGGGATGTGTGAGGCTGGTGAGGTCAGACCTCGCTGCGAGATCATTTGGTTGTCTTGACGTTCTGGCTTGATCGTCCTGAGCTCAGAACACACCCATCAAAAGATGAACAGGAGTCACATAGAGATGTGATCGGCATGTTGGCCTACCGATTAAAATTCCCGTCATGAGATGATGATTCTATGGCGATGAATTGAAGTCTGGATCTTGAATCACTCACAATCAATTATGAGAGATATTGATTTGAGTGGGAGCGCACTATTGAATTATCTTGTTTAATTCTCAGTGCAATTAATTGTGAACACTGTCTAAGTGTTATATGCATAATAGTTATAGAATAATGGCTTGCGTTTCCACCTTCCTTGTTAAAATTGAATAAGCTATTCAATATCTGGTTAAAACTTTACGGTTGGTAACGTAATGTGAGGATTGTCCTCAAGAGTGCCGAGAAGGACTTTGTCCTATCGCATACTTTCAGTATCCTCCCGCAAATGCTATGGATGATGTGACTCTCGTCCTTTGATCCAAAAGCTAGAATTCCGTTACAGTCAAATACAATATGTTTGCTTCCATGAGACCCGAACTTCAAAAGTTTGGGATAGTTATGTGATATTCATGGAACTGAAAATCATCTTCAGATACAAACAAAGCAATGTTTGTTTGCAAACTATTAGTAAAAGTGTTTACTATGCATTTGACTATTAGGAGAGGAATCTAGAAGAACGCCTGTCATATGATATGAAGGTGAATAAAACAACAACTTAAAGAGAAAGGAAGTGTCCGAAGGGTGTTGGTGAAACTTTCATGCCTAGGAAGTCCGAGGCTAACGCCACTCTTAAGTTGGGTGCTTCTTCTGAGAGTAGGAGAAATACTGAAAGTTAAACTGTTAGAAGTATAAAGGCAAAAGGAAAGAAGACTGGAATATCCAGCTCATGTATGAATGTCATACAAGTTTTTGATGTATAGAAGGCTGGTCAAAGATATAGTTCTTGGGAATTATGGTTAAACATGTTAATCGCTGATTCTTGGGTATTGTGAGTTAATCAAAAAGATACCCGCTCGATTGCATTCTGTTGCAACTCGATGCAAGAACTACTACGACCTAAAAGACTATCCGACGATGAGGTTTAAATGCATGTTGGGAACTTAGTAAATGTTACTATACCTTCCATCAGTGTATTACTTATGTATTTATTCTCATAATTCATTTTAGAGTTTTACACACTCTAGCCCATTGCATAATCTTGCAAGAAGGTTGTTCATAAGAGAACTTTTGATGTTCGGTGTTATGAATAACATAAGGGCCATACTTTCATTATGAATGAGACATATGTTATGAATATTGATGATAATAAATTACCTCTGGGTTTAATTTTATAATTCATTTTAGAGTTTTACACTCTAGCCCCTTGCACAATGTTGTTGCAAAAGGGTTGTTCATAAAAGAACAATTGTTGTTCAGTATTATGAATAACATGAAGGGCCATGCTTCCATCCAAGATGGGATGTATGTTATGAATATTGATGGAAATATGATACATCCATAACACTGACACTAAATGTCTCAAGACTAACAGAATACCACACACGTGTGGCACTGCATTTGGCCACATTGGAGAAACCCGCATGAAAAAATTCCATTATGATGGATTTTGAAGTTGTTTGATTTTGAATCATCTGACACTTGCAACTTTTCTCCGAAAAGTGAAGTGATTGAAATACCATTCACAGGCCATAAGGAACAAACAACAAACTTATTGGTGATCATACATTTTGATGTGTGTAGTTCAATAAATGTTGTTGCAAATAGTGGATTTATCTATCTTCAGAAATGACTCAAATAGATATATGGATATTTACTGGATGAGACATAAGTCTGGATCTTTTGAAATCATTCGAAAGGTTTTCAAAAATGAAGTAGAAGTTATTGTAACAAGAAAATTATGTTTCTACAATTCGATTGCAGAAAGGAATTTTTGAGTTACAAGTTTAGCGAATGTCTGATGAGTTGGGAAAGGGGTTTCATAACTTGCATCTCCTGGAACACCACTGCAAGTGGAAAGTCCATGAAGATGTAATCGAACCATTCATGACATGGTAAGATCAAAGATGACATAAATAAATTTCCGTTATCCCTTTTAAAGTGATGCTTTAGAGACTGCGGCTTTTACACTGAAAAGAGCTCCATCAGGTCTGTTGAAATGACGCCATGGTATGGTACGCCCAACCATGTTATATCTTTTCTTAAACATTTGGAATATGGGGCTTGTGTAAAAGATTACAAACCTATTCCAAATCAGACAAGTGCTATTTTGTAGGTTATCCCAAGTTATTGGGTATTCCCCCACCACTATACCGAGGCAAAGGTTTTTGCCACAAAGAACGGTATGGTTTTTGAAGAAAATGTTTCTTTCAAAAAGGTGAGTGGGAGAACAGTGCAACTCGATGAGATAAACAGTATCTACGTCATCAGATCAAAGGAAAGGAACCTTGGAAGTGACTCTAGGGTTTCCTACTGCGACTGATACGGAAGCCTCTACATGAGATGTATGAACTTCGGTCGAACTTGCAGCTGAACCACGTCGCAAAAACTCGTGCAAACCTCTCAGGTGCGCAAATGAGATATTGTTGTTAAACACCAGTATACCTACGATACACAAGAAAGCGTTGATGGGCCCTGACTCCGGAATTGGATAAATGCCAATACAATCCGAGATAGTTTCCATATAAGTGATTCAAGATTAAAATCTTGATACACCTTTCGGAAGACTTAGAGTCTAACAAATATTTATGGAACTAAAAACTGATACGGATAAAAATGTTTTTTCCATAAAGCTCGACTTGTTGCAATAACAAGTTCAAGGAGTTGACTACGATGAGGTTGTTTCACCGTAGCGATGCTTAAAGTCAGTTCGAGTTGAACTAGCAATTAATACATATTTCAAATCATGAGATATGAAACATGGATGACGAAAGGATTTCCATCTGATGGAAATGAAACCAAGGACTTGCATGTGTTATAGTCCAAGGTATTTTGTCATTCCAGAGGATGCTAGTGAGTGTGCAAACTTCAAAGTTCCAGCAATGGACAGAAGAGAGCAAAATGGAGTTGGAATCTTCGTGTTTTGATGAAATGGTCAAAAGGGTTTTGACTTCATCAATGGGTAATGAAGATGCTTGTGATTCAAGAAAGTAATTGGGAGCATAATAATATTTCTAAAAACGTTGTGTGCTTGACACATGGTTAATTGGAAATAAATTTCTTGACACGAATTAGGACTTCATTTGAAAATAGATTTCCGATGAAGTGCTTGGGCTATATAGCCTTGATATTAGGCATGATGATCTATGGAGATAGATTTACCTAATGGGGCTAAAGCAATGAATACATATTGACAAGATGCTAAAACTTTTTCGCATTTAAAACGCCAAGGAGTGATTCTTGCCGAAGTCACATGGAAAAAGTTTTGCAAGACTCGGTGTCCCTAAAACACTGATGAGCAAAATACATGATTGAGATTCCACACACCTTTGTGTTTGGATTAATCATGTATTCCACGGTATGTAAAACAACCAGATATGTCCAATACTCCAAAGATGTTGTGAGTATGGATACCAAAGTGATCAAAGTACTGATCATGGGATAACAGTGAAAGATGTCATTGAGTACTAGAGTAGTACTGATGACATGTTTTCTCGCAAGCAGAGATTATGAAGTGCTCGTTGTAAGTCATTACATCGATACAGTCTTCATCAATGCTCCATGCGATTTTTGATTTAAGTTAAGGGTTTTGTGTAACACACAATATGGTGGCACGGTAGTTGGAAATTGTTCCAAACAGGTTACTGTGGCGAATTCTATGACAAATGGCTAAGTATGTTGATGCGTTAGAAGCGACAAAGAAGTTGTTGAATCATATAGTTCATTCATGAACTTAGTATGGTTCCAAGAAGGCTTTGGTCAATGGGACACTATTGCAGATAGTTGCTCCATAACCCAGTCTGAGGAATCAGGTTTCGACCAATGATTCACATATGTACAAAGCCAAGTCCACACAAAATATGAATTTTGTGAAAGCGTGAAAACGCGAGGATATGCAAAGATACACATGGAGCTGAAGTCATCAGATCCGTTGGACATCAGGCTATACCACAAGCGAAGCATATTTACACCGGTGTGCCACAGGTGTAAAGTGCATTAGCATTAACTAGATTATTGACTCCAGTGCAAGTGGGAGTCTGTAGGAGATATGCCCTAGAGGCACTAATAAATGTTATTATTTATCTCCCTGTTCGTAATTAGGTTTATGTTCCATGCTATAACTGCTATGGTTCTCGAGTCCGCAATAACCACGAGGCTCGGAGGAAGACTCATATGCACGTGTGGAATAATAAACGGTAAAATGTATTCGTAGTCTGGCCTCTAAGACTAGCTCAAGTGTTGCATGATGGTTCTGTTTTCCTGATCATGGGCATGTCTATGCCAGCAACTTTGAGGGCACAATGTTATAAGAACATTTGTGTTGAATCGACCCAAATCGATGTTATGCTATGAGATTCATTCGTCACAAGTTAATGGTTAATAACACAGAGATGGTTAATGTTTGCATGATTCCTTAGACCATGAGAGTATCGATTTTATTCATGCTTGCTTCATGAACTTTGGGGTTTGTTAAACGTCATCCATAAATGGGTGGCTATTACGCTGGCTTACGGGTTCATGGAAAAGTATGTCAAGTAACTTGATAGCTCAAGATTGGGATTTGCTCCTCCAACGATGGAGAGATATCTCTGGGCCCTCTCGGTGTTACGATATCCATCATTGTCTGGCCAGACACAATGTGATTTGACCACGGGGATGCCGGAACATGGGAACGAGGAAAGAGAACAATACCGGTAACGAGGTAACTGGCATAGTGGACAAGTTGTTGATCCACGGGGATGCCAACATGTCTCACCTCGGGTATTTGTAACATATCATGAAGCAACAGGAATAGCACACGGCAACTAGAGGTTCACTCGAATATTCATTAGTGTGGGTATAGGGGTCAATATGGGTGTCCACGGCTCCGATGTTGATCATTGATCGGAAGGGGTTCCGGGTCATGTCTATACTTCACCGAACCTATAGGGTCACATGCTTAAGGGTCATCTATCTGTTGAATACAAGACAGGGAGTCTGAGAGAAAGTCTTCAGAAAAAGTTTTCGGAGACAGCGGAAAAGTTCCAAAAAGAGAGGTCACCAGATGAGTTCCGGTAAAACTGAAAAGTTGTTTCAGGGGATACCATTAAGTCAAATTGGTTTTGGAACACGCTTGATAATTCTTGGAGGGCGCCAGAATTATTCTGGAAACTTCTGAGAATTTCCGGGATAAAAACCGGAAATGTTCCGGAGCTGCCGGAACCGGTTTGGTTGCTTTTCGTAGGTGAAAATCACTAACCCGGAATTGTTTCGGAATGCATCGAAAATTATTTTAGTGGGTACTAGAAATGTTCTAAGCCCACATAAATATTTTTGGTTCGAACGGACGCTGAAAAATGTCGTCATGAATAGTGAAATCAGCTTTATGGTTACTTTATTTGAAAGCCACCTTTTAGGGCTTTTACAAAAAGGCTTCTAGAAGGACTTAGGGACCAAGGAAGCCCCTTTGGGGGGGCCCCCATGAGGTTGGCCAGCCAAGGGTGGGGTTCCTCCTTGGAGCTCCACATGGCACTCCTTTTTCCCCATATGCCCTTTATGTGTGACATAAAGTGGGGGTACTTTGGTATTTTGAATACCCATCCTACCCCTTGGTTTTCCTATAAATAGGAGGTGAGGGGGCTGCCCAAACTTCATCCTTGCTCTCATACACATGCCATTGACTTGTCTGGCTACCCTTTCCCTTCCAGCGAAATAATTTCGTAGAGCCGAAAGGCTGTCTGGGTTCCGGCAGGAACTAGTTCTGGACGTCTAAGCCCTGCCGGATAGATAACACCGTATGTGTGCAACTCTCTAGAGTGACCGTGGTTTTGGTCTTAGTTCGATAGTGCCTCCCGAAGGGCTGTCCGTGTGACCGACCGAGTTTCGAAGGTCCTCCCGAAGGGCTGTCCGAGTGACCGTCTGAGTTTTGAAGGTCCTCCCGAAGGGCTGTCCGCGACACCGTCCGAGAGACTGTCCGACCGCCTCCCGGAGGGCTGTCTGGGGGGCAGATGAGGGTATAAATCCTCACGGTTGGGAGGTTGTAAATCCTAGCTGCAGGGATCTGCACTGCCAATCGTCATCGACTCTACTTCCGCTGCGCTACGAATCGGTAAGGAAAAAGATCAAACATTGTATGCAGTCTCCATAGTGGTGCTGGGCTGGTGCGTAGGTCGGAAAAATTTTGTTTTCTGCTGCCTTACCCTACAATGGCACCGGCATCGATGGCGGCGCCGAGACCGGCGGGGAAGGTGCCGGCGGGGATGCTGCTAACAAAAAGAAGAAGCAGAAGAAGGAGATGATACGAAAACCTAACAAACTCGGCATCGGACGACTGGTGATCACAAAGATGGCACCTGGCAAGTTTGAGCCATTAGAGCGAGATGAACCTCGCAAGTGCTATGGGAACCATCTCGGATGCATCCTAAGGGAAACCACGAGCATCAATACGAGAACTTAAGGGGTAAAGAAAAATTTGAAGTAGTTGCTCCTAATGAAGCTGCACAAGAGATTCCAGTTCCCCGACCGGGATGACAGCATAGAATTCCTGTGGGATGATCTGAAGATGAAAAAGATTAACAATCACGCCATGGGCATGTTCAGCAATGATTTGGCCTCATGGAAAGGGAGGGTGAAATGAGCTATTGAGGCTGATGAACCCCTCTCCAAGATTCTGGAGGAAAATCTGACACTTACGGAAGAGGAGTTCAAAAAGTTCAAGGACACTTGCGCTACCGAGGACGCCAAGGCTAAGGCTGAGAAATTCAAGGCGCTTCAGCAAAGGAACATGATGCACCAACGCCTCGGAAGCCGTGGCTACATTGGCAAAAGGCCCATATGGGATAAGGAGGACACGGAACGTGAAGCCGCGGGTCTCCCAGACCCCTTCGCGAAGTTCACCGCCCCCTTGGAGCGTGATTTCATCAGGGCCCGCTACAAGTGGGACATGGAAAAGAAGGTTTTTTTACACGGACCCGGTCACGAGGAAATTGGAAAGAATACTGGTAATTATTCTTTTACCACACCTTACATTTAGCTTCTCATCAAGTTAGACTACACATTCGTAAACGGTTCACGTTCCTTTTCCATGAGAAGCAACACAGGCTTGCAGCTGAAAGCGAGTCTTCGTCGATGAGGCCCAAGTGGGACACCCCTATCAACTGGGCCTTGAATGAACTGAAGGGACTCCCTATCGACCAGCAGCTGCAATATGGACGTTTGCACGACGCTGGAGATGGCGCCACATGGAAGGTATTTTACAACAAGGGCCCAGAGGCCAAGAAGCAGAAAAAGAAGTTCAGTCAGGTGGACATCGACGAGAAGCTTAAGCTTGCATTCGAGAAGAAAGAAGCTGAGGACGCGAAAAAAGCAGCTCAGGAGAAAAATGAGTTGGTCCATCAGGCGGTCGCTGCAGCTGTAGATGCCTGCAGAAATGATTTTGCTACTAACTTGATCCTGGCTGGCTTCAACTGGGTGAAGGAAAATCCAGACAAGAAGGCAGATGATTTTCCCATGCCCAGCTTCATCGGGAGCAACTCGGTGAACATCACAACCGCACCATCACCTGCTCACGCAATCGCGCCTGCTCCCGCACCCGCACCCACTCATAGCAGCCTGTCCTTTGTCTCTGGCATGCTAGGCGGGCCTTCGTCTTTGGCTGAGCTCGACGCCCTCATGGTAATTACACGTCGCACCAACATATATCTAGAATATTCTGTTTTCGTTGCCTTTCGGATGTTTTACGCCGCAGACATGTCTTTGCAGGCCGACAAAACCCCGTGCATCGTACTCTACTTGATCAAAGGCCAGAAGGTGGATGCGGGAAAGGCGGTGATAACGAAGCCCTTGGAACTTAGGTTCCATGGCCAGCAGATCCCCGTTGGCCACTTCAG
The DNA here is from genome assembly GCA_011799875.1 of Thinopyrum elongatum. NCBI lineage: Eukaryota > Viridiplantae > Streptophyta > Magnoliopsida > Poales > Poaceae > Thinopyrum > Thinopyrum elongatum. The sequence continues at coordinate 727,230,621 of CM022303.1, forward strand.
GGTTAACTTGTCGAGTGTGAAAACGGGGCACGAGGATTTGCCTTCTCCAGTACGGCTCGGGGGAGAGGACGACGAGACCACGGCGTGGCTTGGAAACTGCAAGGGTTGGATGCTGCTATGGCCGAAGAATCTTCTTCGTCTGGAGGCAGGCGAGAGCACACCAATAACCACACATCAGCAAGCAGGTATGAACACCACCACCGTGCCTACGCAATTACCAGCGCCTGTAGTGCCGAGTGAGAGCGGCGGACGACGCGAGGAAGGGGGTCCAATATTGGATGATGTAATCGCCCCCGTAGAACAAAGATTGCATGATGAGATGGACGAGGATGACCCTCTTCAGTACCTCAATACAGGCGCCTATGACGACGACGTAGAAATGATGAGTCAGCCATATGACGACTCGGGCTATCAGCATGCTGATGAGGAGATCGATGATGTGCCCGGGCAAGAACGCCCTAGCAGGGTTGATTGCAAGAAGTCTCTCTTCTTGCAATCCTCACAGGACACGCCTGAAGATGCTACCTCAACGCAGGCTCAACTAGCCGAGGGTCATACGGTGCTTAGCCCGACAACACTGGGGTAGGGGTTAAGGAAGGGTCTGGAAGGCCAGCCCAAGAAAAAGTAGAGGCAGAGACCGCCGAAGAAAGGCTCTGCTGCCTACAAACAAGCCAGAGCACATAGCAGCCAGACGACAGAGTTTGAAGAGCGTGTACCGATGAAAGGTGCGGCCATGTTCCATGTCGCTGGCGAGCTGATCCTACCGCAGAAACCACTAGAGGCCATATCAGGGGATCTCAGGAGACTGCACGACCATGTGTTGTCGACTGACATAAACCTACTAGCCTCGAAGGATCTAGGATATCTGACATACGTGGTTCGTGTGCCCGAGGGGAATGGCTGCGTCGACACATGGCCCGCAGAGGTGTTCTTCCTGCGGTTTGACCATATCTTCGAGATGTTTCTGACAAGGCGGCTCGATTTTACAATCATCCGCCTTTTTGCCCTACATATGAACTCCGTCATGAAGAGAGAACAAGTCTCGCAAATCTGTGTGGCAGATCTATACTACATGCAGGAGTCCTTCCTAAGTCTCGGTGACTTTGAGCGTAAAACTGCTAGGGAGTACCTCGAAAACTTCATGATAAGGAATAAGGACCAGGAAATTGTCCTCCTGCCTTATCATCCAAAGTAAGTCAGTGCCGGACAACCCTTTCGTACATTTCAATCATTCCTTCTTGCTCATATGGAGAGTAATTTGAGGTGTTTTTTCCTCCGCAGCAAAGGGTGCGCCATCCTTATCGTTCTTTACCCGCGAGTCTCCCACGCAGTGTATTTCGACCCTACCGAAAACTACGAGAAGAAGGACTACACCCATGTAATGAATATTCTAGATGATGCTCTCCACGGCTTCAGCTTGAGGGGTGGCCACCTGTAGATCAGGAAACAAAGGAACCGCAAGCCGGGTTTCTCGCATAAAACTAACTTCTGCTGCATCCATGTCCCGAAACCAAGCAGGAACGATGGATTCTTCCTCCTCCATCTCATGATGGAGTTTAGAAGGGATCACCAACAGCTTTGCATGACAACCAGAAGCGATAATCATATCCGCAAGTGGGTAGAATCCCAAGATGAGGTGAATTATAAACTTAGAGATGACTTCTTTCGCATCCAGAGGGATAGTGCGATGATCATCATGAAAGAAGTCGTCGAAGAGAAGGGGATGTTCCACCACGGCCCTATATCGTGAGCTGATGTCCGAACTCGCATAGGCATGTAACGACAGGACCTCACGCCATTCAAGAAGCTAGGGTGCATCCTCATTGATATGGATGAATGGAACTTCTAGTGATTTACGATGCCGATGATGATGATATGTGTCGGTTGAACTTCTATAATTTCTGTAGCGATGAAACTTTGTGATGTCCACGGTCCTTGCCAAACTTGCATAATGCTACTTTGTTAGTTTGGGTACGATGACCTAAGTACCTCTAGTTAATTAGTTGGCGTACGATGAAACTGTGTTCGTTATTTATGTTTACTATATGTTGCATCTATTTGCATACCCTTTCTTTTCGTGTTGCTCAAGTATATTTTGTTGCATATGATTGTACATTCTCTTTATGAAGATGCATCTCTAACAGGTACCTAGATCCTTGATGGCGAAGAAGCAGTGCTATGTTGTGTACACAGGGAAGGTTCCGGGAGTGTATGACGAGTGATGTGACTGTCAGGCGCAAGTGGAGCGGGTCTCGGGCGCCAGCCATAAAGGCTTCAAAAGCAGACAAGAAGCAGAAGCTAGTTACTTGAGGTTCACGCTAGCGTGAGAGAGAACTCATAACCGCCGCCTCATGTGATAACCCACAAGTATAGGGGATCGCAACAGTTATCGAGGGTAGAATATTCAACCCAAATTATAGATTCGACACTAGGGGAGCCAAAGAATATTTGCAAGTATTAGCAGCTGAGTTGTCAATTCAACCACACCTGGAGATTAATTATCTTTAGCAAGATGATCAGTAGCAAAGTAATATGATAATTTTGATAGTAGTAGCAATAGTAACAGTAACGGTGACAATGATAGCAATTATTTTGTAGCAAGTGTAATGGTAGCAATAGCAGTTGTAACTTAGCAAGAACAATATAAGAGAAAATCGTAGGCATTGGATCGGTGAATTCGTTGGATGATATTCATCATATAATAGTCATAACATAGGGCGATACGGCACTAGCTCCAGTTCATAAATATAATGTAGGCATGTATTCCGTAAATAGTCATACATGCCTATGGAAAGAACTTGCATGACATCTTTTGTCCTACCCTCCCATGGCAGCGGGGTCCATTTGGAAACTAAGGGATATTAAGGCCTTCTTTTAATAGAGAACCGGAAAAAAGCATTAACACATAGTGAATACATGAACTCCTCAAACTACGGTCATCACCGGAAAGTATCCCGACTTCTATCACTCCGGGGTTTATGGATCACAACACGTAGTAGGTGACTATAACTTGCAAGGTCGGATCTAGAACATAGATATAATGGTGATAACATAAACGGTTCAGATCTGAAATCATGGCACCCGGGACCAAAGTGACAAGCATTAAGCATGGCAAAGTCATAGCAACATCAATCTCAGAACATAATGGATACTAGGGATCAAGCCCTAACAAAACTAACTCGATTACATGATGAATCTCATCCAACTCCCTCACCGACCAGCGAGCCTACGAAGGAATTACTCACTCCCGGTGGGGAGCATCATGGAATTGGCGATGGAGAAGGGTTGGTGATGACGAAGACCGAAGATCCCCCTCTCCGGAGCCTCAAATGGACTCCAGATCTGGCCTCCCGATGAAGAACAGGAGGTGGCGGCGGCTCTGTCTCATGAAATGCGATAATTCTTTCACCCTGATTTTTTCTCCGAAAATGTGATTTTATAGTATCTGGGTTGAGGTCTGCGGGGCCACCAGGTGGGGACAACCCACCTGGGCGCGCCTAAGGGGGGGCAACCTGGTGGGTTGAGCCCACCCAGGTGCCCCCCTCCGGTAGTTCTTGGCTCCAGTATTTTTCTTCTATTATATAAAAATTCTCCAGAAAGTTTCGTTCCATTCCGAGAACTTTTATTTCTGCACAAAAACAACACCATGGTAGTTCTGCTGAAAACAACGTTAGTCCGGGGTTAGTTCAATTCAAATCATGCAAATTAGAGTCCAAAACAAGAGAAAAAGCGTTAGGAAAAGTAGATACGACGGAGACGTATCAACTCCCCCAAGCTTAAACCTTTGCTTGTCCTCAAGCAATTCAGTTGATAAACTGAAAGTGAGAAAGAAAAACTTTTATGAACTCTTTTGCTCTTGTTTACATAAATAAGCTTAAATAGCACCCAGGTTTTCAGCAAAGATTATAACTAACCATGTCAACAATAACTCTTAGTAATTATATTAACTCATATCAATGACATAATCAACTAGCGAGCAATAATAAGATATCTCAAATAACAACACTTTATCGAAACAACTAAGATATAATATGACAATAGTGGAATCTCGCTAGCCCTTTCTGAGACCACAAAACATAAATGCAGAGCACCTCCAAAGTTCAAGCTGGGACTAAACATTGTAATTCATGGTAGAAAAGATCTATTCACGATGCATCAACATTAACTACACACAATGCATGAGGATGACAATAGTGCTCACAGGATATGGCGCTTGTTTGAGAAGATGATGACTCAGCATAAAATTAAATAGATAGTCCCTTTGCAGAGGGAAGCAGGGATTTGCAGAGGTGCCAGAGCTCAATTTTTAAAACAGAGGTAAATTAACTTTGAGAAGTGCACCCTTCTTGTTTACTTCGCGACCATCAGTTATCGATATCTTCCATGCTAAACACATTACTGGCGGTTCCCAAGCGATAAAACTAAAAGTTTACTCCCCCTCCACCAGAAAACACACTCCACGGCTAGCCGAATCCACGGGTACCGTCCATACCAACATCAGTCCTGCGGGAGTTTTATTTAATTATTTGCAATTTTGAATTTGGGACTGGGAATCCCTATTACCGCCCCTCTCGTGCAAGGGCGAGTGAATAAACAATCATCATGAGAATAACCCGCTTAGCATGGAAGATTTTGACTACCTCCTGTCACTCTAAGAACAATCCAGGCACACAAAAAGAATGTTTATTTGAAGTTTTTAGAGGTGGCACATGCAAATTTACATAGAACGGCAGGGTAGTACCGCATATAGGTAGGTATGGTGGACTCATCTGGAATAATTTGGGTTTTAGGATTATGATGCACAAGCAGTATTCCCGCTTAGTACAGGCGAAGGCTAGCAAATAGGTTGAGAAGCGGCCAGCTAGAGAGCGAAAACGGTCATGAACATGCATTATGCATAAGTAACATTGGATACTAGCATGAGTAGGATATGAACACCATGAACATAAATATTATAGAGGCTATTATGGTTTTGATTCAACTACATGCATGAACATGTGCCAAGTCAAGCCACTCGAACATTCAGAGGAGGATACCATATCATCATACTACATCACAATCATTTTAACGCAATGTTGACATCCAAGATAAATCATTATCCACTCCTAGCTACTTAAGCATGGCATCAGAAACTATAATCTCTAATTGTCATTGTAAACATGTTTGATCATAATAGGCTGAATCATGGATACTAGGTTAAACATATTTACAAAAACAGAACAAGTTGAGTTCATACCCGTTTCTCTCTGCCACAGCCAGTTCATCAAATATCGTCATTATTGCCTTTCACATGCACGACCGAATGATATTAAAATAATAATAGTGCAAGAGTACCATGGACTAAGCTAAAATCTGCAAACATTTTATTCAAAGAGGAGAAGACAAGGTAATATGGCTCTTAGTTAGATCAATAACAATGCATGTGAGAGCTACTCAACATTTTCATAGTAGTCTCCTCCTCGGTATGACTCAATAAAAGGAAAAGAAATTCAGAGAAACACACTGAAATATTTTTGGAGTTTTAGTTTTTCTTGAAGAGAGCAAATTGAAAAGAAAGAAAAATAAAAATGAAAAAATTATTTACACAGGAGAGCTCCCAACAAGCAAAAGAAGAACAAGTAAATCTTTTTGGGTTTTCTCAAAGTTTTTCAAACACACAAGAAGAAAGCGAGAAAATAAATCTAGCATGGATGATATAATGAAAAAATGTGGACACCGACAACTGAAATGAAATGTGTGAACATGAATGTAATGTTGGTAGAAATACGTACTCCCCCAAGCTTAGGTCTTTGGCCTAGCTTGGTAATCACCAGTCGTAATAGCCATCTGGTACCATCTCGAAGTGTTGTGGAGCGGGCACCCGAGCGTCCCACTCCCGAGGTTCCTCCTTTGCTGCTGCCTGGGTGTTCCGGTAGGCGATGATATCATCTGGCATAATCCTGTATTCACCCCTGGCAATAGAATCAAACAAAGCAGGCGCAGGCAATGGAATAATATCATGGGTAATCACACTGAAAACCAGGTTGTAAGGGACATCAATAGTGGTGTTTTCACCATCAATAAATTGATGATCTGCCATAGCCTGACGATCTAAGTAAACCTTGGGTAAACGATGATCATGTTGGCGTATCTGAACGTTAAAATGACTCGCTAAGCGAGTAGCGTAAATGCCACCATGAATCTTGCCCTTGTTTCTGTTAAGGTGCAAACGGCGTGCAATAATAGCCCCCAAACTATATGTGTGATCGTTGTGTAGTGCATAGCGTAAAATAGCGAAATCGGGAGCACTAAGTGCACCAACCTTCTCCCTAGCAAGTAAACTCTTCGCAATAAATAAAGCAAAATAGTGCAAAGAAGGAAACTGCAAGCTAGTGGCGGTGACACTCGATACCCCTCTCTCATCTCCTACTGACAACGTACGATAAAATTCATCAAACTCTGCAGGCTTAGGCTCTCTTATTTCCCCGTCAGATGGGATCAATCAAATGTCGCCAAATTCAGTAAGTGGAATCTGATGGGTTTCAGCATATAAATTAAACTGTACCTCAATGGTGTTATTCCTACTCAGAAAATGGAAGCTTTGCACAAAGGAATTTGTAAGGAGATGGTATTGTTCACACTCAGCTGCGATGAAGTTGGTGAGACCAGCATTAGCAGCAAATTGTGCAAACTCTTGACTGATCTCGGCACCATCCATGAAGGGGTTATGCGGCCATTCGCACGGCCACACCTCCGCCATTCTCCGAGTGCGGAGATCTTTGTCCGATGACTCCCCAATTACTCCCTTGGAGTTCTTCTTAGAAGCAAACTTCCTAAAGAAACTCATCTTATTCCTATGAACAAAATTCTGAAATTTTTAGTCCACAAAATTTTTCTCAACAAAACTTCACAAGATTGGTAGCAACTACTCATAGGGAAGTATAGAGGACATATTAAGCATTCAAACTACTTAGAACTCTATGAATTCAACATACAAGCTCATCTACAGCAGCACCAAGAGTAGCTAATTATTCCAAATATAAACCACTAAAGCAAATACTAATTGGACGAATGGAGGAGTCACATACCAAGTAGCAATCCCCCAAAACAGTTTCGGAAACGGAGCTTCGAGCAAAGAGATCGAAATCCGTGGGTTTGAGAGCAAGAACACGAGAGAGAGAGCAATGGTGATTTTTTTCTGGAGGTAGGTGGTGACATGGGATAAAGAGATAAGTGAGGGGGCCCACGTGGGGACCACAACCCACCATGGCGTGTTTGGGGGTGCTGGCGTGCCCAGGTGGGTTGTGCTCACCTGGTGCACCGCCCTCTGATGTTATTTGCACTAAAAATTCAGAAATCTTCAGAAATATTCGTATAAAATTTTCGGGGCATTCTGAGAACTTTTATTTTTGGGTTATTTTTTATTGTACGGGAAATTCGAAAAACAGACAAAACATGGCATTTTATTTTATTTAACTAATAAAAACAGAAAACAAAAGGTAAGGACAGAAGGTTGTGCTTACTAGGTTCATCAAATTCATACCTTTCAAAAATGATCCATTAATAAGGTTGATCAAGTCTTATTAACAACCACTTTCAATTAGCATGGAACCGAAGAACTTTCGTAAAACACTAAGTTACCTCAACGGGGATATGCATGTCCCCAACAATAAGCATTTCATATTTCTTTTTGGCAGTAGGTAGAGGTAGTTGAAAACTTCCAATAGTGAGTGTCAGAGTTTTTTCAATAACATCAATACCATTCACATGGAGTTGTTTCTTCGGAAAGTGCACCGTATGCTCATTACCATTGATATGAAATGTGACCTTGCTTTTATTGCAATCAATAACTGCCCCTGTAGTATTCAAGAAGGGTCTACCAAGGATAATCGACATGTTGTCATCCTCGGGCATCTCAAGCATAACAAAGTCAGTTAAAATAGTAACATTCCCAACAACAATGGGCACATCCTCACAAATACCGATAGGTATGGTAGTCGATTTGTCAGCCATTTGCAAAGATATTTCAGTAGGTGTGAGTTTATTCAAATCAAGTATTTTATATAAGGAGAAAGGCATAACACTAACACCAGCTCCTAAATCACACAAATCAGTTTTGACATAATTTCTTTTTATGGAGCAAGGTATAGTTGGTATTCCCGGATCTCCAAGTTTTTTAGTTACTCCATTCTTAAAAGAATAATTAGCAAGCATTGTGGAGATTTCAGCTTCCGGTATTTTTCTCTAATTAGTGATGATGTCTTTCATGTATTTTGCATAAGGGGCCATCTTTAGTAAATCAGTCAAGCGAGTTCGCAAAAAGACTGGCCTAAGCATTTCAGCAAAGCGTTCAAAATCTTCATCATCCTTTTTCTTAGTTGACTTAGGTGGAAAGGTCATGGGCTTTTGAACCCATGGCTCTCTTTCTTTTCCATGTTTTCTAGCAACAAAGTCTCTTTTATCATATCTTTTATTTTTAGATTATGGGTTATCAAGATCAACAGTAGGTTCTATTTCAACATCATTATCTAGTTCTTTATCATTATCTGGTGGAGTATCTTCATGAATATCATTGTCTTTTTCATTATTGCTAGGTGAATGTTCATTACCAGATTGAGTTTCAGCATCAGAAATAGAAACATCATTATTATTTTTAGGTGGTTTTTCTACTTCAGGTTCACTAGAGGTAGGCAAAGTCCTATCATTTTTCTTTTTCTTCTTCTTTTTAGACGGACTGGGTGCATCAGTGTTAATTCTTTGAGAGTCTTGTTCAATTCTTTTAGGATGCCCCTCAGGATAAAGTGGTTCCTGAGTCATTCTACCTCCGCTAGTCATTACTCTAACTGCATGATCATTCATAATATTGTTCATTTCATCAAGCAATTCTCTTTGAGATTTGGCAACTTGTTCTAGTTGAGTTTGAACCATAGAGGCATGTTTTCCCACACATCTAACATCATTGGTAATTCTAAATAACAAGTCACTCAAGCGAGCGATCATATCAGAGTTGTATTTCAATTGTTTCATAACATTTGCATTGAAGTGGTCTTGTTTTCTAATGTAATTATCAAACTCATATTAGCACTGACTAGGATGTTTATTGTAAGGGATATCACTTTCATAAAACTTCAATAAAGAATTTACCTCTACCACCTTGGGTGGTGGTGTGTTGAGGCCACGTATTTCTTCGATAGGTGGTAAATTTTTAACATCCTCTGCTTTAATACCTTTTCCTTCATAGATTTCTTTGCCTCTTGCATATCTTCAGGACTGAGATATAAGATACCCCTCTTCTTCGGAGTGGATTTATGTGGTGGTTCAGGAAGAGTCCAATCAACATTATTTTTCAATATATTATTCAATAATTCCTCAGCTTGTTCAATAGTTCGTTCCCTAAAAACACAACCAGCACAACTATCTAGGAAGTCCCTAGAAGCATCAGTTAGTCCATTATAGAAGATATCAAGTATTTCATTTTTCTTAAGTGGATGATCAGGCAAAGCATTTAGCAATTGGAGAAGCCTCCCCCAAGCTTGTGGGAGACTCTCTTCTTCAATTTGCACAAAGTTAAATATTTCCTGTAGGGCAGCTTGTTTCTTATGAGCAGGAAAAAAATTCAGAGAAGTAATAGATCATATCCTGGGGACTACGCACACAACCAGGAGCAAGAGTATTGTACCATAACTTAGCATCACCCTTTAATGAGAATGGAAATAATTTGAGAATATAATAATAGCTAATTTTATCCTCATGAGCAAAAAGGGTGGCTATATCATTCAACTTAGTAAGGTGTGCCACAACAGTTTCAGTTTCATAACCATGGAAAGGATCATATTCAACCAAAGTAATTAACTCTGGGTCGACAGAGAATTCATAATCCTTATCATCAACAAAGATAGGTGAAGTAGCAAACTTAGGATCACATTTAATTCTAGCATTCAAAGATTTCTCTTTTAGTTTGCATAATAATTTCTTAAGATCATCTCTATCATTGCAAGCAAAAAAGTCTCTAGCTGTCTCCTCATCCATAACATAACCTTTAGGTACTTTAGGCAATTCATATCTAGGAGAGCTAGGTCTAATAGGTGTTTCAAGATTTTCAGTTTCAAGTACTTCATCAGTTTTAGTAATTTCATTCTCTCTAACTCTAGCAATTTTTTCATCAAGAAAATCACCTAGTGGTACACCATCATCAAGCAAGGTACTAGCATCATCATCAGTAGCATTCATAGAAGTAGCATCATCAATAACTTGTGACATATCAGGATTAATAGCATGTGGTGGTGTTGCAAATCTAATCATAATAGAGGGTGAATCAAGTGCAGAGCTAGATGGCAGTTCCTTACCTCCCCTCGTCTTAGAGGGAAAAATCTTAGTCTTGGTATCCTTCATATTCTTCATAGTGATAAATTGATAATAATCCCAAGTGACTCAACAAATATAGCTATGTTCCCCGGCAACGGCGCCAGAAAAAGGTCTTGATAACCCGCAAGTATAGGGGATAGCAACAGTTTTCGAAGGTAGAGTATTCAACCCAAATTTATAGATTCGACACAAGGGGAGCCAAAGAATATTTGCAAGTATTAGAAGCTGAGTTGTCAATTCAACCAGACCTGGAGATTAATTATCTGCAGCAAGATGATCAGTAGCAAAGTAATATGATAATTTTGATAGTAGTAGCAACAGTAACAGTAACGGTGACAATGATAGCAATAGTTTTGTAGCAAGTGTAACGGTAGCAATAGCAGTTGTAAATTAGCAAGAACAGTATAAGAGAAAATCGTAGGCATTGGATCGGTGAATTCGTTGGATGATATTCATCATTTAACAGTCATAACCTAGGGCGATTCGGCACTAGCTCTAGTTCATAAATATAATGTAGGCATGTATTCCATAAATAGTCATACGTGCTTATGGAAAGAACTTGCATGACATCTTTTATCCTAGCTTCCCGTGGCAGTGGGGTCCATTTGGAAACTAAGGGATATTAAGGCCTCCTTTTAATAGAGAACCGGAACAAAGCATTAACACATAGTGAATACATGAACTCCTCAAACTACGATCATCACCGGAAAGTATCCCGACTTCTGTCACTCCGGGGTTTATGGATCACAACTTGTAGTAGGTGACTATAACTTGCAAGATCAGATCTAGAACATAGATATAATGGTGAAAACATAAACGGTTCAGATCTGAAATCATGGCACCCGGGCCCGAAGTGACAAGCATTAAGCATAGCAAAGTCATAGCAACATCAATCTCAGAACATAATGGATACTAGGGATCAAGCCCTAACAAAACTAACTCGATTACATGATGAATATCATCCAACTCCCTCACCGACCAGCGAGCCTACGAAGGAATTACTCACTCCCGGTGGGGAGCATCATGGGATTGGCGATGGAGAAGGGTTGGTGATGACGAAGACCGAAGATCCCCCACTCTGGAGCCCCAAACGGACTCCAAATCTGGCCTCCCGATGAAGAACAGGAGGTGGCGGCGGCTCTGTCTTGTGAAACACGATAATTCTTTCTCCCTTATTTTTTCTCCGAAAATGTGATTTTTATAATATCAGGGTTGAGGTCTGCGGGGCCACCAGGTGGGGACAACCCACCTGGGCGTGCCTGAGGGGGGGCACGCCCTGGTGGGTTGTGCCCACCCAGGTGCCCCCCTCTGGTAGTTCTTGGCTCCAGTATTTTTCTTCTATTATATAAAAATTCTCCAGAAAGTTTCGTTCCATTCCGAGAACTTTTATTTCTTCAAAAAAAACAACACCATGGTAGTTCTGCTGAAAACAGCATTAGTCCAGGGTTAGTTTCATTCAAATCATGCAAATTAGAGTCCAAAACAAGAGAAAAAGCATTAGGAAAAGTAGATACGACGGAGACGTATCATCATGTATTGCATAGTTCCGCTCTCACTTATAGTGATAGCTCTTCTCTTCTATATCATTGTTTAGATGGATGACAATGTAGTTGCAAGTATTCGAGACTTGTATCGCTATTTCGAGATGATGACGAGAGACCACTTTGTGTTGGATGATGATTATGATGATGACATGATTTGATGAGACTATTTGTATGTGTATGCTATGATTACATTTGTATGTGTATGATATGCTAGAGATTATTGTATAAAACCTGTACAAATACAAAAGAAATATGCAGGAATTTTTTTTTGGAAACTAATAAAAATAACAGTAGCGAGGGGTATGAAGTTAGCAGTAGTGTGCACTTAGTAGTAGCGTTGTTTAAAGTAAAGCGCTACAGATATTAGTAGTAGCGTGTTTCTGTGAAGCCCGCTATGGCTACCCATATATAGCAGTAGCGCTGGTCTAAACGTGCTACTGCTAAATGTTAGCTGCAGTGCCGTATCAGTAGCGCGGGTGCCCGCGCTACTGATAGCCCTTAGACCCGGGCTACTGCTAGGCTTTTCCCTAGTAGTCGAAGGAAAAGGTCCCATATAATCGAAACCCCAAACATCAAATGGTTCAACAACAAGTGAATAATTCATAGGCATTTCCTGACGCTTACCGGAATTACCAATTCTTTGACATTCATCACAAGACAAGACAAACTTACGGGCATCCTTGAAAAGAGTAGGCCAATAAAAACCAGTAATACCTTGTGTGCAGTTCTATCTCCCGCATGATGCCCTCCATAGGCTTCGAAGTGAAATTTTCGTAAGATTTTTCCTGATCATGCTCAGGTACACAACGTCTAATAATACCATCTACTCCCTCCTTATAAAGATGTGGGTCATCCCAAAAGTAATGTCTTAAGTCATAGAAGAATTTTTTTCTTTTGTTGGTATGTGAAACTAGGTGGTTTATATTTAGTAACAATGTAATTAGCTTAGTCAGCATAGCAAGGAGTGTTATGAGAAGCATTTATTATAGCTAGTTGATCATTAGGGAAACTATCATAAATAGGTAGTGGGTCATCAAGAATATTTTCTAACCTAGACAAGTTATTAGCTACGGGGCTCTCAGCTCCTTTCCTATCGGTGATATGTAAATCAAATTTTTAGAGCAAGAGAACCCACTTAATGAGTCTAGGTTTAGCATCTTTCTTTTCCATCAGATATTTTATAGCAGCATGATCGGTGTGAACAATTACTTTGGAATCAACAATGTAAGATCTGAATTTATCACAAGCAAACACAACTGCCAAAAATTCTTTTTTAGTAGTAGCATAATTTCTTTGGGCACTGTCTAGAGTTTTGCTAGCATAATGGATAACATTCAATTTCTTTCAACTCTTCATCCTAGAACAGCACCAACAGCATAATCACTAGCATCACACATAATTTCAAAAGGCAAGTTCCAATCAGGTAGTTGAACAATAGGAGCAGAAATCAAGGCTTTGTTAAGTGTTTCAAAGGCTTCTACACAATCATCATAAAAAACAAATGGAACATCCTTTTGTAAAAGATTTGTAAGAGGCCTAGAAATTTTAGAGAAGTCTTTGATAAACCTCCTATAGAAACCAGCATGATCGAGGAAACTATGAATTCCTTTGATATCTTTAGGACATGGCATTTTCTCAATTGCGTCAACTTTAGCTTTATCCACCTCAATACCTCATTCAGAAATTTTATGTCCCAACACAATACCTTCATTAACCATAAAGTGGCACTTCTCCCAATTCAAGATGAGATTAGTTTGCTCACATCTCTGCAAAACTCGATCAAGGTTGCTTAAGCAATCATCAAAAGAAGTTTCGTAAATGGAAAAATCATCCATGAAAACCTCAACAATCTTTTCACAAAAATCAGAGAATGTAGTAGTCACACATCTTTCAAAGGTAGCAGGTGCATTGCATAAACCAAAAGCCATGCTTCTATAAGCATAGGTTCCAAAAGGGCAAGTAAAAGTGGTTTTCTCTTGATCAGGTTGTGAAACAGGTATTTGAGAAAAACTAGAATATACATCAAGAAAACAAAAGTGTGTGTACTTAGATAATCTTTCTAGCATTTGATCAATGAAAGGCAAAGGGTAATGATCTTTTCTAGTAGCTTTATTTAATTTTCTAAAATCAGTTACCATTCTATAGCCAGTAACAATTCTGTGTGGGATAAGTTTATTTTTATCATTAGGAGCAATAGTAATACCTCCCTTCTGAGGGACACAATGAACAGGGCTTACCCATCTACTATCAGCTATGGGATAGATTATACCTGCTTCTAGAAGTTTTAGTATTTCAGTTCTTACCACTTCTTTCATCTTAGGATTCAACCGTCGTTGGTGATCCACAACGGGTTTAGCATTAGGTTCCATATTAATCTTGTGCTGACATAGAGTGGGACTAATACCCTTAAGATCATCAAGAGTATATCCAATAGCAGCACGGTGCTTCCTTAGAGTTTTTAATAATCTTTCATCTTCATGTTTTGAAAGGTTAGCACTAATAATAACAGGATATATCTTTTTCTCATCAAGATAAGCATACTTCAGAGTGTTAGACAATTGCTTTAATTCAAACACAGGATCACCTTTAGGTGGAGGAGGTTCTCCTAGAGTTTCAATAGGCAAATTGTGTTTAAGGAGAGGTGGTTGTTGAAAGAAAATTGTATCTATTTCATTTCTTTCACTTAAGTGCATATCATTTTCATGGTCTAGCAAATATTGTTCAAGTGGATCAGTAGGAGGTACGACATAGAAGCAAGACCAATTATTTCATCTTTACTAGGCGATTTTATATTATTAGGTTGTCTACAAAACTTAGAGAAATTAAACTCATGAGACACATCACCAAAATTGACACTGACAGTTTCTTTCTTACAATCTATCTTAGCATTGACAGTGTTCAAGAAAGGTCTCCCAAAGATTATGGGACAAAAATCATCTTGTGGAGAACCGAGAACTAAAAAATAAGTAGGGTATTTTGTTTTCCCACACAAGACTTAAACATCTCTAACAATCCCAAGTGGTGTGATGGTGTCTCTATTGGCAAGTTTAATAGTGACATCTATGTCTTCTATTTCAGCAGGTGTTATGTCGTTCATAACTTCTTGGTATAAGGTAAAAGGAATAGCACTCACACTAGCACCTAAGTCACATAAACCATAATAACAGTGATCTCCTATATTAACTGAGACGACAAGCATGCCAACAACTGGTCTATGTTTATCTTTTTCATCGGGTTTGGCAATTCTAGCAGCTTCATCACAGAAGTTAATAACATGCCCATCAATATTTTCTACCAAGAGATCTTTAACCATAGCAACACTAGGTTCTACTTTGATTTGTTCAGAGAGTTTATGTTCTTTAATATATATATTTGCGAACCACTTTTGATACCTTAGTATTTTTCCTTTATCCTAATAGGGAAAGGTGGTTTTTCAATATAAGCAGTAGGCACAACTGGATCAACATTGTAAATGATAGTTTCATCTTTAGCTATAACTGGTTCTTTAATTTCTTCTTTAATAGGGGATGATATTTCAACCAATTCTCTTTAGGGAGATCAACATGAGTAGCAAACAATTCACAAAAAAAAGCTACTATCTCAGAGTCAAGTCCATATTTAGTGCTAAACTTGTGAAAAGCATCGGTATTCATAAAAGATTTAACACAATCATACTCAAGCTTAATACCTGACTCTTTACCTTCGTCGAGTTCCCAATCTTCAGAGTTGCATTTAATTATTTCTAAAAGATCCCACTTGACTTCAATAGTCTTCTTCATAAAAGAACCAGCACAAGAAGTATCAAGCATGGATTGATCATTACGAGAAAGCCGAGCATAAAAATTCTGAATGATAATTTCTCTTGAGAGCTCATGATTGGGGCATGAATATAACATTTACTTAAGCCTCCCCCAAGCTAGAGCGATACTTTCTCCTTCACGAGGCCAAAAATTATATATATAATTCCGATCATGATGAACTAGATGCATAGGATAATTTTTTTGGTGAAATTTCAATTTTAAGCGATTCCAATTCCATGATCCAATATCATTGCATAGCCTATACCATGTCAATGCTTTTCCCTTCATAGATAAAGGGAAAACCTTCTTCTTAACTTCATCTCTGGGTAAACCTTCAAGATTAAATAATCCACAAATTTCATCCACATGTATCAAATGCATATCAGGATGTTCAGTTCCATCTCCTGCATAAAGATTAGCTAGCAGTTGTTCTATTATACCCGTAGGAATTTCATAACCAATATTATAAGTAAGTGCAGTAGATTGAGGGGCAACTAATTGTTCTTCCAGTTGAGGTGAAGATACCCCGAACAAACCTTTCAAAGGATTGTTTTCCATAGTAACAAGTGACAATAAATTTCAGCACATAGTATAAGCATTTCCTTACCGATTTCCACTTACCAAGAGCGCTTCACTCCTCGGAAACGGGGCCAGAAAAGAGTCTTGATGACCCTCAAGTATAGGGGATCAATCGTAGTCCTTTCGATAAGTAAGAGTGTCAAACCCAACGTGGAGCAGAAGGAAATGACAAGTGGTTTTCAGCAAGGTAATTTATGCAAGCACTGAAATTGTGGGTAATAGGTAGTTTGATAGCAAGATAATTTGTAATGAACAAGTAACAGTAATGGTAAATAAAGTGCAGCAAGGTAGCCCAATCCTTTTGTGGGAAAGGACAGGCCAAGACGGTCTCTTATAATAAGCAAAGCATTCTTGAGGGCACACAGGAATTTCATCTAGCCACTTTCATCATGTTGGTTTAATTTGCGTTCGCTACTTTGATAATTTGATATGTGGGTGGACCGGTGCTTGGGTGCTGTTCTTACTTGAACAAACCTCCCACTTATGATTAACCCCCTCGCAAGCATCCGCAACTACGAGAAAAGTATTAAGATAAAATCTAACCATAGCATTAAACATATGGATCCAAATCAGTCCCTTACAAAGTAGCGCATAAACTAGGGTTTAAGCTTTTGTCACTCTAGCAACCCATCATCTAATAACTACTCCACAATGCATTACCTTAGGCCCAAAGATTGTGAAGTGCCATGTAGTCGACGCCCACATGACACCACTAAGGGAATCTCAACATACATATCATCAAATTATCGAACACATATCAAATTCACATGATTACTTGCAACATGACTTCTCCCATGGCCTCAAGAACAAAGGTAACTACTCACAAATGATATTCATGGTCAAGATCAGAGGGGTATTAAATAACATAATGGATCTAAACATATAATTTTCCACCAAATAGACCATATAGTAATCAACTACAAGATGTAATCAACACTACTAGTCACCCACAGGTACCAACCTGAGGTTTCGGTACAAAGATTGAACACAAGAGATGAACTAGGGATTTATAGGAGATGGTTATGTTGAAGATGTTGATGAAGATTGGCCTCCCGAAGATGAGAGGGTTGTTGGTGATGACGATGGCTTCGGTTTCCCCCTCCGAGAGGGAAGTTCCCCCGGCGGAATCACTCCGCCGGAGGGCAAAAGTGCTCCTGCCCAAGTTCCGCCTCGAGACGGTGGCGCTCCATCCCGTAAGTCCTCCCCTAAGTTTTTTTTCTAGGTCAAAAGACCTCATATACCAAAAGATGGGCACCGGAGGTGGGCTGGGCAGCCCACCACCCACCATGGCGCGCCTGGGGGACCTGGTGCCTTGTGGGCACCCAGGGACCCCCCCCCTCGGAAGTTCTTTTCTCCAATATTTATTAAATAATTCAAAATAATTCTCCATAAAATTTCAGCTCATTTGGAGATGTGCAGAATAGGTATCTCTGACGTAGCTTTTTCAGGTCCAGAATTCCAGCTGCAGGTATTGTCCCTCTTTGTGTAAACCTTGCATATTATGAGATAAAAGGCATTAGAATTACTCCATAAAGCATTATTATGCATAAAAACATTATAAATAACAGTAGGAAAACATGATGCAAAATGGACATATCAAAGGGTAATGTCAACAATAATAAATCATGATCACTCATATCCAACTGGATATATGTGCCTAGATCTTTCTCCACCACATGATGCTTGCAAAGAGAAAAAATGAAAAAGGAATAAAGAAGAATACTATTGACTCTTTGTATAAAAGTAAATACAGAAAAGTAAAAGATAGGCCCTTCGCAGAGGAAAGCAGAGGTTGTCAAGCGCTTTTTATTTGTGGATGTGCAAGCTCTTAATGTAAAGGAACGTCACTTTATATTGCCCATTGTGATAGTAACCTTTATTATGCAGTCTGTCGCTTTTATTTCTTTACCATCACAAGATCGTACAATGCTTATTTTCCCTTGCAACAAAAGATTGTACATATTTAGGAGCAATTTTCATTGCTTTATGCCCCAATGATAACTTACTTGAAGGATCTTATTCAATCCATAGGTAGATATGGTGGACTCTCATGGCATGAAACTGAGTTCAAGGGTTTTCGATGCACAAGTAGTATCTGCGGATTTTTGGCTAGCAGAAGATATTGAGCAAGCACCACATGTTGGAGGATCCATGACAATATAATTTCTATGTGAATACAAGCAAACATAACTCATTACATTGTCTTCCTTATCCAACGTCAACTAATTGACGTAAAATATTTAATGGGGGCTCACAATCATAAAAGATGTCCAAGACAGTATATTTATATGTGAATCCTCTCTTCCTTTACTAGTCTTTCATGAATTGCATCATTGACCAATACTATGTTTGTTAACTTCCAACAAATTTTATCTAGTATACTTTTCTTTATGTGAAGTCATTGCTTTCCATGAGATTAGCATATGATCTTTTCATTGTTTTCATTGCTAAGATTAAAACATAAAAGTAAAGAAGCAAACTCAAACTACTCTTTATTATATAACTCTCGAACTCAATTATATATAAAGATGATGGTGATACGATATCGGGGCACCTCCCCCAAGCATGGTACAAGCCAAGGGTGGTGCCCATACCCGTGTACTCAAGCGTCTTTCTTTGGTGATGGCGATGATGTAGATGTGGTGCCTTGCTCTCCATAATGTTCATGAGGATCTTCCTCAAACTCGGAATCTCCCAGAGCGAGTGATGGATCATCTCAGCATTCTTTTGCACCTTGGCCATAATGTACTTATTCTCCGCCCCGAAGAGTTTGTTCCTGCATCACTTTCTCTTGGACAAGATATGTCCCAATTGGAAGGTATGTGCATACGAGGAGTGTTTTCAACCCCATAATTGTGAACTAAGTTATGGAAATTGTTCTGATGTAACCTGTGTAAGGGCCTCCTAGGGGGGAGACCTTCTTGTACCTCTTGATTCCCTTGGTTGTTCATCAACCTCATGGCTTGATGGAGGTTTGGAGTAGTGGAGATACCAGCCAGAGTGGCCCTCTCGGAGGTTGCAGGGTGGACTTCAAGCGAGTCTCCTTCATCTTCTTCCATGGTGACCTCCTCGGTTCCCTCTCTCTTTAGTTCCATCTGCAGCAACCAAGCATCATCTTCCACGTTGTTGGAGGAAGAAGAAGACATAATGACTGGCCTTGGAAATATGACAGAAAACAATATGAAACAAGAACAGAGGAGAATCTTGCGATACGGTGGTCAAAACATCTGGTAGTATATATAAATAATTTTTGTCTTGCAAAACAAGTATTCCAGAAGAAAATGGAGTCAGGAAGGCACATGAGGGGCCATAAGGTACTAGGGCACGACCAAGGGGGTGGCCGCACGCTGGTGCCTTGTGGCCTCCTCATGGGTCCTCTCGGCTATTTCTTATTTCGGTATTTTTTTTCTAACATACCAAAACGGACAGAAATAATTTTTATGGAATTTTTAGAGTCGGTTTACTTACCGTATCACATACCTACTCTTTTTTAGGATTCTGGAGTTCTCCGGAAGGTCTCTCTTATGTGTTCCTCCAGTGTCATAGTTTGAACAATGTTAGTTTCAACATTAATAGGTGTACCCGAGATATAATGTTTAATTCTTTGACCATTGACCACTCTCGGATTAGTGCCCTCGACATTATTGATCTTGATAGCTCCGGAGCGATAAACTTCTTCGATGATATATGGTCCTTCACACATGGAGAGAAGTTTGCCTGCAAAGAATCTGAAACAAGAGTTGTATAACAGAACATGCTCACCTACTTTGAATTCCCATTTTTGAATTCTTTTATCATGCCATTTTTTAACATTTTCTTTAAACAACTTGGCATTTTCATATGCTTGGGTTCTCCATTCATCTAGAGAGCTAATATCAAATAACCACTTCTCACGTGCAAGTTTGAAATCATAGTTAAGTTCTTTAAGTGCCCAATATGCTTTATGGTCTAGCTCAAGAGGTAAATGACATGCTTTTCTATAAACCATTTTATACGGAGACATACCCATAGGATTCTTATAAGCAGTTCTATAAGCCCAAAGTGCATCATCAAGTTTCTTAGACCAATTCTTTCTAGATCTATTAACGGTCTTTTTGCAAAATTAATTTGATCTCTCTATTACTCAATTCAACTTGACCACTAGACTGAGGATGGTAAGGAGATGCAACTATATGGTTAACATCATATTGAGCGAGGATTTTACAGCAAGTACCATGAATAAAATGTGAACCACCATCAGTCATTAAATATCTAGGGACTCCAAACCTCGGGAAAATGACTTATTTAAACATTTTAATAGAAGTGTTGTGATCAGCACTACTAGTTGGAATAGCTTCTACCCACTTAGTAACGTAATCAACAACAACTAGAATGTGTGTATGCCCATAAGAGGAAGGAAAAGGTCCCATATAATGACATCAAATGGTTCAATAACAAGTGAATAATTCATAGGAATTTCGTAATGTCTACCAATATTACCAATTCTTTGACATTCATCACAAGAAAGAACAAACTTACATGCATCTTTGAAGATAGTAGGCAAATAAAAACCAGATTGTAATACCTTATGTGCAGTTCTGTCTCCAGCATGGTGTCCTCCGTATGCCTCGGAGTGGCACTTTCATAGGATTTGTTCCTGCTCATGCTTAGGTACACAACGTCTAATAATACCATTTACTCCTTCTTTATATAGGTGTGGCTCATCCCAAAAGTAATGTCTTAAATCAAAGAAGAACATTTTATTTTGTTGGCAGGTGAAACTAGGTGGTATATATTTAGAGACAATGTAATTAGCATAGTCCGCATACCAAGGAGTATTATGAGAAGCATTTATGATAGCTAATTGTTCATCAGGAAAGCTATCATCAATATGCAGTAGGTCATAAAGAACATTTTCTATTCTGGACAAATTCTCAGCTACTAGATTCTCAACTCCCTTTCTATCAATAATATGCAAATCAAATTATTGAAGCAAAAGAACCCACCTAATCAACCTAGGTTTAGCATCTTTCTTTTCCATAAGATATTTAATGACAACATGATAGGTGTGAACAACTACTTTAGAATCAACTATATAAGATCTAAATTTCTCACATGCAAATACAACTGCTAAAAATTCTTTCTCAGTAGTAGCATAATTTCTTTGAGCACTATCTAGATTTTTACTAGCATAATGAATAACATTCAATTTCTTATCAGCTCTTTGCCCCAGAACAACACCAACAACATAGTCACAAGCATCACACATAATTTCAAAAGGCAAGTTCCAATCAGGTGGTTGAACGACAGGTGCTGAAATCAAGGCTTTCTTAAGTATTTCAAAGGCTTCTACGCAATCATCATCAAAAACAAATGGAACATCTGTTTGCAAGAGATTAGTAAGAGGCCTAATAATTTTAGAGAAATCTTTAATAAACCTTCTATAGACACCATCATGACCAAGAAAACTTCTTATACCTTTTATGTCTTTGGGACATGGCATTTTCTCAATTGCATCAACTTTAATTTTGTCTACCTCAATGCCTCACTCAGAAATTTTTATGCCGAAGGACTATACATTCATTTACCATAGAGTGGCACTTCTCCCAATTCAAGACAAGATTAGTCTCTTCACATTTCTGCAAAACTCGATCAAGGTTGCTTAAGCAATCATCAAAAGACGTCCCATAAACGGAAAAATCATCCATGAATACCTCAACAATCTTTTCACAAAAATCATAGAATATAACAGTCATACATCTTTGAAAGGTAGTAGGTGCATTACATAAACCAAAAGCACACATTCATTCCAGTTGTCAGTGTTCGTCCTTTTTCATTGTATATCCATGTTAGTTTTATTTTTTGCTTTCTTCTTGTGTGTTTGAAAAACTTTGAAAATCCAAAAATATTTCTCACTTCTTTTCGGTATTTCTTTCTTGTTTAGTTAAATTGTAGTACTAAAAGAAAAACCCAAAAAGATTTCTCGTTCTTCTTTTGTTTGTTGGGAGCTTTCTCGTGTAAATATTTTTTCTCGTTTTTGTTTCTCCTTCATTAAATTGCTTTCTTTAGAAAAATAAAAACTCTAAAAATATTTCAGTGTGTTTCTCTGAAATTCTTTTCTTTGAGTTGTCGTAAGGAGAAGACCATGATGAAAATGCTGAGTAGCTCTCATATGCTTTATAGATGATCTAATGAAGAGCCTGCATTACCTTGTCTTCTCCTTTGAATAAAATGTTTGCAGATTCCAACTTAGTCCATGACACACTTACACTTATTATTTTCACATCATTCCATCGTGCAAGTGAAAGGCAATAATGGTGACGATTTGATGAAGTGATTGCGGTGAAGGAAAGCTGGTATGACCTCTCCTTGTTTTGTTTCTGTAAATATGTTTAGCTCAGTCGATCTTTGTTCAGCATATTATGTGTAAACCTATTTATGATGACAATTAGAGATTATAGTTGCTCATGCCATTCTTAAATAGCTAGGAGTGTATAATGATTTATCTTGAGTGTCAACATGCATTTAAATGGTTATGATTTATTATGATAGTATAATATCCTCCTTTGAACAATTGAAGTGGCTTGAGTTGGCACATGTTCATACATGTAGTTGATTCAAAATCAACATAGCCTCCACGATATTTATGTTCATGGTGTTTATATCCTACTCATGCTCGTACTCGATGTTAATTATTCTCAATGCATGATTATGACCGTTTTCACTCTCTAGCTGGTCGCTTCTCAATCTTTGCTAGCCTTCGCATGTGCTAAGCGGGAATACTACTTGTGCATCCAAATCCTTAAACCCAAAGTTGTTCCAGATGAGTCCACTATATCTACCTATATGCGGTATTACTCTGCCGTTCCAAGTAAATTTGCATGTGCCACCTCTGATCATTCAAATAAGCATATGTTTTGTTTGCCCGTACCGCTCATGGAGCGACATGGGGCGATTAGTATCTTCCATGCTAAGTGGGTTATTCTCACGATAAGTGTTTATTCACTTGTCATTACGCGAGACGGGTTGGTATTCGGGATGCCCAGTCCCAATGATCAAAACGAAAAATAATGAAACAAACACCCCCAGAAAGTTGTTGGTATGGAGGCCACCCGAGAATTCGGCTAGCCATGGCTTGTGTTTGTATGGTGGAGGGGGAGTAAACTTTACCTTTCAGCTTGGGAACTACCGCTAATGTGTTTAGCATGGAAGATATTGAAAACTCTCGGCCGTGACGTTGAAAGGAAAGGCATACCTCTCAAAATTGTGTACATCTCTGTTTTAAGCTTCGAACTTTGACACCTCTGCAAATCCCTACTTCCCTCTGCGAACGGCCTATCTATTTAATTTTATGTTATTTTACTTTCATTATTGAGTCATCACCTTCTCATTTAAGCACCCGTTGGAGAGCACTGTTGTCATTCTTATGCATTGAGTATAGTTAATGTTGGGTGTGACTTGACTGGATCTCTCCTACCATGAATTACAATATTTAGTTGCTACTTGAACTTTAGAGGTTCTCTGCATTTATGTTTTGCGGTCTCAGAAACGGCTAGCAAGATAAAATGTTATCATATTGTATCATGATTGTTTTGACGAATTGTTGGCATCCGAGATATGTTATTATTGCTCGCTAGTTGATTATGTTATTGACATGAGTAAATGTGAAACCTAAATGGTATCGTTCATATGGTTAGTTCATAATACTTGCTGAAAACTTGAGCACTAGTTAAGCATATATACAGCAACAAGAACAAAAAGAGTTTGTAAAAGTTTTTCTTTATCACTTTCAGTTTGTCAACTGAATTAATTGAGGACAAGCAATGAGTTAAGCTTGGGGGAGTTGATACGTCCCAAACGTATCTACTTTTTCAAACACTTTTGCTCTTGTTTTGGACTCTAACTTGCATGATTTGAATGGAACTAACCCGGACTGGCGCTATTTTCAGCAGAATTGTCATGGTGTTATTTTTGTGCAGAAATAAAAGTTCTCGGATAGGGCTGAAACTTTACGGACATTATTTTCAGAATATGTAAAAAATATCGGCGAAGAAAATTACCATAGGGGGGCCACCTAGGCGCCACAAGCCTAGGGGGTGCCCATCCCCCCTCCCGGGGCGCGCCCGGCAGGCTTGTGGGCCACTGGCAGCTCCGACAACCCTAACTCCAACTCCATAAGTACCTATTCGTCTAGAAAAAACCCGGACAAAAAGAATCATCACGTTTTACGATACGAAGCCGCCGCCACCTCCTGTTCTTCATCGGGAGGGCTGAACTGGAGACCGTTCGGGGCTCCGGAGAGGGGGATTCGATGCCATCATCATTATCAACCATCCTCCATCAACAATTCCATGATGCTCACCACTGAGAGTGGGTAAGCCCTTCGTTGGCTTGCTGGACGGTGATAGGTTGGATGAGATTTATCATGTAATCGAGTTAGTTTTGTTAGGGCTTAATCCCTAGTATCCACTATGTTCTGAGATTGATGTTGCTATGACTTTGTTATGCTTAATGCTTGTCACTAGGGCCTGAGTGCCACGATTTCATATCTGAACCCTTTATGTTTTCACGAATATATTTGTGTTCTTGATCCTATCTTGCAAGTTGTCTGCACCTATTATGTTTTATGATCTGCATACCCCAAGGTGACAATAATTGGGATTCTTTCCAGTGATTACCGTAGTTTGAGGAGTTCATAAATTCACTATGTGCTAATGCTTTGTTCCGGTTTACTATTAAAAGGAGGCCTTAATATCCCTTAGATTTCCTTATGGACCCTGCTGCCATGGGAGGGCAGGACAAAAGATGTTATGCAAGTTTTTATTATAAGCATGTAGGACTATACACAGAATACAAGTCTACTAAGTTATGTGTGTCGCTCTAGGTTATGACTGTTACATGATGAATGTCATCCAAGCTTATTATCCATCACTGATCCAATGCCTATGATTCACTTGTATTGGTTTTTGCTAAGTTACTATCGTTGTTGTTGTTGTTACAATCACTATAAAACTGCTACCATTACTGTTACTGTTACCACTGCTATCAAACTATCATACTACTGTGTTGCTGGTCAGTTTGCTGCAGATATTTAGTTCTCCAGGTATGGTTGAATTGATAATTCAACTGCTAATACTTGCAAATATTCTTTGACTCCCCTGTGCCGAATCAATAAATTTGGGTTGAATACTCTACTCTCAAAAACTGTTGTGATCTTCTATACTTGTGGGTTATCACCCTGCGTGCGCATGGGGTAATCAACATCTCCTCTGATGAGGTACCTATATGTACTGAAGTTTTAGCTAGTTTAATGTCGATTTCCAGTAATGTGTTAATATAATCCTGTCCTTTAATTGTGAAATGAAGTGGTTTAAATATGTGTTTCAAATGAATTTATATGCAACAAAAATTGTGTTCAATTTTTTTTCAGTGATAAAATTTTAGGGGAGCTGCTAAATGAGCAAACTCATATCCCTATTTAGTTTTTTAGGAAAGTGGAATAAGGAGAAGTGTTTACATTTTTATGGGGATCTGCTAGAGATGTCCTTATATTGTCTATCACCCAGGCAACCCTAACTAAATATCTCATTTGGTAAAAGGAGTCTTTACCTCTTGAAATTCAGGTTGCTGACCGAGCTGACCTGCTAGCGTGATCAGGCCGCTCAGAAGAATTGGGTTCGAGACTGGACCTGTATTTTGTAAACGATAAGTTAAAACCCCATAAAATTAAGTCTTTCCCAAAAGGTGAACACATAACCACACGTCCACACCGGCAAAAAAAAAAAAAAAAGATGAACACATAACCAACCACCAACCTTTAGCTTCCGTGCTAAGAAACATAAGATTTGTTAATGTGAACAATATTTAAACAAGAACGGGCTACATGATGATAGTTCGAGGCATAAGGAAGCCATTTAGGCTATAGCGGTAGCTACAGCTAACGCACATGTTTTTGACATATATACACCTAACGCACTTAATTAATCTAGCTTATCAATCGATCATGGAATCGCACATTTACGTTGGTTGTACTATATCTTATGACGAACGCGAGGTCATGGATGCATGCTCCATGTCCCCGGCCGGTCAATTTCAGACTGCAGATCACTTTATGGAGAAAAGAAAAATCCCAAATAACAACTGGTTTAGCTACCGTCGAAACACGGAGACCAAATCATCAGCCTTGGCTTTGGTTGCTCACTTCTCGTATCAGTTTTTTTTTTCCGAAGAAGATTACCCCGGCCTCTGCATCAAATGATACACACAATCATTTTATTGAACAAAGTATTAACAAAGTACGTAGTTCAATATATATTCGCAAGCAAACTCAAAAGAAAAAGACTAAACTGCAACAACTGACGAAAATAGGACCATATGGTTAAACACATATCCTATTATTGGACCGTCATTCAAACCGGTTGGATCCCGTGCTACCGTCTCCCAACGGTTCCACCCATAGGCCATATGCTTCCTGACTTTCACACGGTTGAGTAACAAACACGTACGGATCCATCTAGACGCACGGAAGATAAGCTGCAAAAAAAATTGTGATGTTGTTTCAGTTAAAGATAACGTCATTCCGACAGTTCCAAATAGCCCAAAGTAATGGACACACTTCGACTTGACTATGTGCTGCTTTCTTAGGCTCAACCCCATTTAACCATGTCTCAAATAAACTGAAGATGCTATTAGGAGGACAAGCATTAAATGACACATGTATTGTGCGCGAGAATAACTTGGCTAGTGGCATTTGAGAAAAAGATGTTGGATTGTTTGGTCCTGATCACAAAAACAAGACCATTTTACTACCCTCCCATCTATGTTTCACCAAGTTGTCTTTATTCAAGATCACTTCCTTGTGCACAAATCACATAAATACCTTTATTTTTTAAGACACATTAGCTTTTTAAATATGAAGCGACTTTGGGATATGTCCAGTGTTCTATCAAATCAACATACATAGATTTTACTGAGAACACGCCTGACACCGATAGTTTTCAGTGCAGGGTATCTGGCTCATCAGTGACTGACCTTCATCAACCTACGCACAAGATGTAACCATCTATCCCACCGTTCCCCCACTAGTACCCTCCTGAATTGAAAGTTTAAGGGGACAGAACCTAGTATTGTACTCGCGAAAGCATCTTTACGTTGTACAATATTATATACTATTGGATATTGCAAGGCTAAAGGCATCTCCCACTATGAATTATCCATTGTTCCCAACTATGAATTTACTCCTCTTGAAAAAGGTGACCTTTGTCCTCATTAGCCCCTTCCAAAAAGGAGTCATTCGGCTGTGCCGTGACTTGTGCCAGGATTTTGGACTGTAGATACTTGTTACACAATAACTATATCCACACGTCATCCCCCTCTAAAGACAGTCTATATAACCATTTACTGAGCAAGCACATGTTCTTTACCTCATGGTTTTTGATACCCACACACCCTTCATCTTTCTACCTACAAAGTATGTTCCACTTAGCTAGTCTGTGCTTTGATTTATTCTCATCACTTTGCCAAAAAAAAATCATGATCGATAGAAGTCCAATCTTTTCTATGTCCCTACGGGTATTTCCAAGAAGGATAACAGAAACATTGGCATGCTTGTAAGCACCGAGTTTATAAGAATTAGCCGACCTCCATAAGACATAAGCTTGCCCTTCCCACAGCTTAGCTTCTTCTCAAATCGATCTTCAATTCACTTCCACTCTTTCTTGGACAATTTACGGTGATTGATTAGGATTCCTAGGTAACTAAATGGTAGGGATCCCAGTTCACAACCAAACAACTATCTATAATTATCTTGTTCCTCTTTGGCACGCCCAACGCAGAATCGTTCACTCTTATTGAAATTTATTTTCAAACCAGATAGTCGCTCGAAAAGACATAAACCATTTTCATATTTCTTGCTATTGTCGTATCATGTTCCATGAAAATAATTGTATCTATTGTAGTATGGACACGCCACCATCCACAAGATGAGGGACGAGATAACTAACCTGACCGTCCTTCTTGGCTCTACCAATAAGGACTGCCAAGATATCGGCAACGACATTAAACAGGATAGGAAACATCGGATCCCCCTAAAAAACTTCTCCTATCAACTAGTTCATGTCTTTCTGTGTCCTGATGTAGCACACTTGGCCCAACGTGATGCACAAGGCCTCTTTAGCTGCTAGCCTTTTCCACGCTCAAGGTTGTGATCAAAATCATTGTTTTAACTCTTAATCATGAGATTAGCAACAACTTTTTTTCATATGATCTCAAAATAGGACTGCGTTCCACTACCAGTACAGATAACGGAACAAAAGCATATAAAAGCATCCAGGTGCAAATGTAAACACAAACTAAGGTCCTAGAAATTCATATGTTGCCGCCTCCTAAGGCTAGTCAGCCTGAACTAGGTAAAGCGGAAGAGATATAAACGCAACTTCTTCACAACAGAGGTGGGTAATCGCAATGATATGTATATACACTATTCTATAATTCTAGACCATGTATTGCTGGCCTCACACCTTGTTGCAGTCTTTATGGTGGCGGTGAGGAATTCATCGTAGGTGGGAGCTGCAGTTGGTATTGTCCCCTTTTTCTCCTCGTCAACGTAAGGGTTCAACATGTGCTTATCAAGGGTAGGCGTCTCCACGGCAGGATGAGCTCGACAGTGGAGCCGCCTGAGAACGACAACACAATCTCTCAGTTGATACGGAGAATGCACGTCGTTGGTGGTCACATGTGCTGGAGACAAGCTTAAGTGGATGTATAGCCTGCATGGGACTAATTTTTTTGTAATTAGCATGCAGCACGGCCGCGTAGACTGCGTGTTTGTCTGAAGGAAAAGGTTGGACAGCAACCAACCTGGTCTTGGATTACGTTTAGTGCTCTTATATTTTTTTGACGGAAGGAGTACCTCCTTTAGAAAAGTAACACGCGTGACAACCGGCAGCTTCCCGGACCCGGGAGCAGATGCGGAGTGAGTTGGTTAGCGTGTGCACCCACGGACGAGCCCAAGCACATATACGATGAATGCATGGATGTGATTAACTCTTTTGAATTAGATGTAGGCGTCAGAGGCATGCTCTCTCCCTTTTCCCGAGAAAAGCAACACGCCGACAACTGCCCTCTCAAAAGAGTTAATCAGAGACTAATAACCATATGTCGACTACTGATTCATCATCGACTGATTAGCTAGTCAAACGCGCGTGTATACCTGCAACTAGGAGTACTACTAGCTTTTCATGAAGTAGTTGGCATATGTACTACGATCTGTGACAATAATAATATTTCTGAATATGTTATACTCGACCAACCGGTGGCTAGTCATTCTCACTCGTCACAGTGGGACAAGGAAAACATAAACATTACCACGCAAAAAATAAGGAAAACATAAACATTACACAATTACATGCATGTTTGACGCACCTGCATTGCCTTGTACACTAGTAGAAAAACGACCTTACGTTCACCTCATTAGTCCCGGTTCGATTACGGCCCGGTACTAATGGTATCATTAGTTCCGGTTTCAAACGGCTATGCATTAGTCCCGGTTTATTTGTGACCTATAGTCCCGGTTTATGTCACAAACCGGGACGAAAGGGGTGGTGGCAGGCTGGCGTCAGGCCGGGGCCCCACAAGCCCCTTTAGTCCCGATTTGTGACACAAACCGGGACTATAGGTTAGACCTTTAGTCCGGGTTGGAGCCACCAACCGGGACTAACGGGGTCTAACCTTTTAGTCCCGGTTGGTGGCTCCAACCCGGACTAAAGGGGTTCTGCAATTTTCAAACTCTACCCCCACCACCTATCGCCTTTTCAGTTTTGAAAATAAAAATAAAAATGATAAAAACTTCAAAAATTAAAATCCTTCGAGATGTAGTTATCTTACTACATCTACTAGTTAGGAAAATTTAAAAACATAAATTTCGACATGTTTTGCAAAAAACTGTTATGAAAAAGTAAAACAACCATAAGTTTTGCATACGATGTAAAAAAAACCGTATAATATATCAAAATGTTCAGCACGAAAAGCCGGTTCCGATTACGACCGCCGTAGGCCATTTTGCAAATTATTAGAATCCTCAAATTCTGAAAGAAAAAAAGTTATGCTCAAATTTCAGTTTTTTTGAATTTTGGTCAAACTGTGGTCAAACTACTTATTCAAGAAATATTAGCGTTAATAAATAATTATTGTTTTTTATAATAATAGTTTCAAACTCAAACGGTGAAACGTGTGACTTCATGCTCAAGCTAAACTCCTAAGGGTTAATAAGATTGACAGCTTACTATTGTCAGAAAAACTACAAGTGCAGACTTGGAAACTAGGGGGAATAGAACTCGAAAGTTAAGCGTGTTCAGGCTGGAGTAGTGAGAGGGATGGGTGACCGGTTGGGAAGTTAGACGATTTGAAATGAGTGCTCCACACTTGAGCAGTGATGAGGGGTGATTAGAGATTAAATTGTCAAATAATTCAGAAATTTGAAAATCAGAAAAAAAATTCAAAATAAATTTCAAAATAAAAAAAATTCAAAAAAATTCCTTTAGTTCCGGACCGGAAGTGTTACCAACCGGAACTAAAGGTCCCCCAGCCCCCGGCGCGGGCTCGTGCCACGTGGTGGGCCTTTGGTCCCGGGTCGTGTTGAACCGGGACTAAAGCCCGATTTTGCACTAGTGGTAAAATACAACCAACCGGAACTAAATGTCCCCCAGCCCCCGGCGCGGGCTCGTGCCACGTGGTGGGCCTTTGGTCCCGAGTCGTGTTGAACCGGGACTAAATGGGGGGGGGGGGGGGGGGACCTTTAGTCCCCACCCTTTAGTGCCGGTTGCAGAACCGGGACTAAAGGTCCTTACGAACCGGGACTAAAGCCCGATTTTGCACTAGTGGTAAAATACAACCAGCTTTTATGGCTTATGCACTTCGTAAAAAGCGCATGAAAATCTTGGTTATAATTCTGCAGGGCTACACAGTTATATGATTTTAACATGTATCAAGCTTTTTCTCTATGTGTTCAAAAGAAAAAGAAATCATTTCTATATGTATCATGCTGTTTTGACCAAAGGCTTGTGATTTTTGTATGTTGTTTTTGTCTGTGTGTATGGAGAAAAATATTTGTCATTGATTTATGGCATGTCACAAAATGAGAAATATGTAGAATTATCATTTGACTTGATACGGGCTAGGCCCGACTAAATTCGGTATATTTTATCAGGTCAATAAGAAGATACCCGACCATAAAACATTCTTCGTGTTTTTTGCTTTTTTTAAACTTTTTTTATACTTTGAAATATTCTAAATATCTATATTACAAAAATACTTTAAATCAAACATTTGAAAAATATTAAATGTGCATAGAAAAAATTGTTTCTAATGCATAAAAAAATAATACAATGTGTATGAAAAAAGTTGATCGTGTATTTAAAAAATATTAGTTAAGCATTTGAAAAATATTTAAAAAATGTTAATAAACCCGGGCCGATGCCGAACGGGTACGGCACCTCCGCCTCGCCGCACGACATCTCACAGGCGGGCATCCCGATCCTCATAGTCGGACTCATCGGCGCAGTCGCCGCTACTGCTCCGGTAGCCAACAAAAATAGGAGCACTACTACTATCGTTAGAGCATCTCCAATAGATGGTCCAAATTTTGGCGGTCCAAACTGATGATGGTCCAAATTTGGAGCACCAAAAAGTGTTTTTTACATCTCCGAAAAAGGCTCAACTCCAACAGTTGGTCCAAAACGTAGATGTAAAAAAAAGCACAACTCCAACAGATGGTCCAAAACGAAGATGCAAAACCGGCCGGCGGCCGTGCGGCTACTGTTCAGCCACTGTACAGCCGCACATATTGCAAAAAATCAAAAAACAACATAAAAAATTAATACATGTCCACAATATCAAATTATTACATAGTTGTTCAAATCCACGAGATCAAATGCAACACAAATAGAACATAGTTTTGCACAATACAACATAGTTTTTCACAAACAAATAATGAATCTATGCGGCTCTTTCGCCATGCCATTTCCAATGCTCTTCCATCAAATCTTTCTGGAGTTGATCATGCACATCGGTGTCTCTAATCTCGCTGTACACCTTCATGAAACGTCTGATGTGCTGTTCTTTTCGCATGGGGTTAACAGGAATGCCCATCAAGTGATAGAAGTTGTAATCTAAATGTTTTCCACGCTCGTTCTCAATGATCATATTATGCATAATCACCCAAGCAGCCATGATGTGCCAAAGGATCTTTTGATCCCAGAATCTAGATGGTCCTCGCACAATAGAAAATTGAGATTGCAAAATCCCGAAAGCCCTCTCAACATCCTTTCTAGCGGCCGCTTGTGCATTGTGAAAGATGAGTTCTTTCTTACCTTCGGGTTTTGCAACCGGCTTGACAAATGTACTCCACCTTGGGTAGATCCCATCTGCAAGATGGTACCCATAGTTGTATGTGCGGTGGTGCTTCTCCATTTGCTAACTTGGCAAACAGAGGTGACCGATCGAGCACATTGATGTCGTTGCAAGATCCAGGCATCCCAAAATAGTGGCATCCTTCCCACGACCCTTGAATTGTCCATGCCATGCTTTTGGGCAGTTCTTCCATTTTCAATGCATGCAATCCACAGACCCGAGCATACCTGGAAACCCTCGAGCTTTGTTCATCTCCAAAAGTCTCTGAGTGTCCTGAGCATTGGGTGCTCTCAAGTATTGTGGACCAAACACTTCTACCATAGTCATTGCAAATTGCTTGACATAGAAGATAGCATTGCTCTCTGTCATCGCCAAGTTGTCATCAATGTAATCTGCCGGAACACCATATGCCATCATGCACAAAGCGGCAGTGACCTTCTGTTCAATGCTATGGACAAGCAACCCAGCACAGTTCCTTCTCTGCTCGAAGGCTGGATTGTGCTGCTTCACGGAATTGCAAATGTGGATGAACAAGTCTTTCGACATTCTGAAACGGCGTCGAAAGTAATTATCCAGGAAAACAGGTGGTGATCCAAAGTAGTTGCGCATCAACCGTTTGTGTGCATCAATCCGTTCTCTCAGAATGAACGCACGACCATAGACGGAACCACCATGCTTTGGCTTCTTCCCCTTGTGCATGGCTACAAGCATAGCAATGTCCTCTTCTTCATGCAAATCAAATTCCTCGTACGACGATGAATCGTCCACGAATGAGTCAACTGAGCTCATCTACAATGCAGACAACCACCGTCAAACATACTATCCAATCCCAATTAAAATCATCAAGTTTCGTCATTTTTTTACCTTGGGGAATTTCGTCGAACACCTTGTGCGCGGGGTGGAAGAAGATGGACGGCGGTTCGATTGGTCGCTGCTGCGGACGGCGTCTCAGAGGAGAACTACTGCGGACGGCGGTGCAGAGGGGAAGGGAGCACGGCGACGCAGAGAAGGGAGCACGGCGGACCGCCGGAGTCGGCGAATCCAGCCGCGGCTGCTTCCCGAAATGGCGGAACCGGGGCGGCTGCTTGACGCCCTCCGGCGGGGGAGGCGACGAGGGCTAGGGCGGCGGAGGCGCAGGGGAGAAGGGAGCAAGGCGGACCGCCGGAGTCGGCGAATCCAGCCGCGGCTGCTTCCCAAAACGGCGGTGCCGGGGCGGCTGCGAGACGCCCTCCGGCGGGGGAGGCGACGAGGGCTAGGGTGGCGGCGGCGATGTGGGGCGGTGGCCGCGACGGCAACTTGGCCGGTGGCGGCGGCGGCGACTTTCGGCGGCTGGTGCTCGGTCGCGGGCGGCCTGTCGCCAGGCGGAAGCGGAATGAAGTGGCGGTTGGGCGTTTGGCGGGCGGCCGCGGTTTTACATCAATTGCATCTCGTGATGTAAATTTGCATCACAAAGTTTTCAATTTTACATCACCGGGAGGCCGTGGTCTAATTTTTTTTACATATGGACCGTCTGTTGGAGCAGCGTTTTTTACCCCAGACGGTTCAAAAGTTAGGTATTTTTACATTTGGACCGTCTATTGGAGATGCTCTTACTACTAATATCTCTCTAGCTAGTTGTCCGTGCGTGTGTGACTAGCTGGTTGAGCTGAGCGACTACCGGCGGCTAGCTACTCCAAGCTTATCTAGCCAGCCATCGATCTCATTCTCGATCTCACCTACCATCACGCGCTCGTTCACCAAATTAAAACCCTTGTTCGTCCTCCAGCTTTACATCACATGCATGCATGTTCGCTTAAACTACACTATATGATTCCCTAACAGCAGCTTTCTTACTAACTTGATTGAACACTGGCGTAGCTCCGTCCCAATCCATATGAGATACTAGATCGGAAACGCACCTTGGCGCGTGGTGCCTGGCTGAAAATTTTGTCCTAGCGATTAAACAAACCGCAATAGTTACTTGGTATAGAATCATTTGTCAAAGTCATGACAGAAGGCAAGGCAATCACATGTACCAAATGCAAAGCAACCACGAGGGAAGTTCATGGGGAATGGAAATATATACTTTACAAAAGCGAGAGACCGGTCGATCAATCCACATCAATCAAGTTTGATACGGACAATGTACTTTTCATGCAGCAAAATCAAGCCACAGTGGCAACGCAAGAATAAAAAAACTATGTAGTTCCACAGAAGCATATTTTTTGGATAGATCCACCTGGTCGTCTTGACTTCCAACCTTTCTTACGCCACAACACATAAACCTGCTATGAGTAGTTTGTTCGGTCACTTGAAACAGATAACATTTTCTCCATTGACAACAGAGTTATGAACCTTCAACTAACCTTTTCAAAGTTAGTATTGTCAGTGACGACTTCCTATGCGCAGTGTCGAAACCGAAGACACATAAGCGATTTCTTTCAATCTTTGACCAACCTGTAGTTATTCTCACTCTTCCATCCACACCTTAAAAAAATGAACAGAGGGAGTAAAATAACAAAATATGATGCTTTAGTTAATGCAACAAAATATGAACCCTAACAAACATGAAGGCATAGGATGATGGTTAAGTCAATAGCAAATAAGTAGTGAGAAAATAGGTCACCCCACTTACTTCATCTACCTTCTGCAATATACAATACGATCAACACTTCTTTGTTTCATGTAATGACCAGTACCAAGTCTAGGTGTTAGTGAAACAGTTAATGGAAAGATCAATGTTGGGGTTTGTAATGTTTCAAATAGATCTACATAGTAGGAGACAGATGCAAATCCAAAACTTTGTCACGAGACACTCTTGATTGTTGATCGTATGTTTTCCCTTTATTAGTACATTGTACAATCTTTTTGCTGGTGAGAATAGGCAACCAATACTAACCCTGTCATACTCATACAACAGTTCATGTCCACAATGTTGTTAAAATCAGTTCCATATATCCTTAAAAATAAAATGTTGTTCACAAACCATTCTCTTATGGAAGACCAAAATTTAGCAAATTTTAGCAGTACCAAAATGATCCACGGTGCTACTGGTTTTACTAACCGTGACGAAACAAAATCCACACTCTCTAAAAATGAATTACTAAACACCCGATTAGGCAGTGGACACATTTTCTGTGGCTTAGGCAGACCAAATTAAGGAGAATTGAGAACATCTTTGTGAACGTCACAGGGTGTACAATGTATGATGTTCTCAATTCTATTGACTATGAAACATATGTTCTCTATGGTCTTACAATATTACAGAAATTATCTTATCAACGACTGCATTAAGAAAGAGAACAAAGAAGTCCTAGCAAAATAGCGGATGAGAGCACATTTTAGTATCCACATGAATGAGGTACACATGATGCTGGTCCTTGTACCACCTAACTATCATTTTAACTACAAGCTTTGGATCTTCAGTTGGATAAATCACAAAGCTTTGGTTCCAGTTAGATTTAAAAACTTTGGGCCTTCAGACAACAAATGTAACAACAAATGTACCAGCGATCGAATGTACCTTCTGCTGACCTGGGCGTCGAGGTTGTGGTGACGGTGACCTGGCCATCGGGATTGACGCAGCCGACGACCTTGGGGTCGGGGTAGGGGCTCACGGTGATCTGGCCATCATGTCCTAGTGCAGTAAAGAGTAAAAGGTTTTCAATATTGTAACAAGCAACAGCTAAAGAAGTGCACCTATATGTAGAACAAGCACATCTGTTGCTAGCTCTCGTCTCACATCACATCTTAATCCATTCATGTACAAAGACTAACAATCAATCATGGCAAGAATCTGAATCCTTTGGCTAACAAGTTGAACAAAATAGAGAAATAATGGATGGAGGGGAAGAGGACATTGGAGGGGAGTTCATACCAGAGGCGGATCTCAGGTTGGCGTGGGTGGCACGAATCGGTCCGGCGAGCTGCGCGCTGCTCAGGGGCGGCGCATGATCCGGCAAGCCGCGTGGGCTCAGGGGCGGCCGGAAGAGCAGTGTGCCGCCGGCGGGCAGGCCGGAGGGGCGGCGGCTCAAATCGGAAAGCACTGCATGCCTTTTATTTGCTTCATATGAACTGAATTTCAAATCAAGAGCAACAATCAGAAGGGTCTGGAAGACATAGAACATAACAAAGAGGTAAACAAAGCAAGAGCTCCAAAAATTAAGTAAATTGACCCAAGAAGCATGATAGCAGGGCACATCAAATAAAGAATCAGAAGGGCATAAAGGAGTGGAGGATAGAAATTAGGGGGAGGCAGAGCGGGTCACCATGCTTCTGAGGCAAGAGAAGCATGGGGTCCATTCTTGGCCATGTTCAGATATGCATTCTAGGAGTATGAACAGGAAGATCAGTCCGTCTGCGCCACCGCTATACATCTTCAAAGGCACTGCACGGCAAAAGAAAATTGGTGCACTGATTAAAACAAAAAATAAATAAAGATTCATTTCAGATTAGCGATATCAGACTGTATAGAGGAGCTAACTTCTAGCAACTGGAAATTCTGAGCAAGACAGATTATATACCAGAATAAACATAGCTTTAGTTATGGAGTTCAGGTTAACTGAGTTCAGGTAGATGCCGTCGTAATAGGTGAAGGGCAGCCCGGTCCTGCTGTTCCTCTTCCTGATGCTGTAGGGCGGCAGAATGACCCCTCTATTGAACACCTCCATGTACATTGCGCCCCTGGCCACGAGCAGCTGCAATAATAGTTCAGGGAGGGAGGAGATATATCAATAAGCATAATGACAAATGCCAATAGATTTGATACAATTGTACTGCACACTGTTTCCGAATCCCACAAATTTATTGCCTGAGTCAAATCTATAATACCATTGTATCAAGGCAAGGCAATAAAGTCAAATCTATTGGCAAGTACATGCAAGGGCCCAAAGCACTCTAAAGGATGTTGCACATCATGTGAGGGCCCAAAGCACTCCATGATTTGATACAATGGTACCGCCGAGCCACAAATTGATAAAAGTCATCGATATCCACCAAGTACATGCTAAATAGGCAAGGCAATAAAGTCATCAGCAGGTTCAGCTTGTCTACACAAGTACATGCAAAATAGGCAAGGCAACAAAGTCTTCATGACCCTCTGCACACGGATATCTCCGTGAAACTGAAACGCGAGGGCCCAAAGCACTCCAAAG
The DNA here is from genome assembly GCA_011799875.1 of Thinopyrum elongatum. Taxonomy (NCBI): domain Eukaryota; kingdom Viridiplantae; phylum Streptophyta; class Magnoliopsida; order Poales; family Poaceae; genus Thinopyrum; species Thinopyrum elongatum. The sequence goes on from CM022303.1 coordinate 727,268,406, forward strand.
GATGTTGCACATCATTGGATGAACTTGTTTCACCTCCTTCCGCCAAGTCAAGGACATGCACTTATAAGGTGCGCACCTCTAATAAGCACAAAATGAGCAGAAGTTAGTTTACAGAAATATGAGAACTCGAATAAATGAATGGAAGGGAATCCAAGTATAACTTTACCAGACTAAAAGCCAGTCTCTATCTACATAGCCCGATAGTCCGGATGGAAAACGAGATGGTCTTGATAGCAACCATCAAATATTAGATAGCCTCCGGAGAAAAGATAAGAAAACAGAATACTCATAAAAAACAAGAGATAAATAATGCAGAATGGTAAAGCCAAGGTGTTACATGGAATAACCTTTTTTCAGACATAATTCAACTCTATCGTGAAGCAAGCTATGAACAAAACAAGACCAGACCGTTCATAGTATATACAGTTATTGAAGAGCAAGTAGTATATAAAATTTAGAGCTAAGTATCATTAAGGACTCCTTTAACACAAGCAGAGCTAGCATGATCATAATATACATATAAACACGCTGGCAGTAGGAAGCCTCGTTATCCATGCACCCCAGAAGAAGGAAATCATCCACACAGATAGGCATCGTTACAGACGACACGAGCAAAAGCACAACTATTACTAACTATTCTTAGGGTTTAATACAAAGCAAATCTACCTAAAAGAGTACTATCATGGATCTAACATTGTATCAAGAAAAGAAAAGGAGAGACATGTACTAACTGGACACTGAAGGCATATCATCTCCTAGGATACTGTGGAAAAACTACAACTAAACTTAAAAGTCATACTTTTCACAGAATAAGAACTGTAGCCGGATACATGACCCCAGATGATGCACCCTTCTTCTCGCCTGCGGCTGGGCGACAACTACATAATTTCTTGCCTTGCACTGACACTACAAATAGTAATCTATTCAGGAACTAAAATAAATGAATTCCATATCTAGAGTATCATTCTCATGTTCGACTCGGACACAGGTTAATCGACGTGGTGTACATTCTCATGTTCGCCTCGGACGCAGGTTAATCGACGTGGTGTACTGAAACTCAGTTATAATTTAAAAGATTTATATTGTGGACTGTTGAATGCCTTATACACCGGTTAACCGAGGTGGTGTACTGAATCTCAGTTATAATTTAAAAGATTCATATTGTGGACTATCGAAGCATCCTACCACTTATTTTTTTAGAAGAATATACAATACAGTCTAGATTTTAAGACATGACCAACAAATGCACAAGGTAAGTATGTACCTAGTAGGCATTGACATGAATATTACATAGTAGCACAAATAAGAAGAGCATAAAAATACAATCACCGAAGAATCCTAAAGGGAAAAATACCATGTCTACACACAAATATATCAATAAAGTTGCACAACAGATGGAGAGAAATAGAACATGGTACTAAAATAAGCCTGTACATATATACCTGGACACAAACAAAACTCTGAACCTCAGTCCCAACCATGCTATACTAAAAAAACAAAGATGGATGGAACCAACATTCTTCAGCTACACACAGATTGATGCAAGATGAATAGCTACCTAGGCCAGATATTGAATCAAAAGTCATTGATTTATCAAGCAGTGCAGAAAGTAAAAAAAACTGAACAGGTGACCATCTCCAAGCTCATAAAGCGAGCACGAACCCCTTCTTTATCTAACATGAGGCCAACAACAGAACTGGCCAAGTAACAATTTATCCACATAGATTTTCCTTCCTAATTAAGCCAAGCCTCAAATACTCTTATCCATACACAAAAGAACAAAAACATCAACATTCCATGCACAAAGGAACAAGTGTTGGCCCTACCAGGAAGGGACAAAAGGCACGGCAACCACAAAAAAAAACCAGTGCACAAAGTGACTGATACTTTTGGTTGTATCAGAAACAAGACAATAAATAGAAGGATCTTATTCTCCAGCCTATGCACAACCAGCATATCACCATACAACCATGTACCTAGCTCTGGAAAAAGAAGGGGAGCATAAAGGAGGGGGAGAAGAAGGGTTGACCTGCAGATCAGTAAACAGAGAAGAGCAGCCATAGATCGAAGGAGGCATCGACCAGGGGATTGAGCCACAGAGGACCAATCTGCAGGTATAGAAAAGGAAAAAAAATAGAGATTAGCAGCATCCAATCACCAAGAACAGGAGAAAATAGACACATACCTAGAGATCGACGAGTGCATCAGTAGATCCGGCGGAAAGACAGGAAGAAAGAGGGGACCTGCAACCAAACGAGATCCCAAATCAACAAAACACTAGTAAATAAATGGAACCATCTCCCTCTTTGCCTCCTCCTCATCTTCCTGGCTCTCACAGGCGGCGACGTACAAGCAAGAGAAGGCGAGGGGGTGGACTGACCAAGCGGCGCGCCTCTATAGCTCGAGCTCGGATGGGGGCGGCGGCAACATGAGAGAGGCAGCAGGGGAACGAGCAACCACCATGGCGCCTTGCCGGCGACCCTGAGCCACAGCTTGTGTTAGTCATCAGGGGCGTAGAGCTCGCTCTCCCTCACGGTCAGGGCTCACCTGACGAGGACAGCGGTGAGCATGCCGTGGTGCGTGTCTTGGACCAGGTCCGGGTGCCTCTCCCCACTCACGGGCAGCGTGCCTTGACCCCGACACCGGATCCGGCACCGCCATGAGCCGCTCGACGGGGCAGGGGCTGGAACTGGACGGCGGCAGGGCAGGGAGGCGCGGGCGGGTCTAGGGTTTGGAGGAAGGGAGAGGGGCGAGGCGGCAGGGAGAGGAGAGGGGCGCGGCGCGAGTGCGGGCCTGCGGGGAGAGCGACGACCAGGTGCTCACCCTTGCTGCTATTGGATATTTTCCCAGTCATGTTAAATGACGGAAATGCCCCCGGCGGGGCACTGGAATTGCACGCGGTGGCACGCGTTTTCGACTACTATTCATTCCTACAGCGCCTTTTTTGATCCGGCGGCCCAGATCGTCCGAAGGCTCGATCCGACAGTCGGAATCGCATCAGGAAAACGAGATGGACAGCTGGATGGCTGGAATCGATGAGAGAGCTCGGGGGCTCCTGTCTCTCTTATTTCTCGATGCACAGCAGGGTAAGATTCCCCAGCGCACGCCGCACGCTGGCCGGCGCTAGCAAGCGCCCCTCCCCTCCCCGAAGCAATAGAAAATGGTTCATCCCGTTCAGATCCGATCACGGTCGCACACGGTAAGTAAACAAAGCAGCCAACGTATAGACGATTGTACACGTCAAAACAAATTAAACAAATGAATCCTGTCCCTGATTGCCGGAGGCAGGCAGGTACGTATGATGCTTCAAAGGTTTTGTCTGGTTTTTCCTAACAGCATCTCCAACAGACGCGCGGTAGGGTGGGGCGCTAAAAAAAAATTACAGCGTCGAAATAGCATTTTAATGCGCAGGGGAGGGTGGTTGCTTTTTCAGGCGCAGCAAAATTTAGCGTGCCGTTGTAACGCTTCACCAGGCGAGGTAAGATCCAGCACGTGTGCCCAGCCGGCGCTTGATAAATATGAAACAACACATACCAATTTGACAATATGAAACAAGATGATCTCAAACATTAAAAAATGGACTGTGCTAACTTCCGAACAGTCGGAAGTTAAGCTACAGATCCGAATGATCGAAGTAGCATTATAACGATCCAAGTGTACGCAGCGCTCCTTCCTTTCACGTAAACCACTCCCTCTTTACACATATATGCATGCATGCAGAAAAAGACAAAAATGATAATGTCAGCCTAGATTCCTTTTAATTTCGAAATTCAAAATGTTTTGTAGATCAAATCGTTGGTCCGACTGAAAAACCGTTTTCACGTAAAAGATTCGTCGCGACGAGACCTTCGAAACTAGATCCCATGTTGATATGTTTCGATGACTTTTTTTCAGGTAAAAAGTTACCAGGCATGTGCTACGTAAGTTATCACGACTGCGACACATAAATTACCAAACTGTTTTCATAGTAATTACCGTGCATGAAAAAATAATCTTCCAACTTTTCTTTCCACGTGCACATGCATATATGCACTAGATGACAAAACTACGACGCCATTCTAGATTCTTCGTATTTTGAAATTTTAAAATGTTTTATAGCTCAAACCGTCGTTTTGATCAAAATATTGTTTTCACATAAAAATACTGTTTTTTTTAAAAAATTAATTTTAATTTTCTTTTCCTTGTTTTTCTTTTACTTTTTTCTTATTCAAGTTTATTTTTCAAACTCCTTCGAAAATTTGAAATATTGTTTACACTGATGACTAAATATATCAATGCTTCAACCAGCTGCTCAGTAAAATATGAGCCCCTTTTCATGGTTTTTCTGGCGCTCTGAAGAAACCAATGATTTGGAACATCAAATTAGCTGCATTAATGTCAAATTTTACTCCAGAAGAGACTGATTGATTGATTGGGAAGGACCACTGTTTATAGCTATCTCTGTACTAGTGTTTGTATTCAAAATTTAGTGGGCAGAGAGTGGTTGCACCGCACGCCATCGCTAATTTCAGAAGAAGAAATTGTACCGTTTCTACCCGTGGCTCACAGCTGGCTGACAGCAAACAGCAAGTATCCAGAAATATAATTATCCCCGATAACTTGCTAGTTGCTAGTAGTATAACATTCGACCGTTCGTGGAAGCAGCGTCGATACATATTTAGCAGTTTTGTCCTATCCTCGTCGTCTATCCACCACCGTGACAACCACTGGCTACCAACCGGTTGATCTGTTCTCTTGTGGATTGAGTATTGGGAGATAAGATTGTTAGTTGTAGGTGGCTGGTCCACTGATCCAAACCGTATGATATGATCCTCCACATTTGACTAGCCAATCAAAGGACTCAATCATCGGGGTTAGATGTGTACCAGAGTATATATACAGCTAACCAAGTTAGATCGAGATTATATTAGACTCAAGTGGCTCTAAGCATGCATGTGAGGCCGGTTGTCGAGGTCATTGAACCAAATAATCAAAAACATCATGTCTTGATAGGAGAGGGATCTTGTCTCTAGCTCACTCGGCATCTATAGGCAGGAGTAATGTTGTCTTGGCCACGTCAAGAGTCACTGACAGAGAGAATAACATGGTGCTATCGTGCTCGCTCGGGGTGTCCCTGGTGTTGGATTTGGAGTTATTCGATGTCCTGGTGATTTCGCATGCCTCTCTATTTAGGATCATTGGGTTTAGTTGTGTCCTTTCCCCTGTTCGGGGTGAGCACCCCTTGCCTTTCTGCTCCGGGTCCCATGATTATGCTCCTTGCGTTCATCTCATGTACTGTATCCTCTGTTGTACTCATTCTCTTTTCTTCTAACAAATTAACAGAGCGGCGGTGCTTCATCGGTGAAAAAAAAATTTGGGGTGACATTTTTTCTTCAATTTGTTCTTTTTTGCGCAGGCCAAAATGCTTAACCTTTTTGTCTCAAAATTTACAGGTAGCATTTGTATGTGGCAAAGATCACAAAACAATTGTCTCAATTATTTTGACATTTGAATTTTTTTGGCCCCGAGAGCCAAATTCAATTTCCCCAACTAATGGCTATATACCTTGACTGCCTCTACAAGCCCATGCATGTGGATTGTGGAGACCGAACATGCGCTACTCGCTAGGATAGTAGGCCCAATAAGGCCAAGAATGCTCCTATTCTTCGGCAGATCCTATATGACGCCCGTGTGCGTCTGATCATCGCTACTTCACTGAAGCGAAGCGAGCGAACGAGGCGACATGGGCCGGCCAGTTCGAGCGAGCATCCATTTTGAAAATCTTATAGTAGGTTCTTTGAACCGTTTTTTTTTTCTTTTGCTGTTTTCCACTTTTTTGGTTTTGTTTTTCTTTTTTCTTTTTGTTTCTATTTCTTTCCTTTTTCATTTCTTTCATTTTATCATTTATCGTTTATATTTTTACACTTTGTTTTCAACAAAATGTTTTGAAACCCCAAATTTGTTCATGATTTCTAAAATTGTTCATTCTTTTCAAATTTTGTTCACTTCTTAAAATTTTGTTCACAATTTAAAAAATTCAGCATATATCACAAAATATTCAATGTGTATTTAAATGTTTGTTCAGCGTATATCACAAAATGTTTAATGTGTTTTAAATATTGTTCCGCATATATCACAAAAATGTTCATTGTAGTGTTAAAACATATTTAGCGTATACTACAAAATGTGCAATGTATATTTTAAAATTGTTCATCATTTATATAAAAATCCAAGAAATGTTTATTTTTTTAAAGAGGATTGTTCACGTTTTTAAAAAAAAAAATCATGTTTCAAAAGTTTGTTCGAGTTTAGCAATTTGTTCAAGAAAACATTACTCATTTTTTAAAGAGGATTGAAAAATGGATATGCCAATGTGCATAGTACTTTTAGATTAGCACTGTAATTTAAGACATACTCAGTGGCTAGCGACGCTGGCTATCCAGCGTTAGGTCATGGGTTTGAATCCATCCCTTGCTACAATTTGTTATTTTTCTTGAAAAGGAGGAAAACCCCCGGCCTCTGCATCAATCGATGTATGCAGCCATATTATTAATGAAAGTGTAACAAAGTTTGAGATCCACAAAAGTTTCACAATCCGAGTGCAAAACGGAAGATAACATAAAAAAAGATGCCACATCCGGCGATAAAGAACATGCTACGATGTCTATACACCTAGCTTATTATTAGCTCGCCATCCAAATCGGCTGAAGATAGCCCGTGCTACCGTCCCCCAACGGTTGCACCAAATAACCAAAAGCTCCCTGTAGTCCGCATGAATGAGTCTTGCTACAATTTGTTGTGACATTTTTTGTTACATTCGCTTATCCCCTGGTAATGGGCTGGCCCGTTTGTGCGGAACCTTCAGCGAAAGGTCTTCATTTTGACGCTCACGAGCGTCGAGCAGGAGCTCCCCTATTCTCCACTCTTATTCTTCTATGTTTGGAGTGTTGATGATATATAGGATGAATGAGGCCGCCAGTGCCAATTCTTATTTGATTGACATGTGCCAGTTAGTTATTCGCCCGTACAAGGGGCCCACAGCGTTTCTACAGGGGTCGGCCTATCTATTCGACTTCACTGTTCTAGTTCTGCAAAGCTGCTGGAAGCTTCTGGTCTAGTTTTCCTAATTTTCTCTTCCTTCTGTGTTTCTACGCCTGTTTTGTTTGTTTTTTTCTTTTTTCCTTTTTGTTATTATTTTTCCTTTTTATTTTCAAATTTAAAATTCATGTTTTAAATCCATGAAGAATTTTCAGATTATTATTTTTTGATTCATGATTTTTATAGAAAAATTTGAGCTTTCTTTAATTCTTGATGTTTTAAACAAGATATTTATTTTCAATTTTGTGAATTTTTCTAATTCATGAACTTTTTTCAATTCATGAAATTTTCCAAATTGACGAACCTTTTCAGATATGTGATTTTTTTAAATTCAAAAACATTTTTTTGAATTCTTGATTTTTTTCAAATGTTTATCTAAATCGCTAGCCCCACTAATCTCTTTCTTTCAACAAGCACACATGGCACCTCATCATGTACACATGCACGAAAAAGACCAACCTCAATAATTTTCAGATATTCATTTTCAAAACAATCTAATATGATGAATGTATAGTGCGACCAAGTCCGCAACAACACGCAGGGTATCATCTAGTTTTTTCAACTTCACGAACATTTATCAAATTCGGTAACTGTTTCTGAATTTCATTAACATTTTTTCAAATCCATGATCATTTTGGAAATTTAATTTTTTTTCCAAGTTTGTGTTTTTGCAGAGTGAACGACCATCGCAGTCCATTGGGCAATATGCTCAACGTTCACAGTCAATGTCAATGGTTTATAAACCAGCGGTTAGTTTTTTCTAAACCGGTAGATACCAGCTTTTTTTAATGTAGAGAGAGAAAGAAAAAAAAGGCGGGGAATTATGTGTTAACAGTACATGGGCTGCCCCCATACAGTTGGCTTCAGGCATTATGGCGGCAGACGATGCCTGTAGCGTTGTATAGGAGGTCTCGTGGCCGAGAGATGGTATTCAGTCACATCACTCTCCAACGATAACAAACAACCCTGGTTCTCACCAGGCTGATAATTAAGGACAAACGCAACTGAAACTACAGAGCACTTATGTACCCCTTATACTAAGTACAAAGCACAACAAGAATTATGGAATGAAGAGAGTAGTTTTGTTTTCGTACACCTAATTTAGAAGTTGTATTGTTCTCAAAGTTGTATAGTTGCTGAACTGTGTTTGAACCCTGATTGTTAGGTGCAACCAAATCACACACTCTTTGTGGAGGTGCCATGCTTCCACCTACAAACACTATTTTTCTACATGGCATCTGAATTTTTCCCTAGTAAACACATCTACTCCCTCTGTCCCAAAATAATGTCGCTGATTTAGTACAACTTTATACTATATGAGCGACGTTTATTTTGAGGTTGAGGGAGTATATGTCAAGTTCCTCTTCATCCGGCTTGTCTATTGCCTCTCTGGTGGCAATGAACAACATTGCTCTTACAGTCCTCCCCGAATGCCACAATCATAGCTCTATAGCCAGTACAGATCAAGCCCGAATCCTCGCGCGAGATGCGATGGTTGACGTCTTGAACGCAGCTGGCCCGCCAGATCAAGCAAGTTCATAGAATTGTCTCAAAAATAAATAAAAGGCAAGCTCATAGAAGGCCCGGCAACTACACACAATCTCGCTCGGCCGCTTCCGAGCTCCAGCCCATTTATACCTCTCAGCAGGTTTTGAGTGAGGATGGGCTTAGACACGAGCCACGAGTCTACGACCGCCCCTAAAAAAACAAGTATATGGCCTAATATCATTTGAACCAAGAACTCTATGAAATCATCTGTGTGCTGAGTACTAGACTGCTGGTCATTTGACATGCCTCAAATTCGAGTCAATTACAACACCAATGCTTTAACTTAGCGAGAATTGTCATTTTAGTGCCAAAACTTGAGGCATGCATCGAACTAGTGCCACAACTTGACTTGGACATGCATATACGATGCAAATCGTGTTTGTATATGAACACAGTGGTGACTAGGAGGAGGAGGGCATGTGCCCTCGTTTTTTTGGAAAACTCTAAGGAATGTTTTTCTTATAAAAAAAAGCCCTTGAAGAGAAACAACGCAAATTGTAAAAAATGAAAAGTGGTCTGGTACATGGCTAGCCAGTCGACCCCATCACATTAGATGCCATGCAAGGATTCATATACTTTACATACATTAGGTGAAACAACATAAATGAAAGGAATTGAATCTAGCAAAAATAGTGTCAGGCCCTTTTTTTGGCCGGCAACGGATACCACTCCAACAAATGAGCTCTCATGTTTCCAAAATATATTTACTCTTTATGACTGTATAAAAAAATAATTTAAAAAGAACTGAAAAATGTTCATATCATTTTAAAAGAATTCACATGTTATTTTAAAACATATTCTTACAAATTAAATATTTAATATTTCTGAAAAATGTTTATATGTATTAAAATAGTACTCATGTGGGATCTGCAATCTGAGGGCGCACTAGGCTCATACTTATGTTTTTAGATAAGATACAAAATTTTATATACAATATAAACTTTTAATCAACCTATTTTTTTTCTTAAAGCATGACCACTTTTGTATACTACATCAATATTTTCTAAAACATGTGGGAATTTGTAAAATTATATAAGAATTTATTTGAATATATGAACCTTTGTAAAATTACTTAATATTTTATTAAATATGTGAACAATTTTTGAAAATATTTTCATAATTTAGTTATACTTCTTTTTTGGTAAATTACTGCATATATATTTTATGAAACTATATTAAATTTTAATGAAATTTATTTTAATTATATATACTGTATTATTTGTAACAAATGATTATAATTTCACGTATTTATTTTACAGGCTTTTCAAAACGGAAAAGGTAACAAGTTGAAAATGGGCCGCACAGCTGCCCGTTTAAGCCACACGACAGCGTTATTGCTATAAACAGAAATTTATTCTTTTAAACATGAGACATCGTGGAGAGCAACTAATTGAGGAGCGCTACTTCGGGAGCCTCTACAAGGGTCACTTTGGGTGGGCTGAGAGCTCTGGGCGCTCCCTTCGGATTTTTTTTATTTTTTCGCACGAATTTTCAGCTTTTTAGATGGTTTTTTCTGGGTTTTTCACCGGTCTTTCTTAGCTTTTCGAAAAAAAACGGAAAAAAAATTGTGCGTGAAAAAACACGTTTTCTTTTTGTCCTTCCGCGAGAGGCACAGTCGTGCCTCTCAGAAAAATAGGAAAAAAATGCATTTTTTTTGCTTCTGTGAGAGGCACGGATTTGCTTTCGGGAGAGGCACGGCTGTACCTCTTGGAAACCACATAAAACCACGTTTTCTCTTCTTTTTTTTCCACAAGAGGCACATATTTGCTTCCGTGTGAGGCATGGTCGTGTCTCTTGGAAACGAAAATAAACACATTTTCTCTTTTTTTATTCCTTCCGTGAGAGGTACGGTTTTGCTTCCGCAAGAGGCATGGCCGTGCCTCTCTGAAACAAAAAAAAAAGTGTTTTCTTTCTTTCTTTCCTTGCGTGCCCTTCGCGAGAGGCACGGATTTGTTTCCGCGAGAGGCACGGCTTTCAGAAAGAAAAAAAGTGCTCTAGATGTGGTTCTTTTTAAAGTTCATCAAAACCTATCAACATGAGAGTGACATTTGCAAAAAATGCTCCTTAATTAGTGATTTCGGACGTCGTGGGTTGTAGTGTGTGGCCGCTATATAGGGTTACATTGCCGGTTTGAATGACGGGCCCGACACTGTTTTTGCTGGAATAAATTTCTTAATTTATGTTATTTAGTCATATCTCTACTATATTATATACTAAAAATAGAATAACGTTTCTTTTTCTGCCAGATGGAGTGCTTCGTTCAACTTTCCATTCTTTTCCTATGCATCATTCCTTGAAATCCCTCTTTCCCACCTTTTATTGACTTACTAAAGAAATTTGTGTTTTCTTTGGTAAGCCAATAAGTGATTTTTACAAAATAAAATCCTAACATATGTGCTGGTAAATCACGGGTTAGATTTGTTAAACATTTATTTACACAGTCATATTAGTATGGACTTGTAAATTATATGCTAAAATACTAAAATATTTGTATTCAATGTAACGACACGAACAATTACCTACTGTATATAAAACAGTTTTGCTAAAGTATATCTAGATGTGCTTTAAGTATTTGCCCATGAGGACCGCAAGAGGCACATGCCAGTTGTCGCTCCCACGCACGGGTACGTATGGGTTTTGGCGAACGCTGGGCCAGTTGTTTTCTTTCATTTTTCCAAACGCACACTGCGCCTATGTGGACTGCGTTTTATTTTCAAGACAGGACTGGAAGAATCATACTCCCTCCATTCCATAACATAATGCGTCCGTATTTTTTGAGATTTAAGTTTGATCATAAATTCAACCATTGTGGACGACTGCAATGTGAGCAAAAATTATACCATTGAATTCGTATTCGAAAGAAATTTTTAATGGTAAAATTTTTGCTCTCGCCACAGTCGCCCACATTATAAAATGGAGGGAGTATGTGCGTTGTGTGCATATGTTTGTCCCCGTATCTACAGTCACTTTTTTTGTCTACACGTTTGTGCGTGGCCTTATCCATCTCTGCATTGGTCCATTCCCTTTCTTTATTTTTCTTCTCCCTTTTTCTTGCTTTTGTCTAACATATTTGTGTGTACAACGTTGAGCTTCCATTTGTTTTTCTTTTCTAGGGAGATTTTTTTACTGATCTTTTTCTAACTTTTTCCTTTTTGTTATTTTATCTTTCATTTTTCTTCTCTTTATTCATTTTTCTTCTCTTTATTTATTTTCTTTATACTTCATTTTAAATTCATTAAAAAATTAGTACATGAATACTTTTTAAAGTGTACATTTTTTTCAAATTAGAATTTTTGTAAACATTTTTCTCAAATAGTACATCAACATTTTTTCAAATTCATGGAGGTTTATCAAATTTGTTATGTTTAATTTGTGTTTTTAAAATTCATGAAGTTTAAAAAAATCATGAAATATATTTTAGAAAATCTTATGTGACTAGTTGCATGTCCACTGCTATACTTGCAACTGCGAGCCTTGTAGCCCCACTACAACTGCATACCCTCAACATGACTGCAACTGGATCGATGGGGGGGGGGGGGGGGGGGGGGGGTTGTCGGTTTGTCGCTCAGTTGCATGTCCACCACTACACTTGCAACTAGGCTATTAGGGAGAGTCCACCAATACACTTAAAGTAGGGCGGTAGGGGGATTTGTCAGCCAATTGCATGTCCACTGTAACACTTGCAACGAGGTCGGTAGGGCATTTTGTCAGCCAAATTGCATGCTCACCACTACACTTGCAACTGTAAGCGTTGTAATTCGACTGCAACTGCATTGCCCCTAATGCACTGTAACTAGGGTTTGTCGACCAGTTGCATGTCCACCAGTAGACATGCAATTGCAAACGTTGTAATTCGACTGCAACTGCATGACCTTAGCTCAGTTGCAACTAGGCCGGAAGGGTGATTTTCTAGGCCAGTTGCATGTCCATCACTATGCTTGAAACTGCAAGTGTTTTTCATTCGACTGCAACTGCATGACTCCCAGTGCGATTACAACTAGCGGTTGTCGGCCAGTTGCATGTCCACCACTAGACTTGCAACTGCGAGCATTGTAACTCGACCGCAACTGCATGGCCCTCAACATGATTGCAACTCGACTGCAACTAAGCCAGTAGGGCGGTTGTGGGCCAGTTGCATGTCCACCACTACACTTGCGACTGGACCGGTAGGTGGTGGTACTGGGGTCCGCCAATTGCATGTCCACCACAACACTTGCAACTAGGCCAGTAGGGGCATTTGTCGGTTAGCTGCATATCCACCACTAGTCTTGCAAGTAAGAGACTTTGCCAACCTACCACAACTGCATATCTATCAATAGACATGCAACCACAAGCATCATATTGCACATGACCACATCTTCTGGGCGAGTGTCGACATGGTAGTTGCATGTCACAAGTAGATTTGCAACTGCAGCTAGTTGCACATGACCGCCGATAGGCTACGGGAGGGGGTGTTTTTTTATTGTCGCAGTTGCATGTCCACCAGTAGACCTGCAACTGCAACTCTAAGAGTTACTCCCATGATCACAACTGTTGGGAAACGTAGCATGGAAAACAAATTTTTTTTACGCACACGCAAGATCTATCAAGGAGATGCATAGCAACGATAGGGGAGAGTGTGTGTCTACGTACCCTCGCAGACCGTAAGCGGAAGCGTTTCACAACGCGGTTGATGTAGTCGAACTTTCTCCGCGATCCAACCGATCTAGTACCAAACGTACGGCACCTCCGCGTTCAGCACATGTTCAGCTCGGTGACATCCCTCGCCTTCTTGATCCAGCAAGACGTCGAGGTAGTAGATGAGTTTCGTCAGCACGACGGCGTGGTGACGGTGATGGTGAAGTGATCTTCGCAGGATTTCGCCTAAGCACTACGAAAATATGACCGGGGGTGTAAACTGTGGAGGGGGGCTCCGCACACGGTTAACAATTGATCTGGTGTGTGCTAGGCGCCCCCCTCCCACATATATATAGGTGGGAGGGGGAGGGGAGAGGCCAGGAGGCACCCCAAGTAGGACCGAATCCTACTTGGGCTCCTCCCTATCCGCGCGCCCCCTGCCATATATGCCGGAGGGGGAAGGAAAGAGAAGGGGCGAGAGAAGGAAGGGGGAGGCCGAATCCCCTCCTTTCCTTTCCCTTCCCCTCTTTCCTTCTCCTCCTGGTTCAACCCATATGGGGGGCGCACCAGCCCCTTATGGCTGGTGCGTTTCCCCTCTTGGCCCATAAGGCCCATATCTTTTGCCGTGGGTGCCCGGAACCCCTTCCGGTGACCCGATAAGTACCCGGTACCCCCGAAACACTTCCGGTGTCCGAATACTATCGTTCTATATATGAATCTTTACCTCTCGACCATTTTGAGACTCCTCGTCATGTCCGTGATCTCATCCGGGACTCCGAACAACATTCGGTCACCAAAACACATAACTCATATAATACTATATCGTCATCGAACGTTAAGCATGCGGACCCTACGGGTTCGAGAACTATGTAGACATGACCGAGACACCTCTCTGGTCAATAACCAATAGCGGAACCTGGATGCCCATGTTGGCTCTTACATATTCTACGAAGATCTTTATCGATCAAACCGTAATGACAACATACATAATTCCCTTTGTCCATTTGTATGTTACTTGCCCGAGATTCGATCGTCGGTATCTCTATACCTAGTTCAATCTCATTACCGGCAAGTCTCTTTACTTGTTCCGTAATACATCACCTCATGACTAACTCCTTAGTCGTTTGCTTGCAAGCTTATGATGTGTATTACCGAGAGGGCCCAGAGATACCTCTCCGATACTCGGAGTGACAAATCCTAATCTCGATCTATGCCAACTCAACAAACACCTTCGGAGATATCTGTAGACCATCTTTATAATCACCCAGTTATGTTGTGACGTTTGATAGCACACAAGGCATTCCTCCGGTATCCGGGAGTTGCATAATCTCACAGTCGAAGGAATATGTATTTGACATGAAGAAAGCAATAGCAATAAAACTGAACGATCATTATGCTAAGCTAACGGATGGGTCTTGTCCATCACATCATTCTCCTAATGATGTGATCCCGTTATCAAATGACAACTCATGTCAATGGTTAGGAAACCTTAACCATCTTTGATCAACGAGCTAGTCTAGTAGAGGCTCACTTGGGACAAGGTATTTGTTTATGTATTCACACATGTATTTAAGTTTCCTATCAATACAATTCTAGCATGAATAATAAACCTTTATCATGAATAAGAAAATATAAAATAACAACTTTATTATTGCCTCTAGGGCATATTTCCTTCAGTCTCCGACTTGCACTAGAGTCAATAATGTAGATTACATTGTAATGAATTTAACACCCATGGAGTCTTGGTGCTGATCATGTTTTGCTCGCGGAAGAGGCTTAGTCAACGGGTCTGCAATATTCAGATCCGTATGCACTTTGCAAATTTCTATGTCTCCATCCTTGACCTTTTCACGGATGGAGTTGAAGCGTCTCTTGATGTGTTTGGTTCTCTTGTGAAACTTGGATTCCTTCGTCAAGGCAATTGCTCTAGTGTTGTCAAAAAAGATTTTCATTGGACCCGATGCACTAGGTATTACACCTAGATCGGATATGAACTCCTTCATCCTGACTCCTTCATGTGTTGCTTCCGAAGCAGCTATGTACTCCGCTTCACACGTAGATCCCGTCACGACGCTCTGCTTGGAACTGCACCAACTGATAGCTCCACCATTCAATATAAAAACGTATTCGGTTTGTGACTTAGAGTCATCCGGATCAGTGTCGAAGCTAGCATCGACGTAACCGTTTACGACGAGCTCTTCGTCACCTCCATAAACGAGAAACATATCCTTTGTCCTTTTTAGGTACTTCAGGATGTTCTTGACCGCTGTCTAGTGATCCACTCCTGGATTACTTTGGTACCTCCCTGCCAAAATTATGGCAAGGCACACATCAGGTCTGGTACACAGCATAGCATACATGATAGAACCTATGGCTGAGGCATAGGGAATGACTTTCATTTTCTCTCTATCTTCTGCAGTGGTCGGGCTTTGAGTCTGACACAACTTCACACCTTGTAACACAGGCAAGAACCCTTTCTTCGACTGATCCATTTTGAACTTCTTCAAAACTTTATCAAGGTATGTGCTTTGTGAAAGTCCTATTAAGTGTTTCGATCTATCCCTATAGATCTTGATGCCTAATATATAAGCAGCTTCACCGAGGTCTTTCATTGAAAAATTCTTATTCAAGTATCCTTTTATGCTATCCAGAAATTCTATATCTTTTTCGATCAACAATATGTCATCCACATATAATATCAGAAATGCTACAGAGCTCCCACTCACTTTCTTGTAAATACAGGCTTCACCGTAAGTCTGTATAAAACCATATGCTTTGATCACCTCATCAAAGCATATATTCCAACTCTGAGATGCTTGCACCAGTCCATAGATGGATCGCTGGAGCTTGCACACTTTGTTAGCACCTTTAGGATCGACAAAACCTTCTGGTTGCATCATATACAACTCTTCTTTAAGAAATACATTAAGGAATGCAGTTTTGACGTCCATTTGCCAGATTTCATAATCATAAAATACGGCAATTGCTAACATGATTCGGACAGACTTAAGCATCGCTACGGGTGAGAAAGGCTCATCGTAGTCAACTCCTTGAACTTGTCGAAAACCTTTCGCAACAAGTAAAGCTTTGTAGACAGTAACATTACCATCAGCGTCAGTCTTCTTCTTGAAGATCCATTTATTTTCTATGGCTTGCCGAACATCGAGCAAGTTCATCAAAGTCCACACTTTGTTCTCATACATGGATCCTATCTCGGATTTCATGGCCTCAAGCCATTTATCGGAATCTGGGCTCATCATAGCTTCTTCATAGTTCGTAGGTTCGCCTTGGTCTAGTAACATGACTTCCAGAACATGATTACCATACCACTCTGGTGCGGATCGTGCTCTGGTTGACCTACGAGGTTCAGTAGTAACTTGATCTGAAGTTTTATGATCATCATTAGCTTCCTCTCTGGTTGGTGTAGGCATCACTGGAACGGTTTTCTGTGATGAGCTATTTTCCAATTCGACAGAAGGTACAATTACCTCATCAAGTTCTACTTTTCTTCCACTCACTTCTTTCAAGAGAAACTCCTTCTCTAGAAAGGTTCCATTCTTGGCAACAAAGATCTTGCCTTAGGATCTGTGGTAGAAGGTGTACCCAGTTGTTTCCTTAGGGTATCCTATGAAGACGCACTTCTCCGATTTGGGTTTGAGCTTATCAGGCTGAAGCCTTTTGACATAAGTGTTGCAACCCCAAACTTTAAGAAACGACAGCTTAGGTTTCTTGCCAAACCACAGTTCATACGGTGTTGTCTCAACAGATTTAGACGGTGCCCTATTTAACGTGAATGCGGCTGTCTCTAATGCATAACCCCAAAACGATAGTGGTAAATCGGTAAGAGACATCATAGATCACACCATATCTAATAAAGTACGGTTACGACGTTCGGACACACCATTACGCTGTGGTGTTCCAGGTGGCGTGAGTTATGAAACTATTCCACATTGTTTTAAATGAAGGCCAAACTCATAACTCAAATATTCGCCTCCACGATCAGATCGTAGAAACTTTATTTTCTTGTTACGTTGATTCTCCACTTCACTCTGAAATTCTTTGAACTTTTCAAATGTTTCAGACTTGTGTTTCATTAAGTAGATATACCCATATCTGCTCAAATCATCTGTGAAGGTCAGAAAATAACGATACCCGCCGCGTGCCTCAACACTCATCGGACCACATACATCAGTATGTATTATTTCTAATAAGTCATTGGCTCGCTCCATTGTTCCGGAGAATGGAGTTTTAGTCATCTTGCCCATGAGGCATGGTTCGCAAGTATCAAATGATTCATAATCAAGTGATTCCAAAAGCCCATCTGCATGGAGTTTCTTCATGCGCTTTACACCAATATGACCTTAACGGCAGTGCCACAAATATGTTGCACTATCATTATTAACTTTGCATCTTTTGGCATCAATATTATGAATATGTGTATCAGTACAATCGAGATTCAGCAAGAATAGACCACTCCTCAAGGGTGCATGACCATAAAAGATATTATTCATATAAATAGAACAACCATTATTCTCTGACTTAAATGAATAACCGTCTCGCAATAAACAAAATTCAGATATAATGTTCATGTGCAACGCGGGCACCAAATAACAATTATTGAGGTCTAAAACTAATCCCGAAGGTAGATGTAGAGGTAGCGTGCCGACGGCGATCACATCGACCTTGGAACCATTTCCTACGCGCATCGTCACCTCATCCTTAGCCAATCTTCGTTTATTCCGCAGCTCCTGTTTCGAGTTACAAATATGAGCAACCGAACCAGTATCAAATACCCAGACGCTGCTACGAGCATTAGTAAGGTACACATCAATAACATGTATATCAAATATACCTTTGTTCACTTTGCCATCCTTCTTATCCGCCAAGTATTTGGGGCAGTTCCGCTTCCAGTGACCAGTCCCTTTGCAGTAAAAGCACTCAGTCTCAGGCTTGGGTCCAGCTTTGGGCTTCATCCCAGGAGTGGCAACTTGCTTGCCATTCTTCTTGAAGTTCCCTTTCTTTTCCTTGCCCTTTTTCTTGAAACTAGTGGTCTTGTTAACCATCAACACTTGATGTTCCTTCTTGATTTCTACCTCCGCAACTTTAAGCATTGCGAAGAGCTCGGGAATTGTTTTGTTCATCCCTTGCATATTATAGTTCATCACGAAGCCTTTGTAGCTTGGTGGCAGTGATTGAAGAACTCTGTCAATAACACTATCAACCAGAAGTTCAACTCCCAGCTGAGTTAAGTGATTATGATACCCAGACATTTTGAGTATGTGTTCACTGACAGAACTGTTCTCCTCCATCTTGCAGCTATAGAACTTGTTGGAGACTTCATATCTCTCAACCCGGGCATTTGGTTGAAATAATAACTTCAATTCTTGGAACATCTCATAAGCTCCATGATGTTCAAAATGTCTTTGAAGTCCCGGTTCTAAGCCGTAAAGCATGGCACACTAAACTATAGAGTAGTCATCAGACCGCGTTTGCCAGACGTTCACAGCGTCTAGATTAGCGGGAGGGGGCTTGTCACCTAGCGGTGCATCAAGGACATAATTCTTCTGTGCAACAATGAGGATAATCCTCAAGTTACGGACCCAGTCCGTGTAGTTGCTACCATCATCTTTCAACTTAGCTTTCTCTAGGAACGCATTAAAATTCAAGGGAACGGTAGCACGGCCCATTGATCTACAACATAGATATGTAAATACTATCAGGACTAAGTTCATGATAAATTAAGTTCAATTAATCAAATTACTTAAGAACTCCCACTTAAATAGACATCCCTCAAGTCATCTAAGTGATACGTGATCCAAATCAACTAACCCATGTTCGATCATCTCGTGAGATGGGGTAGTCATCAATGGTGAACATCTCTATGTTGATCATATCTACTATATGACTCACGTTCGACCTTTCGGTCTCCAGTGTTCTGAGACCATGTCTGTACATGCTAGACTCGTCAAGTTTAACCCAAGTATTCTGCATGTGCAAAACTGTCTTACACCCGTTGTATGTGAACGTAGAGTCTATCACACCCGATCATCACGTGGTGCTTTGAAACGACGAACTTTGGCAATGGTGCATACTCGGGGAGAACACTTTTATCTTGAAATTTAGTGAAGGGGTCATCTTATAATGCTACCGCCGATCTAAGCAAAATAAGATGCATAAAAGATAAACATCACATGCAATCAAAAATATGTGACATGATATGGCCATCATCATCTTGTGCTTTTGATCTCCATCGCCAAAGCATCGTCATGATCTCCATAGTCACCGGCTCGACACCTTGAACTCCATCGTTGCGTCGTGGTCGTCTCGCCAACTATTGCTACTACAACTATCGCTAGCGCATAGTGATAAAGTAAAGCAATTACATGGCGTTTGCATTTCATATAATAAAGAGACAACCATAAGGCTCCTGTCGGTTGCCGATAACTTTTACAAAACATGATCATCTCATACAATAACGTATATCACATCATGTCTTGACCATATCACATCACAACATGCCCTGCAAAAACAAGTTAGACGTCCTCTACTTTGTTGTTGCAAGTTTTACGTGGCTGCTACGGGCTTCTAGCAAGAACCGTTCTTACCTACGGCAAAAACCACAACAGTGATTCATCAAGTTTGCTATTTTAACCTTCTTCAAGGACCGGCCGTAGTCAAATTCAATTCAACTAAAGTAGGAGAAAGAGACACCCGCCAGCCACCTTTATGCAAAACTAGTTGCATGTCTGTCGGTGGAACCGGTCTCATGTACGTGGACATGTAAGGTTGGTCCGGACCGATTCATCTTACAATACAGTCGAATCAAAATAAGACGTTGGTGGTTAGCAGTATGACTATCACCACCCACAACTCTTTGTGTTCTACTCGTGCATATCATCTACGCATAGACCTGGCTCGGATGCCACTGTTGAGAAACGTAGCATGGAAAACAAAAAAAATTCTATGCACACGCAAGATCTATCAAGGAGATGCATAGCAACGAGAGGGGAGAGTGTGTCTATGTACCCTCGTAGACCGTAAGTGGAAGCGTTTCACAACGCGGTTGATGTAGTTGAACTTTCTTCGCGATCCAACCGATCTAGTACCGAACGTACGACACCTCCGCGTTCAGCACACGTTCAGCTCGATGACGTCCCTCGCCTTCTTGATCCAGCAAGATGTAGAGGTAGTAGATGAGTTCCGTCAGCACGATGGCGTGGTGATGGTGATGGTGAAGTGATCTCCGCAGGGCTTCGCCTAAGCACTACGAAAATATGACCGGGGGTGTATATTGTGGAGGGGGGCGCCGCACACGGCTAACAATTGATCTGGTGTGTGCTAGAAGCCCCCCTCCCACATATATATAGGTGGGAGGGGGAGGGGAGAGGCCCGGAGGCGCCCCAAGTAGGAACGAATCTTACTTGGGCTCCTCCCTAGCCGCGCCCCCTGCCATATATGCCGGAGGGGGAAGGAAAGAGGAGGGGGAGAGAAGGAAGGGGGAGGCCGAATCCCCCCTTTCCTTTCCCTTCCCCTCTATCCTTCTCCTCCTGGTTCGGCCCATATGGGGGGCGCACCAGCCCCCTGTGGCTGGTGCATTTCCCCTCTTGGCCCATAAGGCCCATATCTTTTGCCGGGGGTGCCCGGAACCCCTTCCGGTGACCCGATAAGTACCCGGTACCCCTGAAACACTTTCGGTGTCCGAATACTATCGTACTATATATGAATCATTACCTCTCGACCATTTCGAGACTCCTCGTCATGTCCGTGATCTCATCCGGGACTCCGAATAACATTCGGTCACCAAAACACATAACTCATATAATACTATATCATCATCGAACGTTAAGCGTGCGGACGCTACGGGTTCGAGAACTATGTAGACATGACCGAGATACCTCTCTGTTCAATAACCAATAGTGGAACCTAGATGCCCATATTGGCTCCTACATATTCTACGAAGATCTTTATCGGTCAAATCGTAATGACAACATACGTCATTCCCTTTGTCCATCGGTATGTTACTTGCCCGAGATTCGATCGTCGGTATCTCTAGACCTAGTTCAATCTCGTTACCGGCAAGTCTCTTTATCCGTTCCGTAATACATCACCTCATGACTAACTCTTCAGTCGTTTTCTTGCAAGCTTATGATGTGTTTTACCGAGAGGGCCCAGAGATACCTCTCCGATACTCGGAGTGACAAATCCTAATCTCGATCTATGCCAACTCAACAAACACCTTTGGAGATACCTGTAGATCATCTTTATAATCACCCAGTTACGTTGTGACGTTTGATAGCACACAAGGCATTCCTCTGGTATTCGGGAGTTGCATAATCTCATAGTCGAAGGAATATGTATTTGACATGAAGAAAGCAATAGCAATAAAACTGAATGATCATTATGCTAAGCTAACGGATGGGTCTTGTCCATCACATCATTCTCCTAATGATGTGATCCCGTTATCAAAAGACAACTCATGTGTGATGCCCCCGATTCAATCGTACACTAATCATGCACGCAAATGTGTACGATCAAGATCAGGGACTCACTGGAAGATATCACAACACAACTCTAAAAATAAATAAGCCATACAAACATCATAATACAAGCCAGGGGCCTCGAGGGCTCGAATACAAGTGCTCGATCATAGACAAGTCAGCGGAAGCAACAATACCTGAGTACAGACATAAAGTTAAACAAGGTGCCATAAGATGGCTAGCACAAACTGGGATACAGATCGAAAGAGGCGCAGGCCTCCTGCTTGGGATCCTCCTAAACTACTCCTAGTCGTCGGCGGCCTACATGTAGTAGTAGGCACCATCAGTGTAGTAGGGGTCGTCGTCGATGGTGGCGTCTGGCTCCTGGGCTCCAACATTTGGTTGCGACAACCGAGAAGAATGGAAAGAGGGAGCAAAGCAACCGTGAGTACTCATCCAAAGTACTCGCAAGCAAGGATCTACACTACATATGCATTGGTATCAATGAAATGGGTAGTATCTGTGGACTGAACTACAGAAAGCCAGAATAAGAGGGGGATAGCTAGTCCTATCGAAGACTACGCTTCTGGCCGCCTCCATCTTGAAGCATGTAGAAGAGAAAAGCTGGGAGTTCACCAAGTATCATCGTATAGCATAATCCTACCCGGCGATCCTCTCCTCGTCGCCCTGTGAGAGAGCGATCACCGGGTTGTATCTGGCACTTGAAAGGGTGTGTTTTATTAAGTATCCGGTTCTAGTTGTCATAAAGTCGAGGTACAACTCTGGGTCGTCTTTTACCGAGGGACACGGCTATTCGAATAGATAAACTTTCCTGCAGAGTGCACCATATTACCCAACACGCTCGATCCCTCTGGCTGGACACACTTTCCGGGGTCATGCCCGGCCTCGGAAGATCAACACATCGCAGAAGGCCTAACATAGAGGTCAGCACGTCGGTCTAAATCCTATGCGCGCAGGGGTCTGGGCCCATCGCCCGTTGCACACCTACACGTTGCGTGGGCGGCCGGTGAGCAGACCTAGCAACCTCCATTACAAAGGAAGTTGCGTTACACGGTCCAACCCGGCGTGCGTCGCTCAGTCGCTGAAGTCTAGGAGGCTTCGGCTGATACCACGACGTCGAGTGCCCATAACTGTTCCCGCGTAGTTGGTTAGTGCGTATAGGCTCATAGCCAAACTCAGATCAAATAGCAAGATCTCGTTAAGCGTCTTATTTTGAAGTAACCGCGGACGCCGACCAGGACCAGGCCCACCTGTCTCCTAGGTGGTCACAACCTGCCCTGTCGCTCCGCCACAAAGTAACACTCGGGGGCCGTCGGGAACCCAGGCCCACCACTACCTGGATGGAACCACCTGTCCTTTCAGCCCCCATATCCGAATCACTTGCGGGTACTCTACGAGCCGACCCAACTTTAGTCACATCATGTAACCTGTATAGTATGCATGTATGTATGTATGTATATACTCGTGATCACCTCCCGAAGTGATCACGGCCGTTAGTATAGCATGGCAGACGGACAAGTATGTAAGGCACTGATGATAAACTAGCATCCTATACTAAGCATTTTGGATAGCAGGTAAGGTATCAACAACAGTAGCAACATGGACAGGCTATGCAGCAGTATAGGATCAAACGGATGAAACGGTAACACTACTCTAATGCAAGCAGTAGAGGGAGAGAGTAGGCGATATAGGGATGAACAAGGGAGGGTTGGCTTGCCTGGAAGCTCTGCAGAGAAGGACAGGTCGTCAACATCGTAGTCGATCGGGGCAGCAGTGGCGTCAGTCTCGAAGTTTACCGGAGAGAAGAGGGGGAATAAACAATGAATACAGAGCAAGCAAAGCATCACAAAACATAACGAGGCAATACGCGGTGCTAGGTATGCCCTAATACGGTACTAGGCGATATCGGCGAAGGGGGAAAACATCTGGGAAAGTATTCCCGGTTTTTGACGTTTCTGGACAGATGAACCGGAGGTGGATTGTTGCATGTTCACTATGCTAGGGACATGTGGTGAACGAATGGACTGCGTATTCGGATTCGTCTCGTCGTTCTGAGGAACTTTCATGTACAAAGTTTTTCATCCGAGCTAAGGATTATTTTATATAAATTTATAAAGATTTAATCTATTTTTAGAATTAACAAAATTAATTTAATTAGAAAATGTAATTATGACATCAGCATCATGTCAGGGTGATGTCATCAGTCAACCGTCTGTTGACTTAGTCAAACTGACGTGTGGGTCCCACTGTCATTGTCTAAGACTAACTAAACAGGTTTAATTAGTTTAGTTAAATGATTAGGTTAATTAAACAAAATTAATTAAGTTAATTAATTCTTTAATTCTTTAATTAATTAATTAATATTTTTATTTATTTATTTATTAATATTCTTTTAATTTTTTTTAAACATTCTGTGGTGGGGCCCCATGTCATAGGGCCAGGGGGCCTTAGCGGGCTTCGGGCGCGGTTCTCGGGCGCCAGGACCCGGCTTGGCACCCGAGCGGGGTTGTGGGCGCCGGGTCGCCGGACACGGGCGCGTGCTGGCTGGCCGGCGGCCACGGCAGGGCGGCCGCAGCTGGAGGGAGCGGCGGGCGCCGACGGCTGTAGAAGCGGCAGAGGCGGGGCGGACGCGAGGGGGGCGAGGGGGGCGAGCAGGACGGAGTAGGGCCAGGCAGTCGCCGCGGCGGGCGGCGAGCGCGTGCTCGCGAGGCGCGCAGGTTCTGGTGCGACGGCGAGTCGAGGCGCGCGCTCGCGACGCGGTTGTGGTGGTGCGGGGTAGTGCAAGGCGGTCGGCTGGAGGTAGAGGAGCACAGGGAAGTGGCGCACTGTGCTGCAGCTGGCGGCCACGACGAGCAGCGAGGCGCGGCCAGGCGCGGTGCGTGGACGGCGCGGGCGGCCCGGTCGGGGACGCGCAAGGCGGGGCACGGCGAGCATGGGAGGCGGGCCGACGCGGGGCCAGGAGGAGCAGCGCGAGGGAGCGAGCGACCGCAGCGGGCGACGGGGACGGGGAGAGAAGGAGAGGCCCTGGCTTCACCGCGGGGCATAGGGACAAGGCAGCGGGGCTCGGGGAGAAGGACGGGGACGACGTGCGTTGACGGAGACGGGGAGGCGGTCCGGCGAGGTGGCAGGGCATCGAGCGACGCCGGCGACGGCGAAGGGCGACGGGGCGCCGCGGCGGCGCCGATCCAGTGGGGGAGCGATGAGGGGATCAGGGTAGGGTTTTTAGGGTTTGGGGATGGAAAGGCTGGCCATATAGGCCAGGGGAGTGGGTGGGCCGGCGGCTGAGGGAGTGGCCGACTGGGCCGGCCTGTTGGGTCGGTTGGCCCGGGGGGTCTTTTCCTTTTCCTCATTTTTGTATTGTTTTTCTTTTCTTTTATTTCTTTTATTTCTTTTCTATTTTAGCTTAGTTTCCTTTTATTTTTGTTTTAGCAAAATACCAAAATGGCACCTAATTTGATGTTACCAAATATGCCACAGCCACATTAACTAGCTACCTAATCTAAAATAGTTTTGTAATTATTTATTATTTAAAAGTATTTAAATAATAGTTTTTGCTACTGTTTTATTCATCTTATAGCATTTAGACATTTTATAATAGTATGGTTTCTTCACCATAAACACCTATGCATTATCTGGCACAAACCGAACATTTTAGTTTTAATATTTGAAAGCTTTTGATGTTTGCCTCTATTTTGAATTTGAATTTGAATCGGTTTCGAACTAACGCGAGATTAGCAACAGCAATCGAGGTGACGTGGCATCATTAGCAGAGGTTACTGTAGCTTGATTATCCGGGCGTCACAATTCTCCTCCACTACAAGAAATCTCGTCCCGAGATTTAGGAGGGGGAGTAACGGGGAAGGGATTGGGTTACGAAAAATCTAACGGATCTTCTCGGTCTTGGTTGCTCTTCTCGAAGAGGTCGATCCATTACATTGACGTCTTCATTCCTCTGTTTCAGGCCATCATGATGAAGTTATCATCCTTTCTTCGGAGTCTTTATCGTACTTACGGAAAGGGAAAGGTGTAGATTCGGAAGAACGGACCTCTACAAGGTTGCTCATCTAGTAGATAACATCGGGGAACATGGCGGACAGTAATTGCCGAATTGAAACTTAAGAAAATATCGAGAGCAAATTAATAAGGTACCATGAGAAGTTTCGTGCGGACAGGCAATCGTTCGATGCCTGAAACGGAGTGTGAAAGGGGTTCAGAGCAATGGGAATAAGCATTGTGTCTGATACCAGAATAGATCATCTCTAGGAAGGTGACCCGTGAATTACATACGGAGTCAAACGCGAGGAATAACTTTGGCAACAGGGGTGTACAGGAGTCAGGTTTTGATCCTGTGGAACTGTGGGTTATGGTCTCACCATGTGGGTTAAAAAGTAGGAAGGGTGATGTCATCTTGCACGATCATGATAGCAAGGCATGTCGGAGAATAGACTGTCAGTTATGTCGGCAACATCGGTACCAAGGGCGAGGGACGAAGAGAACCATTTTCCTGCTCGTTGAACGAGGCGGACCAATAAGCAAAGTTCCCGTCCATCAGTGGTTACCGGAATGTCATCAACAAAAAGTAACAGGGTCTTACTGACAGAGTGGTACAACGAGGTGCTTACCTAAGCAGGGAATTATCACTGCTCAGCTAAGTCAGGTTACAAGAAAGGTTAAACAAAACAATGGAAAGGAAATACGATTATCAGATTAAACAGAACAATGGAAAGGCAAATGTGTTTCAACACATATTTCAGGGGTATATCCTTCCCAAGGACAAGTAGAGCATGATAACCATGACAGAATATAAAGTAGAAAACCCTTTAGGTGAGGGGAGAGAAATTTCATGACATTACCCATACAATGGTGTTTGGATAATTGATAAAGAATTTTTAGCATTGTGCTTCAAATGTTCTTATTGAAAATCGGAGTACCACAGACATGCTTCGAGATAGCATTGACATGGTCTTCAAGCAAAGGTCAGACTTCGGATACACGAAGGATCCATCAGGAACAACTTGTAGAATAAGTCTTACAATTTCCTCATGGAAGAACAGATAACCTTGCTAAAAAGGAAACTATAACAATAGGTCCTCTGGCCAGGTGTGCTAGGCATGACATCACCTTACCGGCTCATATAAAGACCCGCGTTATAACTCTTGGAATTATGTTCCAAACATCATATCTGACTGAGATTCAGTTCTGATTGGTGTCAGGATGCCTGAGAAGAAAATGGTGCAACACAAATTGACGAGAAGACAATTTAAGAATCTCAGGAAATGAACTATGGAAGCGAGTTCCGAAACAAGAGTTCATAATTAAACCAAGGGGAGGATGAGGGGGTGGCTGATGGACTCAACGACAATTCCTCGAGATTTCCAAAAAGATCGATTTCCTCAATCATGTGAACAAGGAGATAACATTTGTCAGATCAAATGATATAATGATGTATGCCCAAGGGAAACATACGCAATTAAACATTGATCGAAAAGTGCATCCAAAATATGGACTAAATAGCACGATCAATGTTAGGATGATGAGTCAATAATCAACACATGAAGAAAGAAACTATCATTCGTAACTTACAAGCAATAAGGTTGCTAGAAGTTTTGAATTCACACATCATAGTTCATTTGTCGGCATTCCGGTTATAAACAACACGAGGACCAAGAGGGAATGGTGGTGGTGAGAAGTATCACTTGTATCAAGAATTCTCAAGAGGTGGTGAAATTCCCACGACATTCTTGACATAAAAGGTGGTAATATTCCAAGGTAAGGAAGAACAAATGTTGGATAGCAAGGAACTCAAGCTATAACACAAAACACGAACACGTTTGTGTTGGAGGGAAGGCAATAAAGTGGCTGATGATAACACAAATCATCGTGGGCAAGGATGGTATTTCTCATCATGAATTCGATTGATATCCTGGAAGAGCTCATAAGTTTGATGATGATCATGACACATTTATCGAGAGATTTCATGAAGATGTAATCATTCAGCGTCGACATCAAGTCAAAGGAATTATGAAGCGAAAGGTTATTGGAACCATTGATACGACATCAACTCGGAATCAGGCTTGCTGTTCGAGGTGAAACGATAAAACGAGGAAGATCGATAAGCTTAGCTCATCGTCGAAAGTTGTGCTCCGGGAATAAGGGCCAGGTAGCACAGTTAAAATTAGTACGATATGGATATAGCCGATCAGACTAGGAATGACGTGATCGAGTACGAACTCGGAAGTAAAGAAGATTACAAGAGTTGTTTACTCGCGGAGCGGACTCTCGGTGTCCTTGAGAGTTTAACAACTCAGAACTCAGGAAAACTGGAATCAGTGAGAATGTAGTACTTGATGAAGAACTCATAAGAAGTTATGCAATCCTGTGATATTCTCGAGATACCAGGGGGTAATACTCGATGGCAGAACAAAGTAAAAGTTGGACTGGTGTATTGATCTGAAGAAGACAAGTACTTTAACTTGTCCGAGAAAAGGGGTCAAAGAAGGTCAATATGACCGGAACCACGATTGCAAAAGATCAAATCCCAGATATAAGATGAACTTATACCAAGGGAATAATTAATTTAAGAGAAGCTTTAATGATAAGATCTACATCGTTTCCATGGGCATGAACACAAAGTTCAAGGTCGACTCCCACTTCTTCAATGCATAACCTTTCATTCACTTCTCGCGTTCGATGAAGTTGTAGTGTTGAAATTTTATCTGGCAAAATACCAGAAGAGTATGACTCCTGAAAACTTTCGAGTTCACGCATATTAAGGAAGGCATAGGTTCAATCCATCGGGGCATCGTGGAAACATATACCACAAGCTTCAATAGTAAATATTACCAGCTCAAAAGCAGAGCATGGTTGGCCAAATCAAAGAATAGGATTTACCAATGGTATTATGTATCCCGCAAAGAACTCCTTGAGGCTTTTGTATACGAAGGACACTGTCGGATGATAATTCAACAAAGGATTTGATGGTCCATAATGGAGCTGATGTGAGCATCGGCACACAACCAGTGGAAGAAGGAATGCAAGGAGATCAGATGATAGAAACAACTGACTAATTCACAGCTCAATTGCAATGGAATTATGATTTGCAGGTCAAGGGATCAAAAGCAATGCTCTGATAAAGGATGGATAATTTGAATAGCCTTAGGGGTACAATCGATGGCAATTTGATTGGTCGAGAACCAGCTCCAGTAAAAAAATGATGGCTGAGCCGGAAAGATAATTTGTAAGGACCAACCGTTGATTGCGGGCATTCGCGAACATATCGAATTAAGGGACTCAAAATGATAGTGATAAAGGATGCCAATAAGATTAGTATACTTATGGGATTAACCATAATGCAAGCAAGCAAGTATTTCAAGAGCAATAAGCTGCCGAGGATTTTTGGAAGATCGGATAGTATTTCAAAGTATCATATGAAACATATGAACAACTGGGGATGAACGGATACTCGATAAGCGCGATGAATTATACGTAGGGGTATTCATGCGGTAAAGAACTACAAGGCAGTAGGCACAAAGTATTCTCGGAACAATAGGGAGAATTTCAGGGAATCTTGTAATAACAAGATCAACGGGGAATGATTGTATGAATGGCAAGTGTACGTGGTTATCCATGGGGGTTTATCGATGGAAGGGAATTGCAAAAGAGATGGCACCAAGTCTCGAGAGAACATCGTAGAGTATCTTCAGAATCTTCTGGTGCACTAAGCAATCATCTGGAGTGAGGGGCTCTCCGGGAGGAAGTACTTACGAGAACCTAGAGTCAGAGTTAGTACAATCATTTAACCCGAATAGAAGAGAGATCAGAGTCCCAGAGTATAGACGAGGAATAAAAGATCCTAATACCACCCAATGGCGCGTGGGCCCGTAAGACACATAGCCATGTTAGTAAAAGTTTTGCAATGACTAGACTCAACTTCGGCCAAGGAGTTTGGAAGGGGGATTCCTACAGGCAGTCGGCTCTGATACCAACTTGTGACGCCCACGATTCAATCATACACTAATCATGCACGCAAACATGTACGATCAAGATCAGGGACTCACGGGAAGATATCACAACACAACTCTAAAAATAAATAAGCCATACAAGCATCATAATACAAGCCAGGGGCCTCGAGGGCTCGAATACAAGTGCTCGATCATAGACGAGTCAGCGGAAGCAAAAATATCTGAGTACAGACATAAAGTTAAACAAGGTGCCATAAGATGGCTAGCACAAACTGGGATACAGATCGAAAGAGGCGCAGGCCTCCTGCCTGGGATCCTCCTAAACTACTCCTGGTCGTCGTCGGCCTGCACGTAGTAGTAGGCACCGTCGGTGTAGTAGGGGTCATCGTCGACGGTGGCGTCTAGCTCCTGGGCTCCAACCGAGAAGAATGGAAAGAGGGAAAAGAGGGAGCAAAGCAACCATGAGTACTCATCCAAAGTACTCGCAAGCAAGGATCTACACTACATATGCATTGGTATCAATGAAATGGGTAGTATCTGTGGACTGAATTGCAGAAAGCCAGAATAAGAGGGGATAGCTAGTCCTATCGAAGACTACGCTTCTGGCCGCCTCCATCTTGAAGCATGTATAAGAGAAAAGCTAGAAGTTCACCAAGTATCATCGTATAGCATAATCCTACCCGGCGATACTCTCCTCATCGCCCTGTGAGAGAGCGATCACCGGGTTGTATCTGGCACTTGAAAGGGTGTGTTTTATTAAATATTCGGTTCTAGTTGTCATCAGGTCGAGGTACAACTCCGGGTCATCCTTTTACCGAGGGACACGGCTATTCGAATAGATAAACTTCCCTGTAGGGGTGCACCACATTACCCAACATGCTCGATCCCTCTAGCCGGACACACTTTCCTGGGTCATGCCCGGCCTCGGAAGATCAACACGTCGCAGCCCTACCTAGGCCTAACAGAGAGGTCAGCACGCCGGTCTAAATCCTATGCGCGCAGGGGTCTGGGCTCATCACCCGTTGCACACCTGCACGTTGTGTGGGCGGCCGGTGAGCAGACCTAGCAACCTCCATTAAAAAGGAAGTTGCGTTACACGGTCCAACCCGGCGCGCACCGCTTAGTCGCTGACGTCTAGGAGGCTTCGGATGA
Source organism: Thinopyrum elongatum (assembly GCA_011799875.1). Taxonomy (NCBI): domain Eukaryota; kingdom Viridiplantae; phylum Streptophyta; class Magnoliopsida; order Poales; family Poaceae; genus Thinopyrum; species Thinopyrum elongatum. Next base: position 727,299,259 of record CM022303.1, read on the forward strand.
TACCTCGACGTCGAGTGCCCATAACTGTTCCCGCGTAGTTGGTTAGTGCGTATAGGCTCGTAGCCAGACTCAGATCAAATACCAAGATCTCGTTAAGCATGTTATTTTGAAGTAACCGTGGACGTCGACCAGGACCAGGCCCACCTGTCTCCTAGGTGGTCACAACCTGCCCTGTCGCTCCGCCACAAAGTAACACTCGGGGGCCGTCGGGAACCCAGGCCCACCACTACCTGGATGGAACCACCTGTCCTTTCAGCCTCCATATCCGAATCACTTGCGGGTACTCTACGAGCCGACCCGACTTTAGTCACATCATGTAACCGGTATAGTATGTATGTATGTATGTATGTATATACCCGTGATCACCTCCCGAAGTGATCATGGCCCGATAGTATAGCATGGCAGACGGACAAGTATGTAAGGCCACTGATGATAAACTAGCATCCTATACTTAGCATTTTGGATAGCAGGTAAGGTATCAACAACAGTAGCAACAAGGACAGGCTATGCAGTAGTATAGGATCAAACCGATGAAACAGTAACACTACTCTAATGCAAGCAGTAGAGGGAAAGAGTAGGCGATATCGGGATGAACAAGGGGGGGGGGGTGGCTTGCCTGGAAGCTCGGCAGGGAAGGACAGGTCGTCAACACCGTAGTCGATCGGGGCAGCAGTGGCGTCAGTCTCGAAGTCTACCGGAGAGAAGAGGGGGAAGAAACAATGAATACAGAGCAAACAAAGCATCACAAAACATAACGAGGCAATACGCGGTGCTAGGTACGCCCTAATGCGGTACTAGGCGATATCGGCGAAGGGGGAAAACATCTGGGAAAGTATTCCCGGTGTTTGACGTTTCCGGACAGATGAACCGGAGGTGGATTGTTGCATGTTCGCTATGCTAGGGACGTGTGGTGAATGAATGGACTGCGTATTCGGATTCGTCTCATCGTTCTGAGCAACTTTCATGTACAAAGTTTTTTCATCCGAGCTACGGATTATTTTATATAAATTTATAAAGATTTAATCCATTTTTAGAATTAACAAAAATTATTTAATTAGAAAATGTAATTATGACATCAGCATGATGTTAGGGTGATGTCATCAGTCAACCGTCTGTTGACTTAGTCAAACTGACGTGTGGGTCCCATTGTCATTGTCTAAGACTAACTAAACAGGTTTAATTAGTTTAGTTAAATGATTAGGTTAATTAAACAAATTAAGTAAGTTAATTAACTCTTTAATTAATTAATTAATATTTTTATTTTATTTTATTTATTATTATTCTTTTAATTTTTTTTAAACATTCTGTGGTGGGGCCCCATGTCATAGGGCCAGGGGGCCTTAGCGGGCTTCGGGCGCGGTTCTCGGGCGCCAGGACCCGGCTTGGCACCCGAGCGGGGCTGTGGGCGTCGGGTCGCCGGACCCGGTTGCGTGCTGGCTGGCCGGCAGCCACGGCAGGGCGGCCGCAGCTGGAGGGAGCGGCGGGCGCCGACGGCTGCAGAAGCGGCAGAGGCGGGGCAGACGCGAGGGGGGCGTGGGCGCTAGCAGCGAGCGGCGCAGGCGAGCGCGGGCGCGCGCGACAGCGGGTGGCGCGGCGCGGCGGATGCAGTAACGGGGCGCAGTAGCAGCAGCGCGCGGCGAGCAGGACGGAGCGGGGCCAGGCGGTCGCCGCGGCGGGCGGCGAGCGGCGGACATGGGCGGGCGGCGAGCGCGTGCGCGCGAGGCGCGCAGGTGCTGGTGCGACGGCGAGCCGAGGCGCACGCGCGGCACGGTTGTGGTGGTGCGGGGCAGTGCAGGGTGGTCGGCTGGAGGTAGAGGAGCACAGGGAAGGGGCGCACGGCGTGGCAGCTGGCGGCCACGACGAGCAGCGAGGCGCGGCCTGGCGCGGTGTGCGGGGGGCCGGTCGGGGACACGCAAGGCGGGGCACGGCGAGCATGGGAGGCGGGCCGACGCGGGGCCAGGCGGAGCAGCGCGAGGGAGCGAGCGGCTGCAGCGGGCGACGGGGACGGGGAGAGAAGGAGAGGCCGAGGACTCACCGCGGGGCGTAAGGACAAGGCAGCGGGGCTCGGGGAGGAGGACGGGGACGACGTGCGTTGACGGAGACGGGGAGGCGGTCCGGCGAGGTGGTAGGGCGTCGAGCGACGCCGGCGACGGCGAAGGGCGAAAGGGCGCCGCGGCGGCGCCGATCCAGTGGGGGAGCGACGAGGGGATCAGGGTGAGGTTTTTAGGGTTCGGGGGTGGAATGGTCGGCCATATAGGCCCGGGGAGTGGGTGGGCCGGCCGGCTGAGGGAGTGGCCGACTGGGCCGGCCTATTGGGTCGGTTGGCCGGGGGGGGGGGGGTCTTTTCCTTTTCTTCATTTTTGTATTGTTTTTCTTTTATTTATTTTATTTCTTTTCTGTTTTAGCTTAGTTTCCTTTTATTTTTGTTTTAGCAAAATACCAAAATGGCACCTAATTTGATGTTACCAAATATGCCACTGCCACATTAACTAGCTACCTAATCTAAAATAGTTTTGTAATTATTTATTATTTAAAAGTATTTAAATAATAGTTTTCGCTACTGTTTTATTCATCTTAGAGCATTTAAACGTTTTATAAAAGTATGGTTTCTTCACCATAAACACCTATGCATTATCTGGCACAAACCGAACATTTTAGTTTTAATATTTGAAAGCTGTTGATGTTTGCCTCTATTTTGAATTTGAATCGATTTCGAACTAACGCGAGATTAGCAACAGTAATTGAGGTGATGTGGCATCATTAGCAGAGGTTACTGTAGCTTGATTATCCGGACGTCACATCATGTCAGTAGTTAGAAAACCTTAACCATCTTTGATCAACGAGCTATTCTAGTAGAGGCTCACTAGGGACACGGTATTTGTTTATGTATTCACACATGTATTTAAGTTTCCGATCAATACAATTCTAGCATGAATAATAAACCTTTATCATGAATAAGAAAATATAAAATAACAACTTTATTATTGTCTATATGGCATATTTCCTTCAACAACTACGCTGGCGAGATAGGTTTTTGTCCTTGGGGTAGTTGCATTTTTGTTCGACACAAGACTTGTAATTGCAAGAGACCTCAACTTGACCCATAATGCAGGGGGTGTGAGAGGGGTGTTGTCAGCATGGTTTTTTTGTGATCCGTCAATTTTGCATCCCCACCACTAGAATTTTTTATTCAACAACAAAAGATTTCACTCAAACACAATTTGTAAGACCAATCAACACGCATTGGGAGAAAGGTTTTGTTGCGGCGTTTTAGCGAGAGGCTGCATTTTTTTGTTAGAAGATGACAGTCGCCGGTGACCATTATCTCCCATTTCTCCTGTTTGGTTGACCCCAGCAACCAAAATTGATAGGCGACGCTGTTTGAAATGAGAAAGGAGAGAGAAGAGGGGAATAAACGAGGGTCTGTATCTCGAAGAACAGGGAGAGCTCATCGGAGGTCACCGGTAAGGACCCCCCCCCCCCCCCCGCCCCCCCCCCAATGACGAACCGCCTTGTGATAAGTACCCTTTGTCGCAGTCCCTGAAGTGATTCACACAGGTTTTTTTAACCGATGCGCTCCCTACATGAGCTTTTTTCATAGAGTAATTTTCGAGCGATGTCCCTAACTCTTGAGGAGAGTTAGGGATTACTAGTTTGTAATTAGAAAGATGGAGTGGAGGGTTTGTGAGTTATAAGGATTTGGAGGGCCACGAGCAACAGAGGAAGAGGGGGGAGGAACCATTTTTTCTTCCCACTAGCCACTGCGTTTTCTTGTGTGGAGTGTCGTTGTTTGTGTTCAAGCCAGAGATTTGGATTTCGTCCGAAATTATTGGATTTCGTCCGAAATTCGCCCATTTCGCCTGGGCCCGGTATTAGTATGGCCCGGTCAAATTTTTCGGCCTTTCCTGTACTTCCAGCCCAGCCCAAATGCCAAACTAGCCCACATATACCCCCTTTGGTATATAAACTCATCCTGAACCAGCTCCCAACCCTAGTATTCACGTTTCCTCTTTTCTCGCGTGTGCGGCGGCTGCAGGCAACGGAAGCGGCAAGCCTGAGCGAGGCGGGGCAGCCGCGCCTCCGCCCAGCCTCCTCTTGCAGCACCCATCCTCCTTAAGGACGACTCCTTCTCCTCCTCCTCCCATGGAGGATGTAGGTCGCGACCCTGACAGCGCCCATACACGCGGCGGCCCGCTCGACGGCGGCGTGGATAGTGCCACATCTCGTACAGCTGGGCGTTGATTGAGTCTTTGAGGAACACGGGAAACACTCAAAACAACAGGGAGCGTTGTTGTTCTGCTTACTTTCAAATTTTTGAGCAAATTCCGGTCATTTTTCGTTCAATTTTCGGCCATTTTCGTTTCAAATTTCAAACTTTGGTTTGTTCTTTTCGTCCGGAATTTTCTGAAATTTTACCGGAATGCCGAATTTCGCCCATCTTGCCCAGGTCCGGTAAAAAACATAAAACGAAATCCAAAACCTTGGTTCAAGCTAACTTTTTCGAGCAATGAGGTAACTTTGGTTTATTTGTGCTTTTGCTTTGTCCTTGTAAGGCAAGACACACATCTGTATGCGTCTTGCTTCTATTTTTTAGATGTGCAATATCTTGGACACATCTAGATGTGGTCTATAAAAATATGAATCCTTAACATGCCAAACAATGTGATGAGGTCAGCTTACCAGCCACACACCCATGCGAGTGGCAGGTGTCTGGTTCGAACCCTCACCATACCAGAATCCATTTTAATTTCTTTCCCTCAGAGGGCCTTCTTGTAAGCCTTCCGTCGACATCGGGTCTCCCACCATGCTAGTGTGCCTAGTCAGCAGGATGTTTGTATACGAACGTGATTTGCATCGTACATGCACATCCGAGCCAAGTTTTTGACACCAATTCAATGTATGCCATGCGTCTAGTCAGCATCATATTTGCAAGTGTTCATATACAAACGCGCTTTGCACCGTACATGCACGTCGGATCCAAATTTTGCACCATTCCGATGTATGCCGTAAGTTTTGACACTAAAATGACTTTTCTTCCCAAGCTTAAGCACTGATGGTGTAGTTGACTCCTCAAATTCATCAATAGTTGATCGGTCCACTTGCTCAAAAAACAAAGCTGATATATCCTTTGCTAACAACCATGTGGTGCTCTGCTCACCGGAGATACTCAGCTGTACCAAACTTTCAACTAATAAGATGTTGCTTCTACTTGCGAGCAATTTCAAACTAATTGATCTCTGCTGACAGGAGATACTCAGCTGTACCAAACTTTCAACTAATAAAATCTTGCTTCTACTTGCGAGCCTTTTTCAAACTAACTACTCCGAATACAGTGTTTCAAGTTTCAACCAAGACTGCTCGCTGGATGATTTCTTTGGTCGAGTCCTAACAAAATCATTTAATTTGTGTGAGCCGAGCTTGAGCGCTGCCGCATCACGCATCTCAAGCGACCTGTTCCCCTGTTTATTAGCCGGCCTAATAACGACAAACACAGCTAAGCAGCACCTACGCCTTATACGAATGAGTACAGAGCAGTATCGTCACTCTAAACTCTTCTTTGGCCACAGTATCTACTGACCCTTGGCCAACGGCCCCGTTGATCAACTACCGACTTGGACAATCCAACAGCCAGAGCTGCCAATGGTTCAAGTTTCACCACCCAAGTTTTAAGAACCGTTCAACAGTCTCTTTAACCCCATATGTGTTGCTTGCACATCTCCGCCCAGCCAACTTCAACCCCATATGTGTGGACTTTTTGAAGACGTTGCGGCTACGATGCTTGGACGAACCGTTTGTGAGATCTCGTGAGAGACAAGAGGCGCGCTTTGCCAACTTTAGTCCACAAACGGAACTGTGAGTCTAGTGGTGATTTGATGTCTAACTACATGTTCCTAGGTGTTCAAGATAGACTTTTTTGTTTTCCACAAATAAAATGTTCCGTACCGCATTAACCTTATGGGTGGTCAATGATCTTGATTTTAATTTTAGTTACTTATGGGATGCTTTGTACTACCATTGCATATTTCTAATAAACCATAGGCCCTTTTCACAGAAAAGATGTAAAAAAAATCCAATCCCAACTGTCAATAGATAAAGTCAAATTAATAGAAGCCTAGCGACGCAACCATGCAGGCTGCTTATATTCAATAAGTATATGATAAGTATACAATAATTATATATTCATGTTACAAATGACCAAATATCATTGAAATATATTGCAATAAATATCCGCAACAATGTGCATCATATGGAGAGTTGGGACTCCCTAGTGGGAAACCACTAGCGTGTTGATATCAACTCAGACGATGAACCACATCGACATGGGGGCTTCCATACATGAGCTATACAAAAGGTGTCAAGGACCCCATGGTCCATGGAAGGACTATGTAATTTGGAGGCTCTATGCCCTGAGAGATTTCAACGCTTAGCCCTTTTTTGGTTCACAGGATTTGGAAAAACAAGAATAATAAAAACGCGGGAATAGGATGTCATGGTACTTAGAATCCTATAGGAGATGAAACACAGTATTCGGCAATAAACATTGTTTGGTTGCACCACACGGAAAACACATGAACTTCCTATGGAGGTAGAGTGGAAGCCATAGTTTTCATACTCAAAGGAATATTCCAAGAGATCTAACCTCTTGCGAGAAATCCTATGGAATTGTAGTGTAGGAAAAGCATTCCATATGAATATTGGAGGATCCATTCCTTTGAACCAAATCCACTCTAAAGGAAAAATTCCTATGGAATATCCTACAAAATTCCTTTGAACATCCTATGAACCATAGTGGATCTCGTCGAGTTCTCCCAAGTTTCTTAGTACTCCCCTTTTGTTCTTCATCTTTTTTACTTCTCCACATATATAACAGAAAATAGCAAGGCAGGAATTAGAGTTGTATCCAAGCAATCGGGGCATGAACTAGCTATATAGACCCTGGTCACCTAACGTGAAGTTCCAGCGTTCTAAATACCCTGGTCACCTATGGTTGGATTTCGCTTAAATGGGATAATCTATGTCAAAAATGATGAAAAAGGGGGTAAAAAAAAATGGAATTTACTCTTGTGTTATCTTCATCTAGGACAAATTCTGAACATGGCATGTAGGGCATACATTTGGAGTTTGAGGGGATACAGCGGAAGACGAGGACGATGGTTCAGTTTTCGCGGTGTCACTGTTCTTGTCGCTGTTTGGGTCGCTGCATCCGATGAAGTTCCTTTTGCTGGGGAAGATGGTGAAGACTAGGCTGGAGAAGACGGCCATTCCCAGCGGCAGGTTCTTGAGCAGCTGCTGGGTGTCGGTGCCGGCGTCAGGGAAGAAGCAGTTCTGGAGCCCGACATCGCTGAAGGCCATGGTGAGGAACACGACGACGGTGAGGGAGGCGTGGACAAAGTCCTGCCTCCTGAGGCCACGCTTCTTGAGCTCAGGTAGAATGCTTGCGAACACCACTGCCTCCTCCTTCTTTGACAAGTTGAAGACGTTGAGGCGGCCGTAGATGGCCATGCCGTAGTAGACCTTGCCGTTGTGGAGGACAGTGTCGGTGAGGGCGAAGAAGATGCAGGAGGTGGCGAGCGCGAAGACGAGGCCCAGCGTCATCCACCAGTTGGAGGGGTAGCACTTGCCCTGGTTGCTGAAGGACGGCGCCAGCATCTGGTACGCCATCACCGACCCCGTCGGCAGCAGCTGCGCCAGGTTCGCCGACACCGACAGCACCTTTTGGTTAACCGGCGTCTTGCCGTCTGCTGGAGCACTCTTGTTATTCCCAGCCTCGACATCAATAACGACGTTCCCGCCGGTGGCCGGTGCTGCCATTGTTTTTCTTCAAACTCCTCTCTCTCTCTCTCTTTCTCTCTCCATCTTCTCCTCTCTCCATTCTATTCCATCTCCTCCAAGCCCCACGTAACTTTTGTTCTATATATTCGCATAATTTTTTTACATCTCTTGCAGCTTTGTAATCACAATCTAAAAAGTGTTCTCATCATCCCCGCTTTCTCCTATCTCTTCTCTCTCTCACTCCTCTCTCTCGCTTTCTCTTAGTCAGGCTTCGTGTAGCCCCATCCATCCCCATCGGTTCGTCTCTCCTTCCAGTCACTACTCTTCCTTCATGTCGTTCATTCTACCCCCCCCCATCCTTCGTCTCTATTCTCTACCTGCCGTTCCTTCCATCTACCAGTCGGGCCTCTTTCCGATTCACCTCACTAGTTTCCGAATCCACTCGCTCACGCTCACCGGAGCCGGCATGTAGGCCTCCCAGCCTATGGCTCCCCCTGGAATCAACCAAAAGGGAGGATAAGAGAGGAATAGATCCGGGCCGACCGCGCCCGACACATCTGGCGGGGCCGAATTGGTGGCTTCATCAGGGTATATAGATGGCGGCAGAGGAGAATCTGGGTTCTTCTCATTCATCACTGTCGTCTCTCGGTATTCGTCACCATCCTCTGTCTGCCTCTTCGTAAGTCCCTTTTTCTCGACTCTCCCGGATCGTGGTCCTCTCCGGCTGAAACGAATCTCTGCTCAGTCTCCCTTCTCCATCCATGCGTCTCCTTAAGCGGTCAAAGAACTCGATCTCCGTCGACTATCGAGCCTCGTACTCATCCCTCCACTGCCGATCTCTGAAGACGTCATTCTCGTGACCCTCTCATCGAACACCGTCATTCCGCCCCCTCTCCCGCGTCGATCATACTCAAAACAGTCTCGATCCGATCTCTGTTCATCTCGACTCCCTCCTGCTCTCCTCCTCCGTCCTCATCCATCTCCCAAGGAAGGAAAAAAAGGTCGCTCAGTTATCGTGTTCCAGACCTCACGATCGTTCATCCTCATGAGAAGTCCACCCTTCGTCCGTCCTCCCCTCCTCTCTCTCTCGCCACTCATCTACTCGCGCCGCAGTCGCTCGCTTCGTTCGCGCACGCATCGCTCGCTCGCTCCCTCCTCCTCCGAACTGCAGCAGGTGCTCGAGCGATCCATTGGCTGGGCATGGCTACTATTTCTATAGGCCGGCCCCGGCCGGTGAAGCTTGCCCCATCATTATAGGCGTATCAATAATTGAACATACATGCATGCATGACAGCTGTTTTTTTTTTTTGGCAACATGAGTGCAGTTGTATAATCTGAAAGCTACACATACAAACGTGTGCCCAACTGGTGCAATGTCAACATACATGCATTCATCTCTGGCCTTCAAACGTAACGTGTGCCCAACTGGTGCAATGTCAACGAGCCATATACAACTTGCGGTACATTATATACATGCTAGTACTTACGTAAGTCTTGGTAACAATGTTCAATTTTTACGCAAGTCTTGGTAATAATGTTCAATTTAATGCAGAAACTAGCTATTATACTACCTTAAGTAGATTCTTGCACTGCGTACTAGCTAGTTTACTACGGCCACTTCAAGTTCATCGCCATCGATCAATCGTTTTGGCTATTTTTTAGTTAGTTGGCAAGTGCGTGTTTAGTATTGCATGATTCATCTCGTACTAATTAACTAGTGATACCTCCATCGGTTTGAGCGTTGTAAGCTAATGTGCAACTTGGTGCAATGTCTTTTTTTTTTTGCGGGGGAAAGCATATCATTTAATCAAACAGGGCCTTACAATCGTTTGAAATGATAATACTAATCTCCTTTGGGGAGTTTGCTAACCAATAAGCAGTGCGTTGGTGACTACGACCTAGAGCTGCCATAGCATGAGCAGCATTATTTTGTGATCTACAAATTTTCCGGAAATGTACTGGTCGTTCCTTCGCCATCTCAGCGATCTCAGTCACCTGATACATGTTACTAGAGTGATCTGTAGGACTAGAGTTAAGCAGCTTGATGATTTCGGAGCAATCCGTTTCCACCTGAAGCGGTAGTTGAGTCCAGTGTAGCGCCAGTCGTAGGCCCTCATCACATGCCGCAAGCTCAGCCTCAAGAGCACCCGAGCGGTTCAAGAGCGACCTGCAAGCCGCATAAATTAACATTAACGAGTCGCCAACTCCCACGGGCTAGTTTCTTAAGCTACTACTTTTATTTGACCTATATCATAAAATATGCAATATTTTTATACTTTTTTATTTACTCGGAGTAAGGAAATTGAGAAGTCTAGCAATTTCTGTTTGACAAATTTCATCTTGTCTTGCCATTGGGTTTAATATCCATGTCGTATCATACTTAAAATGAAAAATGTATATGAAATAATAGAATATAAAATGAAGTATATACTATTTTTTCTCTCTTTCAAAAAACCGAACTACTTAATGACTTATGATCATGGTATATAATTCCTTCACAATATATTGATTTTTTTTTTCTTATTGTCTGTTCACCTATGAACTTTTCCAACCAGTCTAGAAATTAAGCAACTTACTATAGATAGATAATTATAGAGCCTAATAGAATCAACAACAACAAAAATTATTTGACATTTTATTTTTCAAAAGATAATAGATATCAATGCAGATATCAGAGTCCATTTTTTATATTAGCTTATTTTCTTGTTCCTCCTTTTTCATTGAAAATACAAAGCCTGATCTCCAAAGCATAGAGCGCAAACAATAATATCATGCATAAAGGAAATAGTCATGCCGTCGGGCTTCCGTACATGCTGTGATGGTTGCACTTCTGTGCATCCTTTTTGCTTCTTTATTGCTCTAAACACCTCCACTTTGGTTATATTAGTCATTTCTTATAATAAAATGCTAAATTATAGTTGTAGCACAAGGACAAAAGTAAAATTTGGTGGTCTCTTTCCTGAATTCAAGTCAATATTGGTTAATATGGCATATACTGAAACCAAATAGATATAATTTGGTATATACCGAGACGGCAATGGTGGATCTAGACGAGGGGTTGCCGTCTCTTGCATTGTATCCACCAGATGAGAGAGATCGAAAGGAAGAAGCGTGACGGTGGTGCTCGGCCCGACGCCTCACCGCACCAGCTCCTTGGCAGTGCGCGGCCTCCACACCCAGCGGCTCTTGCTCCTTCGCCATCGCGCCTCCACACCGGGCCGCCGCTACTCCTCCGCCAGAGCCCTGCCGCGCCCTGCCGCCACCTCGCCCGCCTCCACGCCGGCCCTCCACGCCTCCCCGCTCACGGCGCCGACGGCCCTCCACAACTCCCACGACACGCCCGGGGAGCTCAACTGGCGCGCCGACGACACCCACATCCTTTTCGGTAAATCATGTTCCGATATTCATGTTCAGTTATATGCTTATACTGATTTCTTCACTTCCACAAGTATTTATGTTCAGTTATATGCTTGTACTGATTTCTTAACTGCTCCATGGTTTTACCTTCATCCACATGCATCTGGAGGGTCCTAAAAACAAACACTACATATTGTTTTCTCGTCTACAATGTTCAATGCATTTTGGGGGTCCTCTGATTTTCACAATAAAAACAACTTCTGTTGAAGATAAACATCATGACAAATGCCCCCAAACCAGCGAAATCACCTAACAAATATAATGCCATCAAATGCAATCCTGAATCTCTTATCAATGCAGAGATGAGTGGACGTTCCAAAAGCTTTGTCTCCGTTCCCTGCTGGTTCGAGATCCGCACAAGTTTCTTCCCTTCCGTCGTCGGCCTCATCTAAAGGTATTCTTCCCTGGCCTTGTCGTTCCGCAAGAGACGATTGAATGTTTCGACATGGATCTCCACAGACGAAGTTCTGCACTTATATGGCGCAGATTTTGTTTTCTGTTCCACCTCTGTTTAGTTATGACTGTAGTTACTTGATAAACCGTGGAGGACAAGCGTCCTAGCAAACCAGAGAAATTAATTCTCATACTGCTGTTTATGCTTGTTTGATTCTGATGCTTCCGCTTGGCATTTGTGTATCATCTTTTCATAGTTGCTGAAGCGCTACTTTTCTTAAAAGTTGTACGCATACAAGCGACAACCCTGAGTGAGAACAATTGTCCTATGGCACATAATGTAGAGTTTCACTTTTTAATACTTAAGAAGTGCCATTTTTCTTGAAATTTGTACAAATACATGCTTCTGGTCTGAGTCAGCACAACTATTCTACGATACAAAATTCAGAGTTTTGCTACACATTCAGGTTACTGAGAATGCCATAATTGCAAATACTTTGGAGGCATGCTGTGTCATTGCAACAATTGTCAAAAATAAGGTCTTGTATATTTTGTAATTTTCAGAAGGTCCTTTGACCGGTCTATTCTGCGTCAAAGGACCGTTTCATACCTGGCAGATTCCGCTCCAGCCTCGATTGTACGTGTGCTTGAATCTATTTTCATGTTGTTTTCTTGGGCCTTAGTGTTTTGTTTCTTGGGTGTTTGACAAACGCTTCACAAATTATGCTCCTGTTAACAATTTCAGATGTGTAGGTTGGCTTGCAGCTCGTGTGGGCGGACGTGAAGCACACTTTTGTCTGTCCCTCAGAAGTTATTGCCGCCCTCCTCGCTACCACCGCCGGAGATGGAACTTGGTGGTAAGTCTCTTCTCCCCCCTCTCAGTTCTTCCCCTTTGCTTTGGACGATCTATGTTCATGTTATTACTGTTTATAAATATCTTCTGTTGTTCTAGCTGATAATCTTGAGTTTTCCGGTGTTCGTGGAGGTAACTAAGGTATATCTAAGCTGTAGTCGACAAGGAGGCCTACCTATGATGCCAGTGCAGTTGAAAATGTTTGCAGGCCAGCCTATGATGTCAGGTTGGAGGCCTACTTATGATGTCAGGTTGTTGTACACAGAAATTTTGTGGGATAGTTTGCAGATTGGGAGTTTATGTTTTTCTTCGTTAGCTTTTAAGATTGTTGTAGTTAAAAATGAGATGGAGGCCTCAGATTGACTGAGCTATGTTACAAATTTATAGTGGCTATCTTCTACTACACTAGAGGACCCCCAAATAGTCTATTTTGTATGTTTGTTCATGGAAGTTGATTATCCTCGTATACAACTACCCTCTGCCCAGGAATCCTCAGATTGAATATAGAGCTATGTTGCCAAGGATTAGAATGCGTTATTTTTATAGAAGTAGGATTATTTGATCCTATTCTGAAATATATTTTAATGCTTATATTTGGATGGGCATGATGTGGTGCAGGTTCCGCCGATTCTGGAAGCACACGGCTGAATGAATCCAACAGAAGCAATGCTGCAGCTATATCATCCTATATTTGGTGATACATGTTTAATTCGGTGATAAAGCTATATCATCCTATATAGCTTTTCAGTTCCATGGTTGCCTTCCATTGATGTTGTAACTGGTACTTGTCAGTCTCTATGGAGTATAGGTACGAGTGGACTAAGTGAGAAGAGTACATGATTGTAGGTTGCAACTTGCTAATTATGCGTCTCTATGGAGTATAGGTATGAGTGGACTAAGTGAGAAGAGTACATGATTGTAGGTTGCAACTTGCTAATTATGCGTCCGTGTTCATGTGTACGTGTCGTTATTAGCTAACATCTCTTCTTTTTTGTATGTGTCCGTGTTCATGAGTTCATCTCCTGAGCTTTGCCACGTTTCTGAAGTGCGTTGAAATAGGAGTTCCAGTTCTTGATATTTAGGAAACTGAAGAGGAGTGTTTGACGAAAGAGGAGTGGAAGGCACGGGAAGCAAAGAAGGGGAGAAGGGAGAGGGAAAAGGAGAAGTTGCTCAAGAAGAAGAATACTGTAAATGCCTTACCAGTAGGCATTTCGTTGCAATGTTCTCATGGATTATTGAATGATAGCCTTCCTCTTGATTGTTTTGTTTTAGGTAAGTTCATGATCACATGGAAAATATGTGATGGATACATGGAGTTTTGTAGGTAACCTGATTTATTGTGCCTTTTTGAGATTTTTGTTCGGAATTAATATTCAATACAACCATTGCCAAAGTATAATGATCAACAGACCAGCTTCTATATTTTTCAATGCTTTGTATGACGGTTTCGGTAAGATGATGACAGCCGATTAATATCTTGCTGTTCAGGAGGTTTTGACTATATGAAAAATATTGTTTTCTTCCCAGTGAAGATTAGAATGTTTGCACACCTACTCTATAGTAAGTTGCCATATTCAGAATATTTGTTGGACTACCAGGGGCATGAACTGCTAAAAGATAGTGATGATCCCTTGAGTCTATTACAAGTACAATTTTAGTTTGATGTCTTTTCTATTGATTTTTCTTTATGATAATAAGTGAGAAATAAAGAAGCATTGTGGCATATCAAATATTACCATACTACCAGATATATCTGTTATATTTAGTACTTTCCTTTTTGGATAGACATGTGTTATGTTTCTTAATATTTATTTTATTTGGACTTAATTTGGACATGCAAAGTGTGGACTTGGATGTCTGTCCACTCTAATTTGACTCTGTGAAGTTTCGATCTGGATATTTGCATTTTCTTCGAGATTTACAATACAAATTCTCTATGAATACATTTATCCTATTAGGTGAAAAACTAAGGGGACTTATAAATGGGTTGATCTTTCATCTTATTTGCACCTTCTTCATTTGTACATGTAATTTTAGTTTTGCCTATGGATGAGAAACTATGTAAATATCAACCCGTATTTTGATAATTATTTGATGACAAATGAGACGTGCGTTGCACGTGCAAGCTTACTAGTTAGAAAACAATTGGGCAAGAAGACAGTTCATAAACTTGCACGATGACAGTAACACGACCAGAGACCAACTTGGCGCAAAGGAAAAGCCACAGTTGATTCAATCATAGGTTGATTCAATAGTAAACCTACAAGAAAACTATTTCAAAATAAATAGTACGAAAATATGAACCTGATACAGATGAGAGAAATATTTTCATGCAAAAAGCTCCTTCTACACACGGAATCCATGCCTTCTGTTTCAAAGAGACAGTCCAATTGTTTTCCAATGGGGGAGGGGGGATGTCGTGGATGGGAAGATGATGTTCAACCTTGGGGAGAGAGAGCAGGGGGGGGGGGGGGGGGGGAGGGCGGGAGAGAGGGAGGGCTGGAGACGATGGGGGGGGGGAGGGGAGCTGGGGGGGGAGAGATAGGGGGGGGGGGGGTGGGAGGAAGATAGAGAGCGAGATAATGGAGGAGAGGAAGATAATGTGGAGGGGAGAGGAAGAAGAGACGGCCCGTGTTGTACATGTATAGTTAATTAGATGAAGAGATCTCTCGAAAAAATTAGAAAAAGAGATGGTGGAGTGGTGTATAGGAGTAGATAGAAACTTCTTTATATTGATTATTGGAAGAAGACTCGGCATAATGCTCTAAGGGAACTCAATATCTTCTTGTAATAACCATACATATGTTTACAAAGTAGAAAATTCATAAACCAAATTGTAGTCTCCTTCCCTTATTTCAGTTTCGTTATAGTACAATATCATAGGTAAGCTTACGTCAATGGTATAAATTGAACACCATTAAATAGTAGAGGACAATAGCAATACCTGAATGGGTAGGTTCGCATATAACAACATGTTTTGAACCTTGCTTTTTACCCATGCTCATGACTGGCACATCAACGTAACCTCTATACACAGAAGAAACCTCAGTTAACTGTTTTTTGTGAAAAGAAAAGGATATAAACGTATTCAAAATAACTTGGGTTAGAACATATGTCTATTATGATTACTAAGGCTACAAATCATATTAAAAAGGCATCATCTCAAATACTGGGAAAAGTTTAGTACATCTGCACTGGGCACTAAAAAACTCACAGCTAAATTCCAACACATCACTATTTAAACCGGCAGTTACAAACCAAAAGTCCAAAACATTGGGGTATGATCGTTTTGATAACTATGGAGAAGTAGGTAGTAAAAATATGCAAATAGGCAAACATGGTCCCATGGAATTCTCTGACCAACTATTCAAAAGTAGGAACAAACAGAAGTCCAGCTATAAGCATTTAACTGTTATCTATTGACCTGAATGAATGCACATCCAGAACTTGAGAAACACTACTATGAGTGAACCGATGAGAGAAAGCAGCAGGAAATGGTCATATCCATGAGCAAAAGTGAAACGCAGGTCCAGCCTGTTTTCCAAACATACCAATGTTGCTTGCTTCTGCTACAAGTGTTGTTTAACAAAATTGACAACTAATTAAGAAGCTCCGGATGATACTAAGGGATGGAAGAATAAACTGCCCTGTATATGATAACTTACATGTGCATGAACTTTTGTAGTCTCCTTGCGGAGGCATCACGGGTCTCTCTCTTTTGTGCGAGATTACAGACTCCTCGTATGTTTGTATCACCACAAAAGGATCTGTATATAAATTCTTGGGAGTTTGATTAGGAAACAATAGTGCTACGACATTGAATTCAATACCATCGTACTCCTATAATTTTGTTAGGGATCCAAGGCCAATTTTGATGGACGCATTAGTAAGCTACAAGATTTAATTAAGGATCATCTACACATGCATTAAAATGAACATGTAGGCTTATGAGTAGTAGTATTAGCAGAACAGGAGGTTGAGAAGTATTGGCTCGCCTCAGATCGATGTTGTAGATGTGGTCTTCGGGAGGCTGGGGAAGATCAGTCGAGTAGATGTGGTCTTCAGGAGGTTGGGGCAGATCAGCACGGTGGTGGGGTTGATTAGCTCGGTGCAGACGGGCAGCATCATGGCTCCAACAAGTCTGCGATGAATGGAGCA
Organism: Thinopyrum elongatum; assembly: GCA_011799875.1. NCBI lineage: Eukaryota > Viridiplantae > Streptophyta > Magnoliopsida > Poales > Poaceae > Thinopyrum > Thinopyrum elongatum. The sequence continues at coordinate 727,315,853 of CM022303.1, forward strand.
TGCGGCCACCAGATGCAATAGGGTAGGGGATAACACTGTACGCATGTGTCTTGGTTCGATTTTTTTCTTGTCTCAAGATTCCTAGAACAATACGTGTGCTTTTTGACAGTTGCAAGCCGTGAGATACCTCCATCACAGATTAATAAGATCCATGGGCACATGATGGAACCTGTGCAGACACTCCTTTTTTTTAAGTTAACATGTGCGCATGTTGATGTACTTGGATTTTTTTTTTAATCTATCAAAAGATGTACACCGTAATAATTTGGTCCCACCAGATGAACGATTCATAAATTCTAATTAACATGGGAATTTTTAGGGAGTCTCAAATTAGTATAGGTATAGATAGATAGATAGATAAATTACACTTTTGCTATATACAACTAGCCAGATTCTTGCACCAAGTACTAGAGTTAATTACACTTTTGGTACATCGACTTGCATTCGGGGTACATATTCATATATATAAACTTGTAAAATAATAAAATCGGTCCTACACTTTTCCTCAAACACCGACCCTCAAACCGTCCGCATACACCCGGACCATGTGGTCCGAACGTGTTTTGCAATCCAACGCGGGCCTGTATCTGTCCGCTGAGCAGTTTGGACACACTTTTTGGGTGTTCGGATAGCAGCCACGTAGGACTCCGACACCCCCGACCCACTAAATCCCCTCTCCCGGTCTCATTTTCTTCCAATCCACCCCTTCTCCCCCTTGCTTTGCATCCGCACCCTCCAGCTCCGCCGCCGCTGCTGTATCTCTCTGGCCGCCACACAGGCATTGCCGGACCCCACAACCAGCACCGACATGCCCGCTCGCCTTTTGCAACGGTGTCATCCACTCAAGACTAGTTCGTTGCCAGGTAGACTCCCACCCCTAGTCGACGACGTCCATGGCAGACACCATGCTTGGCAGGTGTTCGTTCAAATGCCACTGAGCTTATTTTCTAACGACATATCATTTTTTAGAATACGAAGGATGGCTAGGTACCCGGCCATGGACGATGAGTTCTTGTGCAATGCGTGGTTGGCCGTATCCGCATATTTGTATGCAAGAGCACAAGGGGGCTCTTCTAGCAGTGTGTGCATTATTCGTTTCACGCACGAAAGCATACGACATGCACATCATCCAATAACGAAATGTGAAGTCGTTATCATATTGATGGTACGCTATCCAGACTACCGTTACCAAGTTTTGTGGCGAGATGCGATGGTTGACGTCTTGGGCCAGGAAGCTGACCCGTGAGATCCAGCAAGCTCATAGAATTGTCTCAAAAATAAAAAATAAAAGGCAAGCTCATAGAAGGCCCGACAACAACACACAATCTCGCTCGGCCGCTTCCGAGCTCCTGCCCATTTATACCTCTCAGCACGGTTTTGAGTGAGGATGGGCTTAGACACGAGCCACGAGTCTACGACCGCCCCTAAAAAACAAGTCTGTGACCGAATGCCATTTGAACCGAGAACTCTATGAAATCATCTGCGTGTTGAGTGCTAGACTATTGGTCAATTGACATGCCTCGAATTCGAGTCAATTACAACACCAATGCTTTAACTTGACGAGAATGGTCATTTTAGTGTCAAAACTTGTGGCATGCATCTAACTGGCGCCACAACTTGACTTGGGCATGCATGTACGATGCAAATCATGTTTGTATATGAACATGGTGGTGACTAGGAGCGCCAACATGGCATGGGACCCACTGCCAGCGACTGGACGACGAGAAGGAGGGCATGTGTCCTCGTTTTTTGGAGAACCCCCCGGAATGTTTTTCTTACAGAAAAAAGCCCTTGAAGAGAAAAATACAAATTGTAAAAAATAAAAATGAAACATGGTCTGGTACGTGGCTAGCCAGTTGACCCATCACATTAGATTCATATACTTTACATACATTAGGTGAAACAACATAAATGAAAGGAATTGAATACAGGAAAAATAGTGTCGGGTCTTTTTTTGGCCTTCAATGGATACCGCTCCAACAAATGAGCTCTCATGTTTCTAAAATATAATTACTCTTTATGACTGTATAACAAAACATAATTTAAAAAAGAACTTAAAAATGTTTATCTCATTTTAAAAGAATTCACATGTTATTTAAAAACATATTCATACAAATTAAAACATTTGGATTTCTGAAAATTGTTTATATGATTAAAATTGTACTCATGTGGGACCTGTAATCTGAGGGCGCACTAGGCTCATATTTATGTTTTTAGAAAACACACAAAATATTATATACTATATAAACTTGTTAAATCAACCTTTTTTTTCTTCTTAAAGCATGAACACTTTTATATACTACATCAATATTTTATTAAATATGTGGAAAATTTTAAAATTACAAGAGAATTTATTCAAATATATGAACCTTTGCCAAATTACTTAATTTTTTATTCAATATGCGAGCATGTTTTGAAAATATTTAATTTAGTTATACTTCTTTTTGATGAATTATTGCGTATATATTTTATCAAATTATATAAAATTGTAATGAAATTTATTTCAAATATATATACTGTATTAATTATAACACATGATTATAATTTCACTTATTTGTTTTACAGAGTTTTAAAAACAAAAAAGTAACAAGTTGAAAATGGGTTGCACAACTGCCAGTTTAAGCCACAAGAGCGTGTTATTGTTATAAACAGAAATTTATTCTTTTAAAAATGAGAAATGGTGGACAACAACTAATTGAGGAGCGCTCCTTCGGGACCTCCCCAAGGGTCACTTAGGTTGGGCTGAGAGCGCGCCAGCTGCTGTCACGTATCGTGCTTTGGGCGCTCCCTCCGGAAAAAAAAATCGCACGCGTTTTCGGCTTTTTAAATGGTTTTTTTGGCTTTTGGTTTTCCACCGGTCTCTCTTAGCTTTTTGAAAAAAAATGTGTTTTCTATTTTTTTCTTCCGCTAGAGGCATGTATTTGCTTTTGCAAGAGATAAGGATTTGCTTCCGCGAGGGCATGGCCGTGCCTCTCAGAAACGGAAACAACGCGTTCTTTTTCTTCCACGAGAGGCACGCTCAGAAAATAAAAAACACGGCATTTTCTTTTTTTTCCTTTCTTGAGAGGCACGGTTTTGCTTCCGCGAGAGGCACGGACTTGCTTCCGTGAGAGGCATGGCCGTGTCTCTCGGAAACAAAAAAAAAAAACGTGTTTTCTGTTTTTTTTCATGAGAGGCACAATTTTGCTTCCGCAAGAGGCACGGGTTTGCTTCCGCGAGAGGCACGGCTGTGCCTCTCAAAACGGAAAAAATGGGGGTTTTTTCTTTTGCTTCCGCGAGAGGCACATATTTGCTTCCGTGAGAGGCATGGCCGTGCCTCCCGGATACAAAAAAAACTATGTTTTCTTTTTTTTTTTCCTTCCATGAGAGGCACGGATTTGCTTCCACGAGAGGCACGGATTTGCTTTCGTGGGAAGCATGGCCATGTCTCTCGGAAATGATAAAAATGTGTTTTCACTTTATTTTTTTTCTTCCGTGAGAGGCACGGTTTTTCTTCCGCGAGAGGTACGGATTTGCTTCTGCCAGAGGAATGGGCGTGCCTCTCGGAAATGGAAAAAATGTGTTTTCTTTTTTTCCTTCCGTGAGAGGTAAATATCTCCTTTCAGAAAGAAAAAAACATGCTCTCGATGTGGTTTTTTCGTGAAAAAAAGTTTGTCAAAACCTATCAAATTGGATCTAGTTTTCAAGATCTCGACGCGACGAATCCAACAATGAAAACGGTTCAAGATTTGGACACATGGTTTAAGAAATAAATCATTTTGAATAAATGAATCTACGAAAAAGGAAAAACGCTCAGGTTGCGACAAGTGACGCACATGCAGTGCACCACTTGTCGTAACCTGGAGAGGTGAGAGTGACCTTTGTAAAATGTGCAACTTAATTAGTGCTTTTGAACCTCATGGGTTGTAGCGTGTGGCCGCTATATAGCCTTACATTGCAGGTTTAAATCACGGACACGACACTGTTTTTGCTCGAATAAATTTCTTAATTTATTTTATTTAGTCATATCTCTACTATATTATATACCAAAAAAGAATAGCATTTCGTTTTCAGCCATACGAAGTGCTTCGTTCAACTTTCCATTCTTTTCCTAAGCATCATTCCATGAAATCCATCTTTCCCACCTTTTATTGACTTACTAAAGAAAATTATGTTTTCTTTAGTAAGCCAATAAGTGATTATTACAAAATAAAATCCTAACATATGTGCTGGTGAATCACGTGTTCGATTTGGTAAACATTTATTTACGCAGTCATATTAATATGGACTAGTAAATTACATGCTAAATACTAAAATATTTGTACCCAATGCAACGACATGAATAATTACCTAGTGTATATAAAACAGTTTTGCTAAAGCACATCTAGATGTGCTTTAAGAATTGGGAAACGTTTATTTTCAACCGACTGATTTCTCGGGAGCTCCTATTTGCTGCGTTCTGCGGCAAAATAAACGCCCCGTAGCACGGGGGCGCCGACTGGGCCGGCCCATTAAGTGCACTGCGAATACGAGTCTGAAAAATCACAAAAGAGGGTTGCGTGCGATGGCTAGGAATCGATCTGGGGACTGCCTGCTTGCGCGACCTGGGTGCTAGGCACAGCGATTTTTTTAAAAAAAATTTGAGTAATTTTTCGAACATATGATATTTTTTTCACAAACGCATTTTTTTATGAAAACAAACAAATTTTGAATTTCACAAACATTTTTTGAAAACATGAACATTTTTGGAATTTGTGAACATTTTTTAAAGCAGGAACATTTTTTGAATCTTCAGAACAAATTTGAAAGGGCGAACAATTTTTTAAAGCACGAACATTTTTTGAATCTTGAGAACAAATTTTGAAATGGAGAACAATGTTTAAAAATCCTGCACAAATTTGGAAGTGCGAATATTTTTTGAATAGGTGAACAAAAAGTTGAAATCCGGTACATTTTTTGAATTCTAAATTTTTTGAACTTTTTTGTGTAAGGAGAACAGTTTTTGAATTTTGAGAAAATTTTTTGGAATCACGAACTAAAATTTGAATATTTTCAAAAAAATGTAAAAAAGGAGAAGAAAAGAAAAAGAAATAAAAAACCAAAGAAAAAACGAAAGAAAAGAAAAAAAAATAGAAATAACTAAAAACAAAAAGGAGAAGAAAAAATAAAACCAGAAAACCTGGTTCAAGAACCTTCTGGAAGGTTCCCAAAACCGGCCAGGAACCAACCAGAAGGTTCCCAAAACCGGAAAATGATCCCACGTAAAAAGAGCTAACTGGGTCGGCCCAGTTACTATCGAACCTGTGCAGTAGGTCGACAACTTGCCGCACAATGCGGCGAATAGGGTTTTCCGGATTTCTCCTCGTCGTAAGCCGCATCGTCGACGACACGTACCCCCACTCAAACGGCCCAGCCTTATCCCTTCTGCCTCCACACATTCTTCCCCCGTCCTCTCTTTTTCCCCTCCCCACTTCTCTCTCTCTCTCTCTCTCACTCATCTGCACGACAACAACAAATAGCAAAAGCAACATCCGTGCAGCATACTATATGTCATCTCGTCTCTCTCTCTGGGATCAATCTCTTCCTCTTCCTAAACTATCTTATGTGTGAATAGCATCAAGCAAATAAGCATAGAAAATAGGACGTGGCTACCTGGCGCCCAAGCGCCCGTTCGCAGGAGCGAGCGCTCTCCCTGAAAGGAAGGGCCAGCCGTGCGGCCCCGTCACGACAGCCCAGAAAAGGGAAAAAACGCCCCCCCCCCACCTGATCGAGCGGATCGAGCGCCCTGGTCCTCTCGCGAGCGCCCTCACGTGTTTCTCCCCAGCCCCGCCTGGTCCGCCCCTCCACCCGCTCCGATCTCATGTAACCCCTCTCCCTCCTCTTACTTGAAGGCCAAAACAGATCTGGAGAACAAGCACAGGTTGCTCCCCCCATCAATGGCGTCTCGAGGAAGAAGAAACGCATACAGGGACCCCTCCTTCCTTCTCCTTTCCTCCTCGAAATCAGATCTGGAGAACGAAAAAGAGAGCCTACCTCCCCCCAAATAGGTAAGCAGCCGCTCCCCCAGCCCTCTCTCTTCTTTGGTCTTCGATCATGTCTTGCTTGCTGAGCCACCCCAGCTGTGCCAGTTTGAACATCAACTGGTTTTTTGCTTTGGTGAAAAATAAGAGCACCTGGTCGACTGCTTTTAGGCAACCCTACTGTATGCATGGGGCAACTGCGTGTAATGCATTGTGTACCTTGATGTACTAAGACAAAAGCAACACTAGATAAAACTAGAAGAACGCCCGTGCGTTGCAACGGGGCCACATTAACTTTAAGAGTTCAATATTAATATTCTCATACATATCAAGTGACATTGGCGACCTTTTTTACCATCAAATCCTCACACACACACTCTCTCCCTCCCTCTTCCTCACTCTCTCTCCCCCTCTCCCTCTCTCTCTCTCTAACACACACACACATATCCATCTTATTGGGTACGGGACCATAATCCATCTATTTCATACACACACACGCTAGTGCATAACAATATGGATTATGTGTATTATATTTGCCACCATAACTGAGGGAATTAATTTCATGTAAATCGGCCAGCCACAGCTCCAAGAATACGGGGAGGAGGTGGACCGGGTCGGCGTCGGCGCCGTCCGGCGCGGGCCACGGGCCCGCTTCCAAGTGCGTCTGCGCGCCGGCCACCCATGCCGGGTCCTTCAAGTGCCGCTTCCACCGCACCAACTCCCAGGGCCACGGCCACGCCCAGGGCCAGGGAAGCCGCCCTTCTTCGCCCCCTTCACCGGCCGCGGCCAACGCGGTGCCGCGGCACCCGGCCTCGCCGTCCTCGTCCTCCGGCACCGTCGCGACCCAGTGACGCAGCCCAAGCATCGGCCTCGAGAATCAAGAACGCTCGACAACGGAGAGGTAAGGGAAGATCATATACATGTCATAAGAAAGGGAGTTTATTTACTGCTCCCTCAATGTATTGTTTCCTTTGTTTGGAGATTGATTACCATCCGTGAGTTAAGGTAAGGTTAATGTGATTGAGCAATTTTTCTGAAAATCAATTAATGTGATTGAGTGATTTAAGGTAAGGTTAATTAATTTAGATTTGATCTTTAGAGATTGTTCGTGATTGATTCTACATTACTAAATATAACTTGCACCAGTATGGAAAGTTCTGATCTGTTCAGATTTCTTTCGTTGTGTGAGAGGGTGACGCGAAAATAAACCGATGAAGTGGGGGGAGGGGATGAAAAAAATCTACGAAAAAAACCAGCGAAGGTGGGAGGAGGTACCAAAAAAAACCATGAGAGGTGGGACGAAAAAAAACCTGGAAGCGAGACTACCAACTGCTCCATTAGGAGTAGAGAAAAGGGACAACTCTAGTACCAAAACTGGCAACTCCAGTGTTGTTTAGCAGATAAAGGGTACAAAAAATCAAGGATGTTGATTATAGACGCCCATTTTTGGTGCTAGAGCAACTACTCAACTGTTTTGAGCCAAAAAACCCTAGGAAAACCCCATTATATTCATGCAACACCTGGGTAGAATAAACTGTGTAAAACAAAAGAACACATGAACAAATATGGGCAAATCTAGTAGAAAAAATGGGCAACTAATGTGCTGTTTAGCAGACATATGGTACAAAACCCAGCCAACCCCCAAAAATACTGTTTCTGTAAACATGAAGCGACCATATTGTATCCATTGAGACAACTCTATGTAGAAAAAATATCAATGTGCAGGACCATTGCGCAGCTTTGGGTTGCCTTTATAAGGCCTATAGAACAGGGTAACTCTATTTCTAAACACATGCAAAACACCTGAGCCGATTTAAGGTGCATTTTGCATCAGCCAAAAACAAAAAAAACACATGAAGTATATAGTAGAAAAGCATAAAACTCATGTTAGAAAGGTAGTAGTAACATGTGTGTGCTAAAAACATGACTTTTGCGTTTCACAAATGTTCTCGCCAAAGACACAAACGACAAACACATAAAAAACAGATTCGAACAAACCCACATTCATGTACTTTGCTACATTTGCAGATGGTAACGACAAACACATAAAAAACAGATTCGAACAAACCCACATTCATGTACTTTGCTACATTTGCAGATGGTCTTAGTAAAAAAGAGAGAGTATAAACTACACGAAAGATAGGTCTTCTGCCCCCTGGTAAGCTCTCCATCAGATGCACGTTATTTCCATCATCGAACATTGTGATTTCTGCTGCTGAAGAAAAGAGTAACACATGTAAAGCGCATATCACATGAAACAAACCTGAAGTGTTTGGGTTGGGCTGCTATATATGGGTGTCATACTGCTAGAAACATAAAGGTAGAAGAAAAAAGAAACATAAACTTTTTGGCAATAATGAATATATAAGTTGCCTCAGTTTAACTCTATAGTTGCCCAAACAACTGCATGTAGTTGCTCCTTTTATCCTGGAACTAACTTCTGCAAAAGATGGTGCAATGCTTTTGTGGTGATCTAACACACAGTTTGTTGCAGATTTATGTGGTGACAAAAAAAGACAATTAGTAGCTGGAAAAAAGATGATTGATCTGAATGAACCGCCACTTGACGTAGAGTCCGTCAATGTTTCAGTTGAGTTGGGTACACCCTTCTTACATGCAGGTTATTGTAGGGTAACGCAGCAGAAAACAAACATTTTCCGACCTACGCACCAGCCCAGGACCACTATGGAGACTGCATACAAGGTTTGATCATTTTCGTTACCGACTCGTAGCGCAGCGGAAGTAGAGTCGATGACGATCGGCGGTGCAGATCCCCGCAGCTAGGATTTACAACCTCCCAACCGCGAGGATGTATACCCTCATCTTCCCTTCGGACAGCCCTCCGGGAGGCGGTCGAACAGTCCCCCGGACGGTGTTGCGGACAGCCCTTCGGGAGGACCTTCGAAACTCGAACGGTCACTCGGACAGCCCTTCGGGAGGACTCACAGAACTTGGACCGTCACTTGGACAGCCCTTCGGGAGGCACTCACGAACAGCCCCTCGGGCACTAAGATCGAAACTACGACCTCTCTACAGAGTTGCACACATACGGTGTCATCTATCCGGCAGGGCTTTGCCGTCTAGAACTAGTTCCCACCGGAACCCAGACAGCCTTTCGGCTCTATGAAACTCTTTTCGTGGGAGGGAGAGAGAAGCCAGATCATTGCAATGGCATGTATATGTGAGAAAGAGTGAGTCTTTAGGCAGCCCCCTCCACCCCTATTTATAGGCCAAGCCCAAGGGTGGCTTCTCCAAGAAGCCAAGGGGAAAAATACCAAAGGACCCTCAAGGTGGCTTCTCCAAGAAGCCACCCAAAAAGCACTTTCACTATTCACGACGACATTTTTCAGCGTCCGTTCGAACTGAAAATATTTATGTGGGCTTAGAACATTTCCAGTACCCACTAAAATAATTTTCAACGCATTCTGGAACAATTCCAGATTAGTGATTTTCATCTGCGAAAAGCATCTGAAGTGGTTCCGGCAGCTCCGGAACATTTCCGGTTTTTCTTCCAGAAAATTCCCAAAAGTTTCCAGAATGATTCTGGCACCCTCCAAGAATTATCGGGCATGTGCCGAAACCAATTTGACTTTATAGTATCCTCTGAAACAACTTTTCAGTTTCACCGGAACTCATCCGGTGACCTCTCTCTGCGGAACTTTTCCGCTGTCCGAAACTTTTTCGGTGTCCGAAACTTTTTCGGTGATTTTCTCTCAGACTCCCTGTCTAGTATTCAGCAGATAGATGACCCTTAAGCGTGTGACCCTATAGGTTCGGTGAAGTATAGACATGACCCGGAACCCCTTCCGATCAATGATCAACATCAGAGCCGTGGACACCCATATTGACCCCTATACCCACACGAATGAATGTTCGAGTGAACCTCCAGTTGCCGTGTGCTATTCCTGTTGCTTCGCGATATGTTACAAATACCCGAGGTGAGACATGATGGCATTCCCGTGGATCAACAACTTGTCCACTATGCTAGTTACCTCGTTACCGGTATTGTTCTCTTTTCTCGTTACCGTGTTCCGGCATCCCCGTGATCAAATCACAAAGTGTCTGGCCAGATGATGATGGATATCGTAACACCGAGAGGGCCCAGAGATATCTCTCCATCGTCGGAGGAGAAAATCCCAATCTTGAGCTATCAAGTTACTTAACATACTTTCCCATGAACCCGTAAGCCGCCGTAATAGCCATCCAGTTACGGATGACGTTTAACAAACCCCAAAGTTCATGAATCAAGCATGAAGAAACTCGATACTCTCATGGTCTGAGGAATCATGCAAACGTTAACCATCTCTGTGTTATTAACCATTAACTTGTGACGAAAGAATCTCATAGCATAACATCAATCGGGTCGATTCAACACAAATGTTCTTCTAACACTGTGCCCTCAAAGTTGCTGGCATAGACATGCCCATGATCAGGAAAACAGAACCATCATGCAACACTTGAGCTAGTCTTAGAGGCCAGACTAGGAATACATTTTACCGTTTATTATCCCACACGTGCATATGAGTCTTCCTCCGAGCCTCGTTTTATTTGCAGACTCGAGAATCATTGCAGTTATAGCATGGAACATAAACCTAATTATGAACAGGGAGATAATCAATAACATTTATTATTGCCTCTAGGGCATATCTCCTACAGTTATGAGCAAGAGGATCACCATTTGGAGGAGGGGGTTGGTGAGTCCCCTGACCCCAACATTGGCTCTAATAGTACTCATGTCCCGAACAATCATGTCCCTGCTCCCCCACCTATGGTTGCTCCTGCTAATACTTTAGTTGATGAGGCACATGAGTTGGATGACGAAGAAGCTGGGTCACAGCCACAGCAACCTTATGTTGGCATGCGCTTTGACACATTAGTTGATGCGAGGGAACACTACAATCGCTATGCTTTGATGGTGGGTTTTTCAATCAAGTCGAATACGTCTTACAGGTCAGCCTACACGGGCGTGCTGGAAAAACAACAATTCTGCTGTAACAAGTTCCGCAAGCCGGTGAAGAGGGTTGGGGTCTCGGTTGTTGTCTCGTTGAGCAAAAACACTACATGCCTGAGCTCACCTGAACAAGATGTTGAAGAGGATGGCGAAGAAGACACTTACAAGAAGAAGAGGAAGCGAGAGACTATAAAGCAAACAAAATGCCCTAATAAGATGGTGGTGAAGCTTATAGATGGCAGACGGGAGGTTATCACTTTTGTTGCAGATCACAACCACCCACTGATTGACAAGCCATCACTTTGGAAATACCTCCGTTCTCACCAAGGCATCCCGCCCGAAGAGAAAAAAATTCTGACTCACCTTAACGACTGCAACTTGACAGCAGGTACAACAAAAAAACTGCCCACACCACCTCCCCCCTTCTCATTAAATTAATCTTATTACTGGAGAAGTGTTACTTATTCCTACCTCAAGTACTTGGATTGCTTTTCTATCCTAGTATAAACTGTTTAGGATTCATGGGCGACCCTGATCAGAAAAACCTGACAACTTGAACAGTAAAGTAAGGCAACTATGTTCATTTTTTATGCAACTGTGATAATAAAAAAAAGCATGACCCAGCAAAACAACTTTGTGTTACTTATTCCTGCCTCAAGTACTTGGATTTCTTTTCTATCCTAGTATAAACTGCTTAGGATTCATGGGCGACCTTGATCAGAAAAACCTGACAAGTTGAACAGTAAAATGAGGCAATTATGTTCATTTTTTACGCAACTCTGATAATAATAAAAAAGCATGACCCAGCAAAAAACTTTGTGAAAAAACCTGGTCTGTTCTACTTATGCATAAGTGTTGCTTTATGTTCTCTATAAAAACAAGTTGCTCGCTACATTGTGGTTAGGTTGTCCTGAAACACAAGTTTCTGTTTTTTTATTTCTGCCAGGAAAGATGATGATGATAATGTCATCATACTACGGCTCAGAGTTAATTGTCCCGTACACAGCTAAAGCCATCCATAACCACTGTTCGAAGCTGAATGCTGCAACTAAGGACATTGACATTGAAGAGACACTCAACTACTTTTGCAAGGTGAAGGAAAACGACCCAGGATTCTACTTTAAATGCAAGACGGATGCGGAAGGCGGGACAGAAAACTTGTTTTGGGTGGATGGTGTGGCACGGAAAACTTATGCGGAGGCTTATCATGATTGTGTATCATTTGATGCAACTTATCTCACAAACATGTACAGTATGCCATTTGCCCCCTTCATTGGCATCAACAGGCATGGGCAGTCAATTGTGCTTGGATGTTGATTTGTGCGGCAGGAACTAGCCTCAAGTTATGACTAGTTGTTTGATGCTTTCCTGGAGGAAATGGATGGGTTGGCTCTGGACAACATCATCACAGACCAAGACATTGCTATGGCATAAGCAATCAAGAGGAAGTTCCCGATAACAATTCACCATTGTTGCCGTTGGCATATAATGAATAAAGCACAAGAGAAGCTTGGCCCTGTGTTGGCTGGGAACCCAGATTTGGTCAAAGACTTCAATGAATGCATTGACTTTAGTTTCACCCCAGCTGAATTTGAAAGGAAATGGGCTGCGCTTTTGTTGAAGTATGAAGGTCTTATCATGGCCACTTTGAGGAACTCTATGAATACCGGGCTACATGGGTGCCGTGTTACCTCAAATTCAGGTTCTTCCCTTTCCTTCAGTCGACGCAACGCAGCGAAAGGTTTAATGCTGTCTTGAAGCGCTATGTGAACCCACACAAGTCAATTCTCAACTTCGTCAAGCAATACGAGAAGATTCAGGTACACATACTCGTGAGGGAGGGCAGTAATGACTACCGGACAGAGCATTTAGACGCACAAAGATGGTCGCGTTTCCCCGTTGAGAGGCATGCCTACAAGGCATACACTAGGGACATCTATGTGAAATTTAGAACTGAGTTTCAGATGATTGGCCAGTACAATGTGCACCCCGCTGGAATCAACTTCTATCACCTTGAGCCCAATACAGAAGGAAGTATCTAGTCACGGTGAGGCCAGAACCAGCAATCTATGATTCTGAATGTTGCAAGTGGCATAGGGACGGCCTACTTTGTTGCCATGTCTTGAAAATCTTCATGCACCTTGGCGTTAATGAGATACCTGCACACTACATCAAGCGCCGCTGGACGCAGGATGCGGTGCCAAGTGCGCCGCTGCCAACTAACGAGGGCCCTCAACCGGACTTGCCCGCTGAGTTGGAGAACCAGGTTCGGCAAGTGAATATGACAATGGATTTTGCAAAGCTAGCCAAGAAGGCGACAAGTGATGAGGCAGCCGCTGCGGTTAGGAGGCACATGAAAGCAGTAGATGTTGAGGTCAGTAAGCTAAATAAACTAAGGAAGAAGAGGCTAAAGGCAGCTTGAGAAGCGGCTCGGGCTAGGGAAGCATCAAACACTAATGCCCCAAGTGGTTCAGGCCAACCTCCTGCCCCCCTGCTCCTATGGATCCACCTCGGTCAGTCACAAAAGGGCGCAGCCGCAGTAGGCGCTTCCAATCAACACTAGAGCTACACCCCAAGAAAAAGAACAAATGCAGCATCTGTGAATCAATCGACCACACTGCCGCGACGTGCCTAGGGAAGTTGCTGTGATGGTTACCACATGAAGAAAATGACCCCTGGGCTTGCAAACTAGTTGAAGCAAAAAAACAACAGTGTCCTGCTAGATGAAGCAATTGTGGCCTGGTTTTTGAGCAGATGTAGACGGGAAATCCAGCAACTGACAGTTCAAAAGCAACTATGGATTGATTTGCAGGAACTTGTTTTAATTTATGTGTTTTCCTAGCTTTAAATTCACAAAATGGAGACATTGTAGGTGGATGCTTAACATTTGTGCTTTATTCCATACTCGAAAACTTACAAAACCTATGGACGCTTATGATTTATGCAAACTTGTTTTAGGTGGTTTTGGAGCAACTTTTGCGAGTTTTCTAATGGCACACATTCTGCAGCAAAAAAAAGTGTACCTAGTTATTCATTCACTTCTTGACTGGTTTGAGGATCTCCTGCCATAGAACCTTGTTCAGGTCACACTTCAGCATGTAAATGGTCATTTTCTTCCTGATCTTTGGTATGTCGCTTTGTCCGTAGTTTGGGAGCCACGTCCCATTCCACAATAACGCGTTCATCAATGCGAATATGCTACAGTCACCATTGCAAAAAAAAAAGATAAACAAAAAATCAGCAAAAAAAAACCTATGTCATGAAATCACTTGGGAAAAAAGCAAAACTCCGTCTTATAACAAGGAGATGTATGTAGGTAGGTTAGTCCTTACAATACAGTCTGCTTTGGAGCATCGATATCCAGACTTCTCCATCATCTTTGCTTGGTTTGGATAGTATTTGTCCCACAATACGCGGACTGCTGGTATAATAGCCCTTGCTACTTTATCCAGCCTCTTGCTTTTCTTTATCGTCCTCCATGAGTCAAACACTTCGAACCTTTTATCCCTCAAATTGATGTTGAATAGCCAGTAGTGGTGTGTACCATGGGCATTATCTGGATCTAAATTTTCAAGGACAGCAACCATAACCTTCAAAAAAAGAGAAACTTGATGTCAGCTATAACAGAAGTGATATGTTCTGTGCAGAACAAAAACATCAACTTCTGATATGATTTCATGCAACCCTATGAGTTTTTAGGAGCAACTTCTGATATGATTTCAGGCAACTCCCTATAATTTTCTGTTATCAACTTCTGATATCAAGCTTCCAAAACACAAAAAAATCAAACTTCTGATATGATTTCAGGCAACCCTATGAGTTTTTAGGAGCAACTTTTGATACGATTTCAGGCAACTCCCTATGATTTTCTGATATCAACTTCTGATATGATCTTACAAAACACAAAAAACATCAACTTCTGATATGATTTCAGGCAACCCTATGAGTTTTTAGGAGCAACTTTACTTGAGTAGGTGCGACAGAGATGTAAAAACCAAAAATGGAAAAAAAATCTTGTGAACTATAAAACACAGACAATGAACTTGGTTTTCCAACCTGTGCAAAAATTTGCCACTAGAACCATACACTTTTTAGGCAACAATGCACTGTATAACATGCAACTTAGATGTTAAAAAAAGGCAACTGACAGATACTGCTCAGTCATATCTTGTGGGGCCTATTATACTTTGTAGGTACACACTAGGGTGGTT
Source organism: Thinopyrum elongatum (assembly GCA_011799875.1). NCBI lineage: Eukaryota > Viridiplantae > Streptophyta > Magnoliopsida > Poales > Poaceae > Thinopyrum > Thinopyrum elongatum. The sequence goes on from CM022303.1 coordinate 727,331,014, forward strand.
TGTACATGCACCTAAAACATATTTCAAAAAACCAAAAAAGTGTAATAATAGATGGATCCTAAGTATGTGTCGCAGGTCATAAAATTTTAGGCAACAACACCCAGAAGGATTATAGGCAACTTATGTTTTAAAAGGAAACAACTAGCAATATATGGAGCATACCATGTCTTGCTCATCCAAACAATTTGATTCGTTGAATCTGTCGTGCAGCTCCTTTACATCAAAAACAAGTTTTGAAGCCAAGTCATTGAAAAAAGGCAGAAGGAGATGATAAAGAAAAAATGTCAGTGCCAAACAAAGAAAAAAAAGAAAAGCTAAATTAAATAAAAACTGTGGGCTTTATTTTCTTACGAAAACCTAACAGGCATGATTATTTTCTTGGACCCCACCCGTTTGTCGTACATGATTGCATCAATCCCTAACTCAAAGACATGTGTCTTCATCCACCTGGCCTTCTTCATTGATTGAGCAAGCTCCTTGATTGTGCAAAAGTAGCCATGATAGTTTATGATGTGCAGCCTGTAGAACAAGAAAAGCTCTGTTGAGAAAATAACAAGAAGAAAGATCATTGGATGGGAAGAAAAAACAAAATGTGGCTATTGGAAGAAACACACACGTTGTATCATCTCCCTGCGATGTCCTTGTCGTCCCTCCTCCTCCAAGCAACAGAACCATTGCGTACACTCTGTTTGTTTCTGCGTTGCATGTGAAATCCTTCCTTATCTCTACATTCACATATGGTGACCTTTGTGATGGTGGAGCTTTCAATATCCTCCTCTCGCGCTTCTCAGGAACGGGCTCGCCTGAGCTGCTGGTAGCACCTTTGCCTGACTCCCCCTCAACAGTTGTTTTTGCAACTTCGGTCGGTGTACAGAATCCGGCAGGTGAGATGTGCCCCGTGCTCTGTGCTACAACATTTTTCACTGCCCCCTCGATGAATCCATCGAAATCCATGTTGACCCAATCAATTCCCCACTCAATGTCGCCAGTGGCAGGTGCATTAGCCACCCCCTTATCCTCTACTGTCTTGCCCTCCTCACCTGTTATTCTTGCTGATTCCTCTATCCGAAGATCAAAAGGTGGAGCTGGACAGTAATCATCCAAAATAGCACTTCCAGACTTTGATCTTTGCAGCAATCATGGTTCTTCACCTGAATCAAATGCTCCTTTGTTTGCTGATAGATTAATGGCAGGTGATGTCCGTATTATAGGTATGGTACCTGATAACTGATACGTCCATTTTGCATCATGCTTTTATATCGATATTTATTGCATTATGGGCTGTTATTACACATTATGTCACAATACTTAAGCCTTTTCTCTCTTATTTTACAAGGTTTACATGAAGAGGGAGAATGCCGGCAGCTGGAATTCTGGGCTGGAAAAGGAGCAAATATTAGAGACCTATTCTGCACAACTCCAAAAGTCCTGAAACTCCACGAAAGTCAGTTTTGGAATATATTAAAAATATTGGGCGAAGAAAGCACCAGAGGGGGGCCACCCACTGTCCACGAGGGTGGAGGGCGCGCCGTACCCCCCTGGGCGCGCCCCCTGCCTCGTGGGCCACCTGGAAGCCCCCCGATGCCCATCTTCTGGTATAAGGTGTCTTTTGCCCTGGAAAAAATCAGAAGGAAGCTTTCGGGATGAAGCGCCGCCGTCTCGAGGCGGAACCTTGGCGGAACCAATCTAGGGCTCCGGCGGAGCTGTTCTGCCGGGGAAACATCCCTCCGGGAGGGGGAAATCGTCACCATCGTCATCACCATCGATCCTCTCATCGGGAGGGGGTCAATCTCCGTCAACATCTTCACCAGCACCATCTCCTCTCAAACCCTAGTTCATCTCTTGTATCCGATCTTTGTCTCAAAACCTCAGATTGGTACCTGTGGGTTGCTAGTAGTGTTGATTACTCCTTGTAGTTGATGCTAGTTGGTTTATTCGGTGGAAGATTATATGTTCAGATGCTTTATGCACATTAATACCCCTCTGATTATGAACATGAATATGATTTGTGAGTAGTTACGTTTGTTCTGAGGACATGGGAGAAGTCTTGTTATAAGTAGTCATGTGAATTTGGTATTCGTTCGATATTTTGATGAGATGTATGTTGTCTTTCCTCTAGTGGTGTTATGTGAACGTCGACTACATGACACTTCACCATTATTTGGGCCTAGGGGAAGGCATTGGGAAGTAATAAGTAGATGATGTGTTGCTAGAGTGACAGAAGCTTAAACCCTAGTTTATGCGTTGCTTCGTAAGGGGCTGATTTGGATCCATATGTTTCATGCTATGGTTAGGTTTACCTTAATTCTTCTTTCGTAGTTGCGGATGCTTGCGAGGGGGGGTTAATCATAAGTGGGATGCTTGTCCAAGGAAGGGCAGTACCCAAGCACCGGTCCACCCACATATCAAATTATCAAAGTAACGAACGCGAATCATATGAGCATGATGAAAACTAGCTTGACGATAATTCTCATGTGTCCTCGGGAGCGCTTTCCTTTATATAATAGTTTGTCCAGGCTTGTCCTTTGCTACAAAAAGGATTGGGCCACCTTGCTGCACCTTGTTTACTTTTGTTACTTGTTACCCGTTACGAATTACCTTATCACAAAACTATCTGTTATCGATAATTTCAGTGCTTGCAGAGAATATCTTACTGAAAACTGCTTGTCATTTCCTTCTGCTCCTCGTTGGGTTCGACACTCTTACTTATCGAAAGGACTACGATAGATCCCCTATACTTGTGGGTCATCAAGACTCTTTTCTGGCGCCGTTGCCGGGGAGTGAAGTGCCTTTGGTAGGTGGAATTTGGTAAGGAAAAATTTATATAGTGTGCTGAAATTTACTGTCACTTGTTACTATGGAAAATAATCCTTTGAGGGGCTTGTTCGGGGTATCTTCACCCCGACCAGTAGAGCAAAGAGTTGCTCCTCAACCTACTGAACCTACTGAAAATGTTTACTTTGAAATTCCTTCGGGTATGATAGAGAAACTGCTAGCTAATCCTTTTACAGGAGATGAAACATTACATCCCGATATGCACCTAATCCATGTGGATGAAGTTTGTGGATTATTCAAGCTTGCAGGTATGCCCGAGGATGTTATCAAGAAGAAGGTCTTCCCTTTATCTTTGAAGGGAAAGGCATTGACATGGTTTAGGCTATGTGATGATATTGGATCATGGAACTACAACCGATTGAAATTGGAATTTCATTAGAAGTTTTATCCTATGCATCTGGTTCATCATGATCGTAATTATATATATAATTTTTGGCCTCGCGAAGGCGAAAGTATCACTCAAGCTTGGGGGAGGCTTAAGTCAATGTTATATTCATGCCCCAATCATGAGCTCTCAAGAGAAATTATTATTCAAAAATTTTATGCTCGGCTTTCTCTCAATAATCGCTCCATGCTCGATACTTCTTGTACTGGTTCTTTTATGATGAAGACTATTGAATTCAGATGGGATTTATTGGAAAGAATTAAACGCAACTCTGAAGATTGGGAACTCGATGAAGGTAAGGAGTCAGGTATAACACCTAAGATTGATTGTGTTAAATCTTTTATGGATACCAATGCTTTTCGTGAATTTAGCACTAAATATGGACTTGACTCTGAGATAGTAGCTTCTTTCTGTGAATCATTTGCTACTCATGTTGATCTCCCTAAGGAGAAGTGGTTTAAATATCATCCTCCCATTGAAGTAAAAGTAGTTGAACCTATTAAAGTTGAAGAAAAAACTATCACTTATAATGTTGATCCTATTGTTCCTACCACTTATATTGAGAAACCACCTTTCCCTGTTAGAATAAAGGATCATGCTAAAGCTTCAACTGTGGTTCATAAGAGTAATGCTAGAACATCTACACCCTCTGAGAAAATTAAAGTTGAACCTAGTATTGCTATGGTTAAGGATCTCTTGGTCGATAATATTGATGGGCATGTTATTTACTTCTGTGATGAAGCTGCTAGAATTGCTAGACCCCATACTAAAGGTAAACATAGACCGGTTGTTGGCATGCCTGTTGTTTCTGTTAAAATAGGAGATCACTGTTATCATGGCTTATGTGATATTGGTAGTGTCAGTGCAATACCTCATTCCTTATACAAAGAAATTATGCATGATATTGCACCTGCTGAAATAGAAGGTATTGATGTTACTATTAAGCTTGCCAATAGAGTTACTATTTCACCAATTGGGATTGTTAGAGATGTTGAAGTCTTGTGTGGGAAAATTAAATATCCTACTGATTTTCTTGTTCTTGGTTCCCCACAAGATGACTTTTGTCCCATTATATTTGGTAGACCCTTCTTGAATACTGTTAATGCTAGGATAGACTGCGAAAAGGATATTGTTACTGTTGGTTTAGGGGATATGTCTCATGATTTTAATTTTGCTAAATTTCGTAGACAACCCCATGATAAATAATTGCCTAGTAAAGATGAAATTATTGGTCTTGCTTCTATTGCCGTGCCTCCTAATGATACTTTAGAACAATATTTGCTAGACCATGAAAATGATATGTTTATGAATGAAAGAAGGGAAATAGATGAAGTATTCTTTAAGCAGGGACCTATTTTGAAACACAACTTGCCTGTTGAAATTCTAGGGGATTCTCCTCCACCCAAGGGTGATCCCGTGTTTGAGCTTAAACCATTACCTGATACTCTTAAATATGCTTATCTTGATGAAAAGAAGATATATCCTGTTATTATTAGTGCTAACCTTTCAGAGCAGGAAGAAGAGAAATTATTGAAAACTCTAAAGAAGCACCGTGCCGCTATTGGATATACTCTTGATGATCTTAAGGGCATTAGTCCCACTCTATGCCAGCACAAAATAAAATTGGAGAAAGACGCTAAACCGGTTGTTGATCACCAACGACGGTTAAACCCTAAGATGAAAGAAGTGGTAAGAAATGAAATACTAAAGCTTCTGGAGGCAGGTATAATTTATCCTGTTGCTGTTAGTCAGTGGGTAAGTCCTGTCCATTGTGTCCCTAAGAAGGGAGGTATTACTGTTGTTCCTAATGATAAAGACAAATTGATCCCACAAAGAATTGTTACAGGTTATAGAATGGTAATTGATTTCCGCAAATTAAATAAAGCTACTAGAAAGGATCATTACCCTTTACCTTTTATTGATCAAATGCTAGAAAGATTATCCAAACATACACATTTTTGCTTTCTAGACGGTTACTCTGGTTTCCTCAAATACCTGTGTCGAAAGAGGATCAGGAAAAGACCACTTTTACTTGCCCTTTCTGTACCTTTGCTTATAGACGTATGCCTTTTGGTTTATGCAATGCACCTGCTACCTTTCAAAGATGTATGACTGCTATATTCTCTGACTTTTGTGAAAAGATTGTTGAGGTTTTCATGGATGATTTCTCTGTGTATGGAACTTCTTTTGATGATTGCTTAAGCAACCTTGATCGAGTTTTGCAGAGATGTGAAGAAACTAATCTTGTCTTGAATTGGGAGAAGTGCCACTTTATGGTTAATGAAGGTATTGTCTTGGGGCATAAAATTTCTGAAAGAGGTATTGAAGTTGATAAAGCTAAAGTTGATGCTATTGAAAAGATGCCGTGTCCTAAGGACTTTAAAGGTATAAGAAGTTTCCTTGGTCATGCCGGTTTTTATAGGAGGTTCATTAAAGACTTCTCAAAAATTTCTAGGCCTCTGACTAATCTCTTACAAAAAGATGTTCCTTTTGTCTTTGATGATGATTGTGTAGAAGCATTTGAAATGCTTATGAAAGCCTTGATTTCTGCACCTATTGTTCAGCCACCTGATTGGAATTTACCCTTTGAAATTATGTGTGATGCTAGTGATTATGCTGTTGGTGCTATTCTAGGACAAAGAGTTGATAAGAAATTAAATGTTATCCAATATGCTAGTAAAACTCTAGACAGTGCCCAGAGAAATTATGCTACTACTGAAATAGAATTTTTAGCAGTTGTATTTGCTTGTGATAAGTTCAGACCTTATATTGTTGATTCCAAAGTAACTGTTCACACCGATCATGCTGCTATTAAATACCTTATGGAAAAGAAAGATGCTAAACCTAGACTTATTAGATGGGTTCTCTTGCTACAAGAATTTGATTTGCATATTATTGATAGGAAGGGAGCTGAGAACCCCGTTGCAGACAACTTGTCTAGGTTAGAAAATGTTCTTGATGACCCACTCCCTATTGATGATAGTTTTCCTGATGAACAATTAGCTATCATAAATGCTTCTCGTACTGCTCCATGGTATGCTGATTATGCTAATTACATTGTTGCTAAATTTATACCACCTAGTTTCACATACCAGCAAAAGAAAAAGTTTTTCTATGATTTAAGACATTACTTCTGGGATGACCCACACCTTTATAAAGAAGGAGTAGATGGTGTTATTAGACGTTGTGTACCTGAGCATGAACAGGAACAGATCCTACGCAAGTGTCACTCCGAGGCTTATGGAGGACACCACGCTAGAGATAGAACTGCACATAAGGTATTGCAATCCGGTTTTTATTGGCCTACTCTTTTCAAAGATGCCCGTAAGTTTGTCTTGTCTTGTGATGAATGTCAAATGGTAATATTAGTAGACGTCAAGAAATGCCTATGAACTATTCACTTGTTATTGAACCATTTGATGTTTGGGGCTTTGATTATATGGGACCGTTTCCTTCCTCTAATGGGTATACACATATTTTAGTTGCTGTTGATTACGTTACTAAGTGGGTAGAAGCTATTCCAACTAGTAGTGCTGATCATAACACCTCTATTAAGATGCTTAAAGAAGTTATTTTCCCGAGGTTTGGAGTCCCTAGATACTTAATGATTGATGGTGGTTCACATTTTATTCATGGTGTTTTTCGTAAAATGCTTGCTAAGTATGATGTTAATCATAGAATTGCATCTCCATACCACCCACAGTCTAGTGGTCAAGTAGAACTGAGTAATAGAGAGATTAAATTAATTGTGCAAAAGACTGTTAATAGATCTAGAAAGAATTGGTCCAAGAAACTTGATGATGCATTATGGACCTATAGAACTGCATATAAAAATCCTATGGGTATGTCTCCGTATAAAATGGTGTATGGAAAAGCATGTCACTTACCTCTCGAACTAGAACATAAGGCATATTGGGCCATTAAAGAGCTCAATTATGATTTCAAACTTGCCGGCGAGAAGAGACTATTTGACATTAGCTCACTTGATGAGTGGAGAACCCAGGCCTATGAGAATGCCAAACTGTTTAAAGAAAAAGTTAAAAGATGGCATGACAAAAGGATACAAAAGCGTGAGTTTAATGTAGGTGATTATGTTTTGTTATACGACTCTCATTTAAGATTTTTTGCAAGAAAACTACTCTCTAAATGGGAAGGTCCTTACGTTATCGAGGAGGTCTATCGTTCCGGTGCCATAAAAATCAACAACTTCGAAGGCACAAATCCGAAGGTGGTGAACTGTCAAAGAATCAAATATTATATCTCAGGTAATCCCATAAATGTTGAAACCAATGTTATTGACACCGTAACCCCGGAGGAGTACATAAGGGACACTTTCCAGAACGTTTCAGACTCCGAAAAGGAATAGGTATGTGGTACGGTAAGTAAACCGACTCCAAAACAGTTCTAACAGTAATTTTTCTCCGTTTTGGAATACTTAAGAAAGTAGGAAAATAAGAAGTAGTCCCGAAAGGACACGAGGCATCCACGAGGGTGGAGGGCGCGCCCTACCCCCCTGGGCGCGCCCCCTGCCTCGTGGGCACCTCGTGTGCCCTCCGGACTCCGTTTTCTTGCACGATACTTCTTTTGGTCGGTAAAAATTCATTATATAATCTCTCAAAGGTTTTGACCACCGTACCACGACAAAATCCTCTCTTTTTGTTTTGAGTTGTTTCTGCCGCAGATTAGATCAAGATGTCTTCTCAAGAGTCAGTCGGGGAGAGCCGGGTATCTCACCCGACACCGTGGCCAAAAGCAAACAGCGATGCCGATCACTTTGGGCCATCAACTGAGGAAGAGATGGAGGCCGACTTGAAAAGGATAGATGCCATGGAGGAAGATCAAGAAGTTACCTCTCGTCTCCAAGCCAGATTTATGATGGAGGAACTCCAGAGCTCAGCAATTCCAAATTCGGTCATCCCTCCCAATGCTAGATTTCTTTCTTATGAAAATATGAAAAAGAGTGTTACCTGTTCTCCCGCAGCTATGCAATATCCATGGGTGAAAGGAGCTTTAGCCATCACGGGTAAACTCCGGAAGGAAACAATGGACCTTAAGCAGCAAGTCAATAAGCTCGAGGAAGAGAACCGTATCCTAAGGGGCTTCATCGCCAAAAATATCACACCACTACCTCCGAAGAAAGAGACATAAATACATGGGTATGGGTGCTCCCCTTGGCAACTGCCAAGCTTGGGGGAGGTGCCCCGGTATCGTATCACCATCACACATCTATCTTTACCGTTTTTCTTAGTTCGATCCTTTTGGTTATATCTTGATCTAGTAGAATAAAGTTTAGTATGATCTAGCTTTGAGTTTTTGTGTTGATCCTTATCTGCGTAATCGAGTTCGTGAGCTATATATAATAAAGATTAGTCTTGAGTCGAGGGCTTGGTTATCTTGCTATGATCTTGAGGGAATAAAAGAAAAAAGAAAGAATAAAAAGAAATAAAGAGATCATATTGATCTTATGGAGAGTAATGACTTCACATATAAAGAGTATGATGAATAAAAGTTCTTGAGAATTGACAAACATAGTTTTGGTCATCGTTGCAATTAATAGGAAGTAATAAAGAAAGAGAGGTTTTCACATATAAATATACTATCTTGGACATCTTTTATGATTGTGAGCACTCATTAAAATATGACATGCTAAAAAGTTGATGTTGGACAAGGAAGACAACGTAATGGGTTATGTTTTCTTATATCCGAAATAAATTATATTGTCATGGATCATCCAACATGTTGAGCTTGCCTTTCCCACTCATGCTAGCCAAATTCTTTGCACCAAGTAGAGATACTACTTGTGCTTCCAAATATCCTTAAACCCGGTTTTGCCATGAGAGTCCACCATATCTACCTATGGATTGAGTAAGATCCTTCAAGTAAGTTGTCATTGTTGCAAGCAATAAAAATTGCTCTCTAAATATGTATGATCTATTAGTGTGGAGAAAATAAGCTTTATACGAGCTTGTGATATGGAAGAAATAAAAGCGACGGACTGCATAATAAAGGTCCCTATCACAAGTGGCAATATAAAGTGACGTTCTTTTGCATTAAGATTTTGTGCATCCAACCATAAAAGCACATGACAACCTCTGCTTCCCTCTGCGAAGGGCCTATCTTTTATTTTTTGACTTATACCTTATACAAGTGTCATGGTGATCTTCACCTTTCCTTTTTACACTTTATCCTTTGGCAAGCACTATGTGTTGGAAAGATCCTGATATATATATCCAATTGGATGTGGGTTTTCATAAAGCATTATTGTTGACGTTACCCTTGAGGTAAAAGGTTGGGAGGCAAAACTATAAGCCCCTATCTTTCTCTGTGTCCGATTAAAACTTCATACCCATAAGTATTGCGTGAGTGTTAGCAATTGTGAAAGACTAAATGATAGTTGAGTATGTGGACTTGCTGAAAAGCTCTTATATTGACTCTTTCTGATGTTATGATAAATTGCAATTGCTTCAAGGACTGAGATTGTAGTTTGCTGGTTTTTCAATGAAGTTTCTGATTCATACTTTACATTGTGAATAGATTGTTACTTCAGCATAAGAAATCATATGACAATATATATATATGTGTTGCTATTCTAAGAATGATCATGATGCCCTCATGTCCGTATTTTGTTTTATCAACACCTCTATCTCTAAACATGTGGACATATTTTTCGATATCGGCTTCCGCTTGAGGACAAGCGAGGTCTAAGCTTGGGGGAGTTGATACGTCCATTTTGCATCATGCTTTTATATCGATATTTATTGCATTATGGGTTGTTATTACACATTATGTCACAATACTTATGCCTTTTCTCTCTTATTTTACAAGGTTTACATAAAGAGGGAGAATGCCGGCAGCTGGAATTCTGGGCTGGAAAAGGAGCAAATATTAGAGACCTATTCGGCACAACTCCAAAAGTCCTGAAACTCCACGAAAGTCAGTTTTGGAATATATTAAAAATATTGGGCGAAGAAAGCACCAGAGGGGGGCCACCCACTGTCCATGAGGGTGGAGGGCGCGCCCTAACCCCCTGGGCGCGCCCCCTGCCTCGTGGGCCACCTGGAAGCCCCCCAATGCCCATCTTCTGGTATAAGGTGTCTTTTGCCCTGGAAAAAATCAGAAGGAAGCTTTCGGGATGAAGCGCCGCCATCTCGAGGCAGAACCTTGGCGGAACCAATCTAGGGCTCCAGCGGAGCTGTTCTGCCGGGGAAACATCCCTCCGGGAGGGGGAAATCATCACCATCATCATCACCATTGATCCTCTCATCGGGAGGGGGTCAATCTCCATCAACATCTTCACCAGCACCATCTCCTCTCAAACTCTAGTTCATATCTTGTATCCGATCTTTGTCTCAAAACCTCAGATTGGTACCTGTGGGTTGCTAGTAGTGTTGATTACTCCTTGTAGTTGATGCTAGTTGGTTTATTCGGTGGAAGATTATATGTTCAGATCCTTTATGCACATTAATACCCCTCTGATTATGAACATGAATATGATTTGTGAGTAGTTACATTTGTTCTGAGGACATGGGAGAAGTCTTGTTATAAGTAGTCATGTGAATTTGGTATTCGTTCGATATTTTGATGAGATGTATGTTCTCTTTCCTCTAGTGGTGTTATGTGAACGTCGACTACATGACACTTCACCATTGTTTGGGCCTAGGAGAAGGCATTGGGAAGTAATAAGCAGATGATGGGTTGCTAGAGTGACAGAAGCTTAAACCCTAGTTTATGCGTTGCTTCGTAAGGGGCTGATTTGGATCCATATGTTTCATGCTATGGTTAGGTTTACCTTAATTATTCTTTCGTAGTTGCGGATGCTTACGAGTGGGGTTAATCATAAGTGGGATGCTTGTCCAAGGAAGGGCAGTACCCAAGCACCGGTCCACCCACATATCAAATTATCAAAGTAACGAACGCGAATCATATGAGCATGATGAAAACTAGCTTGATGATAATTCCCATGTGTCCTCGGGAGTGCTTTCCTTTATATAAGAGTTTGTCCAGGCTTGTCCTTTGCTACAAAAAGGATTGGGCCACCTTGCTGCACCTTGTTTACTTTTGTTACTTGTTACCCATTACGAATTACCTTATCACAAAACTATCTGTTATCGATAATTTCAGTGCTTGCAGAGAATACCTTACTGAAAACTGCTTGTCATTTCCTTCTGCTCCTCGTTGGGTTCGACACTCTTACTTATCGAAAGGACTACGATAGATCCCCTATACTTGTGGGTCATCAATAACCCACAAGTATAGGGGATCGTTTGTAGCCTTCTTCGATAAATAAGAGTGTCGAACCCAATGAGGAGCTAAAGGCAGAACAAATATTCCCTCAAGTTCTATCAACCACCGATACAACTCTACGCACACTTGACGTTTGCTTTACCTAAAACAAGTAAGAAACTATTTTGCAAGAATAAAACTATGAGTACTTTGCGAGAATAAAACTACGAATAAATTGTGAGATAATAAAAGTGGATAGCTTTTGTCAATAAGAAAGTCATTTGTCCCTAGGCAATCGATAACAAGTACCGGTAATCATTCTTGTAATTTTATATGAGGGAGAGGCATGAGCTAACATACTTTCTCTACTTGGATCATATGCACTTATGATTGGACCCCTAGCAAGCATCCACAACTACTAAAGATCATTAAGGTCGTGAAACCCAACCATAGCATTAAGTATCAAGTCCTCTTTATCCCATACGCAACAACCCACTTACTCGGGTTTAAGCTTCTGTCACTCTCGCAACCCACCATAAGAAAACCATGAACATATTGCAACACCCTACAGCGAGGATCCCTTATGTTTGCGCCAGACGGAGGGCACCATAGGACAGCACCATAAATAAAATATACAACCATACCAACCAAGATCACGATTAACCCACAGGACAAAACGGATCTACTCAAACATCATAGGATAGCCAAATATCATTGGGAAATAATATATGGAGTTGAGCACCATGTTTAAGTAGAGATTACAGCGGGGAAGAGAGGTGTTACACCGCTGCATAGAGGGGGAGAGAGAGTTGGTGTTGACGGTAGCAAGATTGTTGATGTAGATCGCCGTCACGATCCTAGCCTCGGCGGCACTCCGGCGCCATCGGGAGAGAGGGGGAGAGAGCCCCCCTCCTTCTTCTTCTTCCTTGGCCTCCCCCATAGATGGGAGGAGAGTTCCCCCTCTGGTCCATGGCCTCCATGGCGGCGGAGGGGCAGGAGCCCCTCCGAGATTGGATCTCCCTCTCTGTTCTCTTCTGTTTCGCGTTTCCCAGATCTGGCCCTTCACCGTTTCTTAAATTCCCGGAGATCCGTAACTCCGATTGCACTGAAATTTTTACACGATTTTTTCCATAAATTATCTTTCTTGCGCCAGCAGAAGGGCCCCAACCGACTTTCGAGGAGGGCACAAGATACCTGGGTGCGCCAGGGGGTGCCCGGCGCGCCCTGGTGGGTTGTGGTCACTGTGGGCCCCCGTTTGCGTTGATTCCACCTCCCAAAAATCATATATATTCCAAAATAATTCTCCGTAAAATTTTATCGCGTTTGGACTTCATTTGATACGGATTTTCTGCGAAACAAAAAGCATGCAACAAACAGGAACTGGCACTAGGCACTGGATCAATAGGTTAGTCCAATAAATCATATAAAAAGTTGCCAAAAATATGTGAAAGTTGTATGATATTGGCATGAAACAATAAAAAAATATAGATACGGCGGAGACGTATCAGTACCAGCAGATTTACTCCTCGCGACCGGTGGCGTCGAACCTGGGCTGACGCACTTTTTGAGCAACTCGTTGATGCCCCTAATATCATCGAATGATACTTCTTTCCCTTTGTAGAGCACGCTTGCTTGGTGGGGACTACGGGATGCTTATCTGTTGATTCATGTGTTGTTGCTTCAACAGTTGCTTGCTCCACCTCAGGAGTTGATTCCTCCAGCACAGCAGTTGCTTCCGCGCTTTGCTTGGGAGGGGCTGCTGCCTGCATACTCACTCTGGTAGTCTGAGTTTTTTTGCTGAGTTGCTTCCAAGGTATATGTTTTCATTCTTTGCTGATTCAGCAGTTGCTTGATTTTTTTTGCTTAGTTGCTTCCAGCATATGAGCAGTTGCTCTATTTTGCTTCTTTGCTGCTTTTTTCAAATAAACCTTGGTTTTTGATGGTGATGTGACTTTCTGACTTGCCGCTTCATCTGTCGGCCTTTGAGCTGTCGGAGCTTGCTGACTGGTTGTCGTAGTTACAACACTTTGACCCGCCACAACCTGGCTTTCTTTCGGGGACAGAACGGTAGCCTTAGTTGCCATGTGGCACACTTTCTTAACCTTCCTCACAGCTCCCCCTCCAGCTCCTCCTGCAGGCCTTGTTTCCACCTCTTTTGGACCAATACTTGGTGCTTCCAAAACATCTCCAATCATCTCAAAGCACAAATCCATCCCGGAGAATTTTTCCTCAGTTGGCATCACGGGCACAGGAAAAAGAGGGATATATCGTGTCTCAAGGATGACCTGCTTCCGTCTGTACTGCGACTCTCCAACCCTCACCACATCTGCAGCTGAAATAATAGGCCTGCTCTGTACCTCAAACGGCTCCTTCCGCATGTCCATCTTAACGAAGCTGCTTTGAAAAAAACAGTCGGCGCTTTGGATGCTTCCTTGTGTGCTCCCGACAGACATTGTTTGCTCTGGTTGCTGTTATTCCTTGCCAGTACGCTTAAGTTTCTCCATGATCATACTTAGCGGCACCTCATCATCATCACTGCCCACGCGCCACCCCGGATTTCGTGCACCTCCCTCATCATGACAGCCGCTGCCGCTGGGCTGGTCGGTGCTAGCGTTGCCGCCCGTGCCGCCATCATCCTTATATTCATCCCCCTTCTTCCCTCCACCACCATCTTCCTCCACCTCATCACCTTCATCCTCTCTATCTTCCTGGTCCTCTTTTTTCTCCTCTTCATTCTTTTCATCGTCCTCTTTCTCCTTTGGCTCCCCTCTTTCTTTTCTACTTCATTCTCTTTTTCATTGCCTTCTTCCACATTTCTCTCCTTGTCTTTGTTCTCTTCATCCTCCTCTTCCTCTTCATCCTCCTCCTCCTCATGATGCTCTTTCTCTTCATCATCCTCCTCATCGTCCTCTTCCTCCTCTTCACCAACAACAGACCGCTGCGAGTTGTCAACGTCCATGCGCTGTGAATCATCATCACCAGTTTCTGTTGCTACTGGTGGGCTGCTGTATGAGGGAACATCACCATCATAGTCATCATCATCATCATCGTCGTCGTCATTGTTGTCCCCCTCCTCATCCGAATTCTCCTCTTCGGGACTGTCCTCATCTTTCCCTTCCTCCTCCTCTTCTTCTTCTGAAGATTCAAATTCTTCCTCATCCGATTCCTCCTCCTCGTCATCGGACGGCAAAAGTGTCTCCTCACACTGAGTGCTACTGCCCCTTCCTTTCTTCTCCTTTGCAACCTTCTGCTGTTTTGGACTTGCTGCTACCCTTTTCTGCCTTTCCCTGCTCACTGATTGACGTGCCCTTGCGACCCTTGAAACACTTGTGGCTGCCGGTTCATCCTCCTCCTCGTCCAGCTTGCCCACACCTTGAACAAACCTTCCCATTTGGACTGATATTTCAGAGCACATATCATGCACCAGCAATGACAACCTCCTTTGTTTCTGCAAACACAAAAATGCAACTGAATGAGGAGACTATATAACACAATGATGAACAAAAAAGAGGCAGTGCATTTGTTAGAAATGAACAAAAAGAGGGAAGAAAATACATTGGGGTTGTAGTTATGAGGAAGACTCGCAGCGACAAACTTCTGGATGTGAACCATGCTCCCAAAAAGACTATCTTCTGCGCACCTCGAGAACTCGGCTTTGAGCTGTTTTTGTTACAAAAATGCACATGATAAAACAGTTAGCAAGATGAAAAATAGGTGAAAAAAGGATGGCTGAGCAACTGTCTCGCTAACTTAGGGCAACACTAGCACTATTGATGGGCAACTGCAGTCAGGGACATCACAAAAACTACAGCAGCTACAGAAACCCGATGAATGAGCAACTACAAATTCTAAATTATTGGCAACTATAACTTCAAAAAACCCTCATGTAAATATCACCACTTGGAAAAAAATGGGGATGATTACCAAGCAAATTTTCATGCAGAAACTTTCATTTATTAGCTAAAGCAACTAGCTACCTAAAATTAGGCAACAACATCCCTATAGGTGGGCAACTGCATAAAAAAATTCATGCAACTACAAAAAACCCTGATAAAAAGGCAAATCCAACCCTTATTATTGGCAACTGTGTACTTCAAAAACAGCAAAGAAAAGTTGGGCATTGGGTGATAACACGGTTATTTAAAAACAAAAACACTACATGCGCACTTTCATAAACATGGGATTTGTGTGCATGCTGAAACACAACAAAATGAAAAAATAGGCTGAAAAAAATTCTGTGCAGAAGAAAGTAAAGTAAAACTTACTCGCAACTTTCCATAAATGCCCTTCCTAATCCTGTCCTTCTTAATGACTGCCTTGATCAGACCCTCATTCCATGCTTTGACCCTTGGAAGAACAATTGGCGTGCTCTCATCCACATAATCCTTATGTATTGTCCTGTAGTCCACATCAAGCGAGTCGAGGTAAAGGAGCTATTTCAAAAAAGAGAGAACACATGTAAGTTGCAAAAAACCTATCCAACTTATTAATAATAAAAAGAGTGAAAGAAAGAACGCAATGAACCGAAAGGGGGGGGGGGAGGTCTAGATCATTTTACCACTAGGTGAAAAAGGCAACAACATATCGTGTTCTTCTTGTCTCCAAACCCCATGAAAGCAAGCCTAAGTTGGTCGACGACAAACTGGCAAATATTTGAATTCACAATCTCACGTGGATTCAACGCAGCTGAGTATCCGCGCGGGGACACCTTCAAGCTGGTGGTCGGTGCAAGAAAATAACTGAAAACAACGACAAGCTAGGCACTTAAGAACTTGTCATCAGCAACAACTCCCAACTCCTTTATCATTTCGCACCACTTGGTCATTGTTGGCGCAGGCCCTATGGGGATGTTGTACATCTCATTGAACGACCTAACTATGTCTGGCTCCACTTCATACGCAACCTTCTTTTGCCCCCTTGGCAGGCCCCAAATTCTTTCTACACTTGCTGCATCAACTGGGATCTTCCCCCTATCTGGGATAACAAGCTGCGACAACTCTGGGTCATAACACTTCATGACAAACTTGACAAGATCTCCTTTCATTGTTCTTGTGCCGATATCAAGCACGCCGCCAAAGCTTGTATCACCGATGGCATCCCTTTGTATATCCTCAAGCCCACTGTTTAGGACAAATAGTCTTGAAGGTGATGCCCTGTTCCTCGGTGGTGGCCCACTGCTACCAATCTGCGTAAAATGTACAGAAGAATTCATATTTAAAAAAAGGGCAGAGGCTACAACTATATTAAACTGAGCAACCCACTATATTAAACTGAGCAACCCACTATACTAAACTAAGCGAACCACATCATATTAAAAAGCGAGCTGTGTTTGCTAAAAACTGAGCAACTAGAACTATATTGAACTGCAACTGCTAGTACTAAAGTAGGCAACTGCTATACTGCTATTCTGATGCTTATCCAAGATAGGAGTGTATACAAATGACATGGTGATTTTTGAAGAATCAACATTAAGGCGAAACACGGAAAAAACAGCAAACAAGTATCAAAAACCCCAGGCACACAAAAAGCCTTATATATCAAAAAGGCACATAAATGTCCCCGCCTCGAGCAACCACACGTATATCAAAAACCCTATGAAAAAAATTGAGCATTACATATTTCAAAAAAAAAAGAATCAGATGCCTCCCTTCTTTCAAGTTTTTCATTAAAAAAAAACCTCGTGCCTGACTTTCTTTGCACGTTTCGGATGCCTCCCTCCTTCATCACGAGGGGCGGAATCGGTGGCCCGTTTCCCCGCCCGACCACCCCGGGCAGAATTGGTGGCCCGTTTCCCCGCCCGACCACCCCGGACAGGATCCTCATTCGTCCGCCCACGCTTGCGTCCAACATTACTCCTTGTTGTTTGAGCCACCACCTCTTCTCCCTCATTTTCACCATCAGTTCTTCCCGCAGTCCTTTTGCTTTTCCGAGCCATTCTGTAAAAGAAATACACCAAAAAATGTCATGTTGATGAAAAAAAACAAGCCCTATAAGCACAAGTTCTGCTTGTAGACAAAAAAGAAAATGTGTGACTTCGCTATCATTGGGAGGTGAAATGATCTCCATTTACTCCTACCCAGATATAACTCAACTGCTAAATGCTAGTACTTGTAGAAGCAACTTGGTGCTGAAAACTAGGCAAGTACTCACTATTTTGTAGCAACTAAAAAATGACAAAACAAGCACATATTACTCCTCATCACAAAACAAGCACATATTCATCTTCATCACATAGCTAGCCATCAAAACAAACTATTGATAGTTACGATAAAAAAATGTTGTTGGATTCAACCAACCACAACAAAAATCTTCATCACCAAAATACTCCTAAAGTTGCCATTTATTCGTGATGATATCTCATCTTCTATTGATAGTTATGATAAACAGCAACTCGACGGTGAATCTAGGCAACGTGATGTTTGGTACGCAAACTTCACTAATTTAAAGAACAGTAAAAATGATAACAACTTGGTTGTGGAATCTAGGCACTTGGACAGTAATGAGATGGCAATGGCAAAATTCGACCAACCACAAAAACCATCTTCCCAAAAAACCCGTGCTGCTTGATGTTGAACAAAAGGCAACTATTGCCCTATTTTGCTGCAACTGTGGATACTATAAATTTCAATTGCCACTCCATCTCGCAAATTGCATGAAAAACTAAGCAACTACCATCATATTTCTATACAACTGCATCCGCGGATTCAAGCAACATAAAAAAATGAATCCTATGCCCCCGGTCGCCAGGATTAGGTCAGATGCATCCCCATACCCTGCCCCTCCACCCTTTCAATTCACCTCCACCACCCCCACCCCCCGCCATAACAACGCCAAGCCCTCACCCTGCCATGGCAACGCCGAGCCCTCCCCCCGCCATGGCAACGCCGAGCCTGCGGACGCCATGGACAACCTCCGTGCCTGCCCCGTTACCCAAACCCTAACGCTGCAAACGAACTCCCCACCAAATCTGGAGCGCAACTGGGGAGGAGTGGGAGAAGAGGTGCCGGGGGTTTACCTCCGCCTGTAGCCGGCGACTCGCCGCGCTCGCGGACGGCCTCCCGCACCGGCGACTCCGCGGGGGATCCACAAACCGTAGAACCTCGCGCCGTGCGTCGTTGCTAGAGGAGAGGGAGGAGAGGGAGAAGTTCGAATGAAAAGGAGGAACGGGCGATGGGGGCAGTTTCGAACAAGCCGAGCGGGCGGTGCGGGCGTTTTCGCGTGAATTAAAGCCCGGGCCCACCACTACACACCGCACGCCTCGCCTTATCCCGAACGACACCTGGTCGAATGGATTCCGCGCGGTCGGGGCGATCGGGCGCATCGGACGGCTATCACGCCTGCGCTCGCGACGTCGATTGGGCGCAGCTGCACGATTCAGCATTTGGGTAGAAAATATCATCTCATCTCTCACTCTGATCTCTCTCTCTCTCTCACTCTCTGCTAGCAGTAGTATTTGGACGCACAACAACACGTCAGTGTAGCCAAAAGAATCTCTCTCTCATCTCTCACCGGTCTCCCTGCAGGTCTCCAGCGTGGCGCCGCTCGTGGCCCGCTACATCATCATGCTTTCCTGCCCCAGCGGCGCCCAGTATCCCTTGCCGTTCCCCACCCCCAACACCGCCAACGTTTCCCGCCCCTCCCGTTTGGCACCTCACGGCTCACGTGCGTGAGCAAAGGAGTCAAGGACAGCAGCATCGACGTCACCATGTGCCGCAACGCGGTGGCCTGCCTCGGCGTCCTTGTACGAGGAGCTGGCGAACCTCAACCCTGTCGAGGCAGGTCTCCTGCGGAGGGAGGTGAGCTAGGGTACAGAGGGAAGGAGCAGGACGCCATCCTTGTTCAGCGCTGCCGACGGCAGCACGAAGGCGGGGGCGACTCGACTACGGGAGCACGTGTGCTCGTCTCTGCTCGCTCACCACGTCGCCGCCGATCCACGACCACCGCTACTGTCTCCCAATCCCATCATTGCGAAGATGGGAAGAAGAGCCTCACCGATGTCCACCGGGCGGTGGTGGCGGGTTCAAGAGAGAAGAGATGATATGTGTGGCGGCTGTGCTTAGGATATGGAGGTTGCGCCCATGGCGAAGATGGGAGCAAAGGCGTCAAATTATATCGGATTGGGGACTGCATCCCGATAATTTCGAACGCGGTGAATGTGCGTAACTGAGCGTGAGCGTAAAAACGGTAATCCTGCGCTCCGCTCGATATGTAGTCTGCTGCGCGCGTCGCTTGGCCAATCCCAATAAAAATCATGCCAAACACCGTAAGGGAATTAAAGCAGTTACGGCTGGCACAGACCACCCCCCGCCTCGCATATGGGTGCTCGTAAAATATTCAGTATTTCTAGTAATCAGGTTACTAGCTTTGACGCACCACTCATCCATCCTTTAATACTGGTAATATTTAATGGTTCTGGTAATCTTGTTACGAGGCTACCACGTACTCTTGTAGTATATGTTGTCTATAGTAATCTCGTTATCCGCTGGCAGACATCACTCCTTGGCATTCTAATCGCTATGGTAATGTAGTTACTAGGTTGTGTCACATAATATAAGTAATCTTCGAAAGGCGTGTATGTATCAAAAATAGTAATATTGTCAGGGTGTACAATCCACCACTTAGCCTTGTAATTGGTCTGGTAACCTATTTACTAGGCTACTACGTATAAAGGTAATGAGCAAATCTAGTTTTACTACTAGTTAGTCCTTATTATTCTGCTGGTCAATCCTAGTAAAAAAATCCACTATGATTACCCTAGATAGATGGTTCATTACGGTTGGTTTGCTAGCCTAGAGGCGTGCGGACCTGGACGTCTTGTTTTTTTTCTCAAGTGTAGTCTTATGCAGCCGGGGTTAATTAAGGACGCGCAGGTTTGATGGTGGGTCGGAGCGTACGATAAGAACAATACGCTCAGGCTCGCTTTAGCAGAACTATATATATATATATATATATATATATATATATATATATATATATATATATATATATATATATTCACCTAGGTGCCTGGGCACCTAGGTCCGAATATAGCAAGTCATATTTGACATAGCGACTTTCCAAATTTTGTTTGCATGCACTACAACCATCAACGGTCAATGATTGCTTTCCAAAAAAATAATGTACGAGTGGTTTCCTAATATGATTCCTTTCCAAACAAAAACAGTATGTATATACACTCTTATTTTTTAAGGTATTGGATATCTACACTACTATTAAAAAAGCAAACATAAATCCCCCTAACTCCACACAACAAACTGTACACGGGATAACCAGAACCCTCCGATGAAATCAACTTAAATACATCCTACCGTTGATATTACGCTAATGGTCTGCCACGCAAATCAACGTCCCAGATTAGATGTTCTGCCGAGCAGACGCTCCATGGTCTGTCAATTTCCGTCCTCCGTGTCCCCGATCCCCGCCCGCAACTCCGGATTTCCGGATTGATTCCACCGGAATCGTGGCTCCTTGACCCTTTTTTCTTGGGAGTGTCTATTTGACACTTGACTGTTTTTCAATTCGGTAACATTCAAATTTCCTCACAAATGAACAGATGACACCTGTATAACCACAAAACCACCCGACACCGAAAAGTACGCCAAAACGGGTCGGGGTAAACACCTGACCCCTCCAAGTACGCAAAAAAGTACACTGTAAATACCCAAGTATTTACACTGTAAATACCCAAGTATTTACAGGGCCATTGTACTGTAATTACACTGTAAATAAGTATTTACGGTGTAAATACTTGGTATTTACACTGTAAATTCAGTACAATGGCCCTGTAACTACATTGTAAATTCAGTACAACGGCCCTGGAATTTACACTATAAATAGAATGCAAAACCCTGCAACATACACTGTACAAATGCATGAATTTACAGTGTAAATACCCAAGGTATTCAGGGCCTTTGTACTTAATTACACTGTAAATACCCAAGTATTTACACTGTAAATTCAGTACAATGGCCCTGTAATTACACTGTAAATACACAAGTATTTACACTGTAAATTCAGTATAATGGCACTGTAATTACACGGTAAATACCCAAGTTTTCACACTGTAAATTCAGTACTAAAACCCTGGAATTTACACTGTAAGAATTCATATATTTACACTGTTAATTCAATATAATGGCCCTGGAATTTACATTCTTAATACATTACAAATACAGTCCAAAGACCTTGGAATTTACATTGTATAAACATAGTAACCAGTCAACATTTACCATTCAAACTACCAATTTACAGTGTAAAAACACCTCATGCCACCCAGGATTTACAGTGTCCAAAACCAGGAACTCACACTTTGCTCCTTAAAAAATGATTTGTAGTTTGGAGCTTAAAAAGTTAATATTGACAGTTTTCTGCTTAGAAAATACATGCAGAGAAAAGAGCTATTACTGATAACAGTTTGCCGCTTACAAAATTAAAATTCTCTCACATTTATATTCAATATTGCAGACGGGGAGCATGATAGGCAGAGTGACTGAAGAGGATCTACTGTCAATGTCACAAGAAGAACTCATTCTAAATGTGAGACATGTATAAATACTAGCAAACTGATTGCAAAAATCAATAGAGGAAAATGCTATATACAATACATTCATGCTAACAAAAATTGTTTTGCAGGAATCATTTTCATTCACAGCGCTCCTCAATTCAGACATTATCTACAAGGTAAAAATGAAATTCAAATACCGCATAGCTACAAACCTGTGTGAAGGAGAAGTTTTAAATTAAAAGAAATCATGATGCTCGCAGGTACATTCGGGAGATGGTGCTGCAAACATTACACAAGATGGAGAGGAAAACTTCAAGAATAGAAAACACACAACAATAGAAATGAGAGTAAGCAAAACTAGTACTGAATAACCCGTATCTGAACTGAGAAAAAAGAGAGAAAGTAACATCTCACTTACACTGCAGACATTGCAGGAAATGCATCATGAACCTACAGCAAGCGAAGAGGGCACAACAGAACCTAATCCCTGGGAGGCACACATGTTTGACAACATCAGTTTGGAATAGGTAGCCACATAAATAAATAAATCAAAGTCACAAATAGAATATGAAACCTATTTGTACAAACCTGTTTGAAAATTAAAACTGACACAAAAAGAATAATTTTGCAGGTCCCTGAAGATGCTGACCTCAGTTCCACAACAACTAAATCAAAGTCAAACACAAACCAGATAAATCAAGAAGGACAAAGGGGAGAAACAGAGGACTCACATGAACAAGACGCAGAATGAATACCTCGATGAAGAAGACATTGAGAGGTTCCTGCAAAATGAACAAGAGGCTGCATCAGAAGGCAATCTTATGAACACTAGCAACAATTTCAAGCCACAGTTAGGCATGCACTTCAAAACAAAAGAAGAAGCCCAGGAATATATGAATTTCTACTCAAAAGTGGCTGGATTTTTAGTGGCTACAGTAGCAGGCTCAAGAACAACAAGCAAAAAGAGAAATAATGAGCTTGGTTCACATAAAACTTGAAAAGAGCTTGGTCAAAGTCTGCTTCATCACCCGAAAGTTCCTGAAAAATGCAAAATACAACAGACCCAAAATAAATAAACAGACTTAAAGAACTAAGAATTGAAAAAAAAAACTAGAGAAGAAGAAAGAAATAACTACCATTGACATTGGATCAGATCCATCTTATGCGAAGTCATTAGGCACAAACGGTACGTCAGCAAAACAATCTGCCTCTCAAAAGAAGATGCTAAAGGAACGTCCTGATGATAGACTTTCCGTAGCCTACCCATTAAACACGAAAAAACTGTTTGCCAGGACCCTCCTCAAACTACAAAACCAAAACACTCTTAAACAATGCTACATAAATCCTAAATCAAATACTACATTAACAACAAAGAATAAGAAAACTAATCAGGACCTATATCGCTGCAAATAAGACGCACTAATGTTGTACAGGAATTACATAGGAGAAGCATGGCAATTACAGAGTAAAATACCCCAAAATTACACTGTAATACTAGGCCATATTACACTGTAATATAGCGGAAAATTACAGTGACGAAGCATGGGAATTACAATATAAGCATTATTACAAAAATGAAGCATTGGAATTACAATATGGGTACATTACACCGTAATATATCCAAAAAATACATTGACTAAGCATTGGAATTACACAGTAATTAGGGAAATATTACAGAATGATGATGAAGCATACATGAAAATCATGGGAATTTCACAAGAAATCTGAGGAAAATTACACTTTACTATAACTAAAAAATACAGTGACTGGGCATGGGAATTACAGTACAACCATAATTACAAATTTGAAGCAAGGGAACTACAAAACGTAAATCTGGGAATATTACACAGTAATATATCCCAAAAAAAGTTAATAAATATGGGAATTACACAGTAAATCAAGGGAATAATACAGTGTGATGAAGAAGCCTACATGAAATTCATCAGAAGTACAGTGGAATTCTGAGGTAAATGCACTGTAATATAACTAAAAATACAGTGACTGAGCATGGGAATTACACTGCAAATCAGATGAATTACAGTGCAAAGAAGTAATACAGTGTAATTCTACAAAATACAAGCACTAAGCATGGGAATTACACCACAAAATCAGATAAATATTAGAGTGCAAAGAAGTAATACAATGTAATTCTACAAAATACAGGCACTAAGCATGGGAATTACACTGCAAAATCAGATAAATATTACAGGGTAAGCACACGGAAAATGCTGCCAAATACATGACTAAGAACACATGAACCTAACCTTACACTCTAATACTGGAGGGATCTAAGACTGAAAACATAGGGGGCAATTGCAGGGCTAGAACACAGGAGATTACAGAATAGCACAATCAGGGACATCCACTGAAGAATCATAGTCCCAAGGACGAGATACATGAAACATTACAGAGACTCCCACCAAAGCAAAATAACCAACCCAAACACATGAAGCATTACACACGAATCATACTCCAACCAGAACAAAACCCAATAGAAACACCTACCAGTGACTACAGGAAACGAAACACATACCAGTGCCTACACCCGAGGGGATTCAGACATGAAAGAGCTAAAAACCTGAGCAGAGGAACCGCATCAATTTCATAGAACTTACAAACACATCGGGAGCCATGGGGAAAATCTACAAGAGCACATACACCAAACACGGGCAGGAACATACACAATCCATCAATCAAACACCAGAACATACATGGATCTTGAAGCTACACTACATCACACCGGGGGGGGGGGGACGAAGAGCAAGGGAGGAGAAATCAAGCTCGAAGGGAAGGGGATCTCAGAATCGACATGAATGACAGGAATCGCCTCCGCTCCTCCGCCGCTCGAGCGCCTCTTCCCCTCTCTCGCTCTCTCCTCTCTGCCTTATCCAAACAGTGCCACCGAATGAAATGGGGAAAAGACATAGAGAAAATTCAAAAAGGGGAAAAAACAGCCAGTCGGACCGCGGCCGCCGTAACGGGCTGGGACAGAAACAAACCACACCCGACAAAGAAAAAACCAGCCCAAAAACCACACCTCCAAGCGTGAATATCCGCGCAAAACGGACAGACAGAGATTTGAATGTTGTCGAATTGAAAAACAGTCGAATATAAAATAGCAAATCCGTTTTTCTTTGGCCCCAGATCGAAAAGAACGGATCCGCAGCAACCTTGCGCCACCAAGGAGACGGTGATAGCGGCGACGGAAGAGGGCGTGGGTGCCAATGGGGCGATGACGACGGTGGTCGTGGCCAAGGACGGGCCTACCAAGGCGGCGGCGGTGATGGTAGAGGCCGCGACCGTGGCTACAAAAGGGTTGGTGATGGCGGATGCGGCTGAGGCTACCAACAGGGCGGCAACAACAATAATAGCTACGGTAGATATCATCAGGCCGACAACGATTACGGCGGCGGCAATAACTATGGCGGCCCGTGGTGGGCGCATCAACTACGGCGGCAGCGGAGGAGGAGGAGGAGGCCAGAGTCAGGCGCCCCCGACATGCACCAAGCCGCGGGGCCTTCCCTCTTCGAGCGCTACCACACAGAGGCAACACAGCTCGGGAAGAAGTTCCAGGCAATGGACATCAGTCGTGCCGCCGTAGATCCAACCGACCGGCGATGGAGCAGTTATCGGCGTTCCTCCGCGCGGCACCAGGTTCGTCGCTCCTCCTCGACCATCCTCTCCCCGCCTCGCGGTCCCTACCAGAAGCCTTGCCAGCGGCAGCCTCCCAGATACTCCTCCCAACGCGTCTCCGCTTCCCCTGCAATGTCACAAGCTCAAGGGAGTGCGTCGAGGCCATGGCGATGTTGTTCCCCTTCCTACCGTCGTCACCGTATTCCGCCACTTGTGGCATGAATCCATGGCACAGGCGGAGAAGCCTCCGGCCAAGGAGGCGGTTCCTGCTACAGCACCGGATGAGTGATCCCTCCGTCATAAGACGAGGTTCTTCAGTTTCTATTTTTGCAGATTTTGAATTCAGTGTGGAAGAGAACACCCATAAAATCATCACAAGGATTCATGAACTTACGTGGTAAATCTCCAATTGTCTGAATCTGGTTCCTCTGCGGACTATTCTGATGTTTACAGAGTCGGATTTGATGCAGGGGAAGGGGAGACCGAGGAGGAAATGGCGACCAAGAGGAGCGTGGGCACCCTAGGTGACAAGGGCCTCAGGGGGAAGAAGGTGTTCCTTAGTGCCGATCTGAACGTTCTGCTGGACGACGGCCAGAACATCACTGACAACAACCGCATCCGTGCGTCCATACCGTCCATCAAGTTCCTCATGGAGAAGGGCGCCAAGGTCGTCCTGGCCAACCATCCGGTGAGCACACGCTTCCGCCATTCAGCCTCCCGTGTGGCGCACAGCTATAGCTGCTTGATGTCGGGAGCAACACCACTGGATGGCCCAGCCATGCCTTCATCACAGACCTCACCGGTAAATTCCTTTCTTGCTGTTCTGACAAAGGCAATTTCAAATCTTGTGCGTTTTTATTTGATACACCGTGTGCCAAACTACCGAAAACTTAATTCTAAGTGATACGACTAAAATTCCCGTTAAGTTCATATGTTGCAATTCTGAAACTGGATTTTGTGTATGTAGTTATTCTAATGTCTGTCGGATCAACTGTGCGTATTTACTTCTCATGTTGAACTGATGTGTGATACTGGGTCTTGTGTACTTTCAATAGTCTTGCAATTTTCGTTAGGATTTGGTGCGTGTGCATTTTCACATGATTTCTAACAATCCAGTTCATCTTTTCGTTGCAGAAGACTAACCAACCAGCCGCAGATCCATTTCATTCTACTAAGTGTCCCAGGCTGTGTATGCTAGCCTCCTCCGCTGCAGTTGCAGGCCGCTGAGTCCAACTCCTCTACCGTGCAGATCACCCGCCCACCGCGCTGCGCAACTCATGATGCAGGCGGCCCTCCTCCGCGGCGAGGTGTTCTTCACGCTCATCGACATTAGTTTAATTCAGAGTCTGTTTCGGTGTGTTTGGAGTGGATGGTAAGATGATGTGCTCAAATAGAATTAGAAGAGCAGGCATATCCACTTGGTGGTACTTTTTTACATAATAAAGTGCTGGTGGTGCTAATTAACTATGGGCTCTTAGTTTGATTCAGAGTCTGTAGGTGCACTGCATGTACTTTAGTACATAGCAATTTCGCAAAGAAAATTTGGCTTTTTGTTCATCTGTGTGAACTTACTTTCCATATATGCTGATCACCGTTTAATTTCAAAATGAAAAGAGAATCCAATCAATACTGTGCTATAGTACTTTTTGGTGTAGACTAATTCAAGAGTACTTGAAATCTGATGGGGAATACTGATGGTGCATCATTTTGGACTAATCTTATTAACTGAGACCAAATTTAAATGCCCTAGAGGCCTTAACACTAGGATGACTTAATCCTTTCAGCATCTAATAGTTATTACAAAAAAAACTGAGAAAACTCCAGTTATGGTGAAGAATGGATGAGTGTGCTAGAAACTCCATCTTTTTCTTGTTTCGGTATTGTCTGCAGATTTGTTTCATGAAGATTCTATTATGTATTTTTCTGTCAGATTTGAAGGTGTTGGCAAGTAAGCAGCTCTACATCTTGCCAATTCAATTTCTAATAGGCATGAGCCCCCTGTGTTCTGGACAACTAAGGTTACATGCAAAATTACCTGATCATGTAGCAACTCTGATAGAGACGTATGCATTTAGATCGGGTGCTGAAGCGAGCCCGCCATTTTATTACTCTGAAAGAACTATACAGTGATATTTGGCTATTTCTTTCAGTATTAGAGAATCATAGAAACTGAACTGCAGGGCTTACTATAGTTTTATGTGACATTCCTCTATGCCATCATGCCATACTATTTATTTTGAGCAACCTTTCTATGGTATTTTGTTGGATAGTTTTTAGTGTAATGTCGAGCACCTCAATATACGTTAAATAAGTGCAAGCTTGGGTATTCACCAACGAGTCATGGCATCGGCAACAATATTCAAGATTTCCCGTTTCCTTTATTTTCAAGCATCTCTCTCATGTTGTATTCATTTTATTTCCTCTGCTACTTTGGTTAAATAGAATCACGCACAAGCTCCAGTTAGTCCTGTGCAAAACTGTTGTAGACGTGTGGACTATGGACTCCTTATTTTGTCTGCTTCAGACTTAGGATTGTAGGGAAAAGTGTGGACTATGAATTCATACTAGAACTGGATTGGCCATGGCACGTCTTCACCAACGAGTCATGGCGTCGGCAACAGTATTCAAGATTTCCCGTTTCCTTTATTTTCAAGCATCTCTCTTAAAGGCAATATATGCAGGTTCATCATTCGTGCGAGGGATATGAAAGATGAAACAAAAGTAAAAGATGTTTATGCCTACGGGCTACGGAGCATCATAATTGTGGAGCATCATTATTGTGGAGGAGTGTCGTGTCGATTTTATAAATCCAGTAGCATCCTACTACTCGCAGTTTCTGTAGTTCAATCAAATAGTACAATTTTCAAATGATATTCGTTATGGTTAGATATAAATTTCTAAAAGTTTCGAGGTTTTGTGAGATGAGATGATGGCTCATATCTGTCATTTTGATAAAAGTCCCATTACAGTCAGATCTTCCAATTAGATAATGCAATTTTCAAATGATATGTGATATGGTGATATGCTTTTATTTATTTATTTCCTATGTTCCTCGTCACTGGCATTTGTGCATGAATTGGCTACATGTGTGCAAAGCTAACAAAATAAGAATGAGATGAATTACATGTCTGCAAAGCTAACCAAATATGAATTTCTTGGCCGCAGCTTGTGCCGGAGCTTTCTAGGAAAGAAACGCTCTATGCCAAAATCATCACTCTCCTATTAATTTTATTTCCACCTCTTTACTGACTTCATTCTTCACCAGAAGCCGCGGAAAATCTTTATGAATAGCAACAACTAGCAATAACTATGTTTGTTTCTAGGCCGCCCTGCTCCATATAAGTCGACAAGTCTTTTACAATATCAGTCGGATAACAAATATAATTCTTCACCATGTTAATTTGCAATACTACATGCCAGAATCCATTCATCCATTCCCTGAAAGTACTTAACTTCCTCTTTGTAGAATCCACATACTATGTATTACATACATGTAAAAAATATGCTTACACAGAAGATTTTTCTTCTTCTCATGGTTATACATGCATTGCCCGTGCACGCCTACTAGTGACAAATAATAGGAAACGTCATCCCAAAGGCTTGTATTTATATTAAGGATATTCTTATGCATTTTTCTAAAATTTTACTTTTCAAGGTACCTAATATTTTTTCAAAATTAAGGTTGGGTCACACTTTTAACGGCTAATATTTCTATACAAATTGAGGTGACCAAATAATATATGATAACCATGCATAATTTTTTACAATGTACATATACCCATGCAAGAAAATATATTGCGTACTCTGGGTATATACATACACAAAAATCTAACGGATACGTACTAAATATTCTAGGTATATACATACAAAAAATATAATGCGTTACATACTAAATATTCTAGGTATATACCTACTAAAAAAATCTAATGAGTGTGTACCAAATAAACGAATCCGTACATACCTTATCTAATATGTACGTACTAAATATTCTGGGTATATACATAGGAAAACCTAATTGAAACATACTAAATATTCTAGTATATATGTATATACATACACAAAATCTAATTGAAACGTATATACACAAATATTCTAGGTATATACGTAGATTCTAGGTATCCGTATATACAACACAAAAAATCAAATATTCTGGGTATATACATGGAAAACCTAACTGAAACGTACTAAATATTCTAGGTATATACATAGGGAAAACCTAAATACTCTGGGTATATACATCAACAAAAATCTATTGAAACGTACTAAATTTCTAGTATATACATACACAGAAATAATGCGTTACTACTAAATATTCTAGGTTTATACCTACTAAAAAAATCTAATAGTGTGTACACATAAATGAATCCATACATCCCTAATCTAATTGGTACGTACTAAATATTCTGGGTATATATATGGATAAAAATCTAATGCATACGTACTAAATATTATGGGTATATACATATAAAAATATGACAGGTACATACTAAATAAATGAATTCACACATACCTAGTTCGTACATGTATGAAATAAATATCCGTATATCAAATGTGTAGTATTTTTTCCTTCTAAAGATATGTTACCAAACATGGCGTGTTTAATGACATCCATTTAAATGATACACGTCATAATTGTTTCAAAATCTAATTGTTTCAGAATTGGCAGCTACTAATGGATTAACCAGTTACCTTATATAATGGTTCAACATCAATTATGTGTAACATTTAGCTTTAAAATCCTCATGCCCACCATGCGGCATTTACAAGTACAAATTTTGAGCTAATAAGTGTGTGTATAATTAATTCTACTTCCATTGTCCCAAATTATATTTTATGTGAACATTTTATAAAATGTTTATGACCATTTTTTAACAAAAAAGAACATTTTAAAAAGTGAACATTTTAGCAGAAACATTTGTCAACTTATTTCAATGTCGTGAACACTTAAAAAAACATGAAGATTTAAGGAACACACGAACATTTTTCAAAAATGTTTGTGAATAATTGTTGAAAAAGGTAAACATCTTGGCAAACGTTTGTGAACAATTTTAAAAAATCAAACATTTATTTAAAATGGACACATTTGATGGAAAATCAAACATTTTTTGAAGATTAAAAAATAATTTGAGAAACAAGATTGTTTAAAAACATTGGAACACTTTTTGAAATTTTTAAAAATACAAACATTTTTTGTAAGACACTGCGGGTTTTCAAAATTGAAAAAATAGTAAAACTTGAACATTTTTAAAATTTCAGAATTAATTTTGAAACCTAATTTTTTAAATGGAAACAATTTCTGAAAAGATAGAAAAAATAAAAGAAGAAATGAAAGTGGAAAATGTGAAGAAAACAAACAAAAAAATGGACCAATACCTTGTTCCCAAAACCAGTATGAACCAAACTGTAACCGACCAAAAAGTTTCCAAAACCGAAACCAATACCCTGTTTGCATTGCACTAAATGGGCTTGTCAAGTGGGCTCTGCTCGTTCGCTTCCTATGCAAATTGGCAACAATTTGACGCAAAAATTGCCATCTGCGTGAGCTATGCCTTTTTGTATAAAAAAAGAATTTACCAGTTAACAAGAAAAACTAGCTAAAACGGATCCATATGTGCCACACGCATTAGTCCCGAGGCTATGTGCCAATCAAGCCGATGACTGCGTCACTCGAGCGACCGCAGTCGACATCGTACAACATGATCCAGAGCGGTCGCTCGTCATACAACCTCTACAACACACTCACACCGGCACAGGGACCGCATACCATACGAGCCGATCAGTCTGTCACCTAAGTGACCAGCAAAGACACACTGCAACACAAAGGTGTGCCCAGAAACCGCAACTCCAGCTTCGACCCATGTGCTGAGGTCAAAAGCCGACGACTATGTCCCCCATGTGACTTGACTCGACACCCTTGAACATAAAAGCTTTCTCTTCGTTCCTACCTCTACACCGACACTGAGGCCGCGTACTTGCCTTGCCGATGGCCAAACTATTGGACGACACTAACAACCGAGGCAAGATAAAAGACCGGGCCTTCCAAAAAAAGACCGGGCCTCCAAGGAGGTTGCGACATGAATGACACCACCGCGATGCCGGCGAAGACCCTGAGGCTGAAGCTGAAGCTTGGGTTTTCATCCCAAAATCTGTAGATCCAAATGCCTAGGAAGGTGAAGGGCTCCACGGCGATACCTTCAGGGGAACGATGTACTAGGATGGCGTCGTCGCCGGCATCGATCGAAGTTGGTATGCTATGTGTGCCCGGATATTTCTACACTTACAAAACATAGGCCTTTTTTATGTTATTACTTGACATATGCAATGATAATTAAGTGATGCTTAGCTAGGTTTGATTTTCAGTCTGTTGGGCTCCTTATGTGACTTTCAGTTTGTTCTTGAAGGAATGATCCCGACTGTTGTTATGGGGGTCGTTTCCTCCTCTTCTTCTCGTGATATACTTTGGTAATGCATGTGGGAAGGGAGGAAGCGACTATGCCCGACGTTCGGAATATCAAAGACGGAGTGTCCATCATATACACCACCAAATATGGTTGATATATCAGTAAGGGAGAATCCCGACTGTTCTCGTGGGGGTCGCTTCTCATTCTTTCCCGTTTGCTACACCTTTCGGTAATACACTCGGGAAAGAAGGGAGGAGCGACCATCATCGATGGTCGAAAAATCAGAGAGGGACTGCCCACCATATACACCACGAGGGATGAGAGTTTTTCAAGGAAGACTCAACAGACCGAAAGTCAACCCGTGCTAAATAGTGATATGTGTGTTGAATTCCTGGTATCTACCGTCAATTTTTAATTTTTGAATTATGAACACACGATATGTCTGACGATGATAGGATCCCTGAGTGCAATTACTGCACTGATGACGGGGGTATGTGCGACAGGCCCCACCCGGAAAACGATAGGTTCTTCTCCCTCACACTGAAGGAGGCCTTCGAATATGAAACGGTATGTAACGATGGCAAGTATTTTTTTCGTAATTAAGCATGACTTGTGCTTTTTGCTTTAACGTGTAATTTCTCTTTTTGCAATTCGACAGTGCATCCCCTACTATGCAAGACCTTATGTCTTAGACAAGCTCGGTTTCGAATATAAGGAGAGTATGGAGACGAAGAAAGCTCACCTTAAGACGAAACATGATTTCGCTTTTGAGGTTAAGCTCTACAATGCAGTAAATCGCACAAATTTTGGTTGTTGAAATTGGAGAGGACTATGCAAGGCCTACGGATTTTACGACGATATTAAATAACCTTCGATATTGATACTGAAGATTATCATGAAGATAATATCGATGTTTGGGTGGATGTGGACATGATTCAAATTCTACCTCCATGTGATTTTGTCAAACAAATTTGTTAAGTAATTTATATTTTTTATTTAAAAATAGTTGGTATTCATCCCTACTAAACTTGTTTATTTATAATTGACAGCTTATTTCCTTTCTCCAAAAATATCTTTTACAGTTATGCCTCAGAGCTAACTTGGGAGGAGAAAAATTCTCTTGTCTCATTTGTTAATGATGCTGAGACTTTTAAGATCAATTATGAAATTAGCCAAAATTATAGTGGATACATGCCACTAGTCCACGTGTTGAGCGATGGTAACATACGTGCAAATAGCATGATAAGATTTTTTACTATTCTATCACTAGTCCATCTTTTCCATGCATTCTTCTTAAGCAAAATTACATTGCTAACTATGTTACTATTATCTTCTTCAACAGAAGCTCTCGAAGGATGTTGTGCCTCAGCTGATGTATACCTAAGGTGAGATGAGTATTATTAGCTTACGGTCAATTCCGTCGATGGCTTTCCAAAGTGCATACTCGACTTCTTTAACAGATAAAGGCCTCAAAATCAAATGATGGAGTAAAATAATGAATGTGTGTAGGCAACCAATTGGAGACATCATGGATGCACGCAGGCCACAAATTGGAGAGAGGTGGATCTCTATTCTCCAAAATGTAGATGAAGGGGTTTACCTGTTTTATGATATTTTACCTAAGAGAGAGTAGTAGGTCCTACTGACAACACCCCTCTCACACCCCCTGCATTATGGGTCAAGTTGAGGTCTCTTGCAATTACAAGTCTCGTGTCGAACAAAAAATGCAACTACCCCAAGGACAAAAACCTCTCTCGCTAGCGTAGTTGTGATCATGTAACCAACTCTTATAGTTGTAGTTGCAACTCTACTGGAGGACATGCAACTGCGACAATAAAAAGAACAACCCCCTCCCGTAGCCTATTTGCGGTCATGTGCAACCCGTTGCAGTAGCAAATCTATTGGTGACATGCAATTACCATGTCCGCACTCTCCCAGAAGATGTGGTCATGTGCGATATGATGCTTGTGGTTGCATGTCTATTGATAGATATACAGTTGTGGTAGGTTGGCAAAGTCTCTTACTTGCAAGACTAGTGGTGGATATGCAACTAGCCGACAAATGCCCCTATTGGCCTAGTTGCAAGTGTTGTGGTGGACATGCAACTGGAGGACCCCCACCACCACCACCTACCAGTCCAGTTGCAAGTGTAGTGGTGGACATGCAACTGGCCCACAATCCCCCTACCGGCCCAGTTGCAGTCGTGTTGAGGGTCATGTAGTTGCAATCGAGTAACAACGCTTCCAGATGTAAGTCTAGTGGTGGACACACAATTGGCCCCGACAAGCTAGTTGCAGTCTCATTGGGGCCACATAGTTGTAGTTGAGTTACAAATGCTTGTAGTTGCAGTCTAGTGGTGGACATGCATCTGGCCAGCAAAAAAATCCCCCTACTGGCCTAGTTGCAAGTGTAGTGGTGGACATGCAACTGACCTACAAAATTCCCCTACCGTCCAGCTGCAGTCGAGTTGAGGGCCATGGAGTTGCAGTCGAGTTACAATGCTCGCAGTTGCAAGTCTAGTGGTGGACATGCAATTGATCGACTACCCCCCCTAGTTGTAGTCACACTAGGAGTCATGCAGTTGCAGTCGAGTGAGAAACGCTTGCAGTTTCGAGCATATTGATGGACATGCAGCTGGCCTAAATCACCCTTCCGGCCTAGTTACAGTTGTGTTGAGGTCATGCAGTTGCAATCGAATTACAACATTTGCAATTGTAAGTCTAGTGGTGGACATGCAACTGGTCGACAAACCCTAGTTTCATTCGCATTAGGGGCATGTAGTTTGCTGTCGAATTACAACGCTTGCAGTTGCAAGTGTAGTGGTGAGCATGTAATTTGGCTGACAAAATGCCCTACAGACCTGGTTGCAAGTGTTGCAGTGGACATGCAATTGGCTGACAAATCCCCCTGTCGCCCTACTTTAAGTGTACTGGTGGACATGCAATTGGCCTGCAAATCTTCCTAATATCCTAGTTGCAAGTGTAGTGGTGGACATGCAACTAAAAAATGTTGGTATACTAATTTGGAAAAAATGTTTACAAAAATTCTAATTTGAAAAAAGTACACTTTAAAAAGTGTTCATGTACTAAAAAATTATGAATTTAAAATGCAGTATAAAGAAAATGAATAAAGGGAAGAAAATGAAAAATAAAATAACAAAAAGGAAAAAGGTAGAAAAAGACCAGTAGAAAAAACTCCCTAGAAAAGAAAAACAAATGACAGCTCAACCTTGGGCACACAAATCTCTACTGCCTAAAAGAAACGGAACGTTCTGTTTCCCGTCTTACGTCGCTCGCGATGACGATCTTCATCCAGCCTTCGCTCTGTCTGTGTGGCCAGCGCGCGGAGGCCCAGAAAGGCCTGAGACAAAGGCATGCACGAGTCCATGCGTCTCTCGCCCGTCGTCGACCGCCTTTTTCGCACGCACATTCACCGCGTTCGAAATTATCGGGATGCAGTCCCCAATCCGATATAATTTGACGCCTTTGCTCCCATCTTCGCCATGGGCGCAACCTCCATATCCTAAGCACAGCCGCCACACATATCATCTCTTCTCTCTTGAACCCGCCACCACCGCCCGGTGGACATCGGTGAGGCTCTTCTTCCCCTCTTCGCAATGATGGGATTGGGAGACAGTAGCGGTGGTCGTGGATCGGCGGCGACGTGGTGAGCGAGCAGAGACGAGCACGCGTGCTCCCATAGTCGAGTCGCCCCCGCCTTCGTGCTGCCGTCGGCAGCGCTGAACAAGGATGGCGTCCTGCTCCTTCCCTCTGTACCCTAGCTCACCTCCCTCCGCAGGAGACCTGCCTCGACAGGGTTGAGGTTCGCCAGCTCCTCGTACAAGGACGCCGAGGCAGGCCACCCCGTTGCGGCACATGGTGACGTCGATGCTGCTGTCCTTGACTCCTTTGCTCACGCACGTGAGCCGTGAGGTGCCAAACGGGAGGGGCGGGAAACGTTGGCGGTGTTGGGGGTGGGGAACGGCAAGGGATACTGGGCGCCGCTGGGGCAGGAAAGCATGATGATGTAGCGGGCCACGAGCGGCGCCACGCTGGAGACCTGCAGGGAGACCGGTGAGAGATGAGAGAGAGATTCTTTTGGCTACACTGACGTGTTGTTGTGCGTCCAAATACTACTGCTAGCAGAGAGTGAGAGAGAGAGAGAGATCAGAGTGAGAGATGAGATGATATTTTCTACCCAAATGCTGAATCGTGCAGCTGCGCCCAATCGACGTCGCTGTAGGAGATATGCCCTAGAGGCAGTAATAACAGTTATTTTGTATCTCCTGGTTTGTAATAAAAGTTTATGTTCCATGCTATAACTGCAATGATTCTCGAGTCTGCAAATAAAACGAGGCTTGGAGGGAAACTCATGTGCACGTGTGGGATAATAAACGGTAAAATGTATTCCTAGTCAAGCCTCTATGACTGGCTCAAGTATTGCATGATGATCCTGTTTTCCTGATCATGGGCATGGCTATGCCGGCAATTTTGAGGGCACAAATTGTTGGTAGAACACTTGTGTTGAATCGACCCAAATTGATGTTATGCTATGAGATACTTTCGTCACAAGTTAATGGTATTTTACACAGGGAAGTTAATGTTTGCATAATTCCTTAGACCATGAGAGTATCGAGTTCCTTCGTACTTGCTTCGTGAACTTTGGGGTTTGTTAAACGTCATCCGTAACTGGGTGGCTATTACGGCAGCTTACGGGTTCACGGAAAAGTATGGCAAGTAACGAGATAGCTCAAGATTGGGATTTGCTCCTCCAACGATGGAGAGATATACTCGGGCCCTCTCGGTGAAACGGTATCCATCATCGTCTGGCCAGACAACTTGTGATTTGATCACTGGGATACCGCAACACGGAAACGAGAAAAGAGAACAAAACCGGTAATGAGGTAACTTGCATAGTGGACAAATTTGTTGATCCACGGGGATGCAATAAATCTCACCTCAGGTGTTTGTGACATATCGCGAAGCAACAGGAATAGCACACAGCAACTGGAGGTTCACTCGAATAATCATTCGTGTGGGTATAGGGGTTAATATGGGTGTCCACGGCTCCGATGTTGATCATTGATCGGAAGGGGTTCCGGGTCATGTCTATACTTCACCGAACCTATAGGGTCACACGCTTAAGGGTCGTCTATCTGCTGAATACTAGACAGGGAGTCTGAGAGAAAATCACCGAAAAAGTTTCGGACACCAAAAAAGTTTCGGACAGCGGAAAAGTTCCGCAGAGAGAACACCGGATGAGTTTCGGTGAAACTGAAAAGTTGTTTTGGATTATTCCATTAAGTCAAATTGGTTTCGGGATGCCCCTAATAATTCTTGGAGGGTGCCAGAATTATTCTGGAAACTTTCTGGAATTTTCGGGGATAAAAACCGGAAATGTTTCGGAGCTGCCGGAACCGCTTCAGATGCTTTTTCGCAGATGAAATCACTAATCTGGAATTGTTCCAGAACGCGTTGAAAATTATTTTAGTGGGTACTAGAAATGTTCTAAGCCCACATAAATATTTTTAGTTCGTACGGACGCTGAAAAATGTCATCGTGAATAGTGAAAGTGCTTTTTGGGAATTTTTATGGAAAGCACCTTTTGGGAATTTTCCCAAAAGGCTTCTAGAAGCCTTGGGCACTAAGGAAGCCCCCTTGGGGGCCCCCCCCAAGGGGTGGCCGGCCATGGAGGGTGGAGCTCCATGGAGCTCCACATGGCACTCCTTTTTGCTTTATTCTTTATGTAAATGACATAAAGTGGGGGTACTTTTGGTATTTGTGAATGCCAACTTTACCCCTTGGTTTTCCTATAAATAGAGGAGAGTGGGCTGCCCACAAACCTCATCCCTTGCTCTCATACACATGCCATGCATTATCTGGCTTCTTCTCTCCCTCCCACGAAAAGAGTTTCGTAGAGCCGAAAGGCTGTCTGGGTTCCGGCAGGAACTAGTTCTGGACGGCGAAGCCCTGCCGGATAGCTGACACCGTATGTGTGCAACCCCATAGAGAGGTCGTAGTTTCGGTCTTTTTGCCCGAGGGGCTGTTCGAGTGTCCTCCCGGAGGGCTGTCCGAGTCTCCGTTCGAGTTTCAAGGGTCCTCCCGAAGGGCTGTCCACGACATCGTCCGGGGGACTGTCCGACCGCCTCCCGAAGGGCTGTCCGACGAGGGAGTACATCCTCGCGGTTGGGAGGTTGTAAATCCTAGCTGCGGGGATCTGCACCAACGATCTCCACCGACTCTTCTTCCGCTGCGCTTCGAGTCGGTACGGATCAGATCAAACCTTGTATGCAGTCTCCATAGTGGTCCTGGGCGTGCTCGCTATACCGAAAATTTTTGTTTTCTGTCGCGTTCCCCAACAGTGGCATCAAGAGCCGTGCTATGCGTAGATGCAGGTTACGATCTAGAATACATGGAGATGTATGGGTATTGCATAATATAATTAGGTAGTAGATAAGATCTATTGCTGAAAATTATTTATGCGGGTGACAGATGAAATCTGTTACCCGATGTTCTTGTTGCTTCCCTAGAATTTGTGTTTGCTCAATCTCGAGACAGCATGGTGGAATTTGACAAAGTTCTGGCAATCCATGATCCTGATTGATCATGGAAGTGCTATCAGTTCTTTGGGTTCTGCCATAGTCAAAAGAAAGATGAAATTCGCAGATGAAAGGGCATTGCAGATATGATCTGCACGGGGGTCATGCGTATGAGGAAGTTTAGTATGGGGCTCGAGATTTAATTATCTCGTGTTTCATACACCCCGAGATGTTAATCTAGCGACTTGAATAATCATACTTGATGATAAAACGTTGGTAGCTGCGGTTTAAGTCAAAACCTTAGAAGCCACGTAAAATAAAATTTTGCATAAACCGATTAGAGGTGTCTAACTTGGTTTTGCAGGATGGTTTGCATGTGATGTGGTATAGCAAGTCTCATATTCAATTTGATTATGTATGAGATGACTATATGATGTAATTAACATGACCTGCGTGTCATGATTCGGCATGATGGCTGGAGCCATATGATTGCACTTTAATGACCTGCGTGTCAACCTTAAGTAATGCATTTATTTTATCCGCTATGGAGATAGCAATATTATCTGGTGCATCGACAAGGTGGTGGCAATCTTCGCAAAGGTGAACACCGATGCGAATGCCGAAGACGAAGAATTGAAAGACTTCTCCGTCAGAAGGGGCTATACCATATCATGCCATTTTGAATTGCCTGAGATGTTTATCCCTCTTGATGCACCCTTCTTGATTGCGCGGTAGTCGCTTTTTATTAGGGTGATCTCTCACTTAAAATATCAAGTAGTTAGTGTTCTCCCAAGTGTAGCACCGTCTACAACACGTATCTTTTCAGGGTGCGCCATGTACACATGAGCACGAACGATTAGAGAGGTGTAAGGCGGGTGAAGGTCAGACCTCACTGCATGATCACTTGGTTGTCTTGACGTTCAGGCAGGAGAGTCCTGAGCTCGGAACACATGCATCGAAAGATGAACAAGAGTCACATAGAGATGTGATTGGCAAGTTGGCCTACCGATTAAAATTCACGTCATCAGTGATGAACCCGTCAATGGCGTTGAATTGAAATGCGGATCTTGAATCACTCACAATCAATTATGAGAGATATTGATTTGAGTGGGAGCGCACTTTAGAATAAAATTGTTTATTCACTAGTGCATTTTCATTATAAACAAAGTCTAAGTGAAACTTGTGTTTCCCGTTGTAGATCAAATGGCTCGCAACACCATGTTCAACTTAGGCCCGTTGTTAAAGAAAGAGAAGTTGACTGCGATTGGAAACAACTATGCGGACTGGGTCCGTAACCTGAGGATTGTCCTCAGGGAAGCTAAGAAAGACTATGTGCTTGATCAACCTCTAGGTGATTCCCCTACGCCAGAAATGGCTCAGGATATCATCCACGTGTTTGACTCACGAAAGGATGATTTCAGTGTTGTTAAAGAACTTATGTTATCTTGCATGGATCCTGTGCTACAGAAACGTTATGAACGACTTAGTGCCTTCGAGATGATCGAGGCACTAAATGTTCTGTATCACAAACAGGATTTAGCTGAAGTTCATGAGATGACTGAAGCCATGGAAGAATGCAATATACATAAGAAATCTCTAGTAAATGAACAAGGTGTCAAACTAGCAAACTATTATGATAGTATGGCTGAACAGGGAGTTAATTTTCCAAAGACACCTGGTAATGATTTGATCCTTACCTCGCTTTATGAAGCGATGCTCAAAACACATGAGATAGGACTGCAGAATCAGCAAAAGTTGCTGGTGAACAAAACTGCCAGTTTCAAAAGGAAAGGCAAGCCTAAGGGCGGAGCCAAGGCTGAAACTGTGTGTTTTCACTGCAAAGGCACTGGACACTTGAAGAAGAACTGCAAGATATACATGGCAGATAAGAAGAAAGGTATAACTGTTATACGGGTTAATGTCATTGACGTTTTGCTTGCTTGCGAAAATTCTAAGTCTTGGGTATTTGATACCGGATCGGTTGCTCACATTTGCAACTCGATACAGGGGCTTCAGAAGGTGCGCAAGCTGGCAAGGAATGAAGTCGTGATGCGCGTCGGGAACGGTGATGCGATCGCCGCTCAAGCCGTCGGCATTATGCCTCTACGTCTCCCTTCAGGATTTATTTTGGAACTAAGTAACTGTTATTTTGTTCCACTGTTGTGTAGAAACATTATCTCTGGATCATGTTTAGTACACGATGGGTATTCGTACAAGTCTGAGAACAATGGTTGTTCACTTTATTGTAAGGATATGTTTTATGGATTTGCACCCATTGTTGGGGGCCTTTTCATTCTAAACCTTGAATGTGGAAATGATGTTTTTAACGTGAATGCTAAACGCCTTAAGAAGGCTGATACCACCACCACTTTCATGTGGCACTGTCGCCTTGGCCACATCGGAAAGAAACGCATGCAAAGACTCCATAAAGATGGAGTTTTACCGTCTCTTGATTTTGAATCATTTGACACATGTGAAGCTTGCTTGATGGGGAAAATGACCAAGACGCCGTTCACGGGTCATCCTGAACGGGCGGGTGAATTATTGGGAATAATACATAGTGATGTATGTGGTCCAATGAACACAGCCGCACGGGGTGGGTATTTCTACTTCATGACTTTTACTGATGATTTAAGTCGGTATGGATATATCTACTTAATGAAACATAAGTCGGAAACCTTTGAAAAGTTCAAAGAATTTCAGAATGAGGTAGAAAATCATCGTGACAAAAAGATTAAGTTTCTGCGGTCTGATCGCGGAGGCGAGTATCTTAGTCATGAGTTTGGCCAACATCTGAGTGACTGTGGAATCGTTCCACAGCTTACGCCTCCTGGAACTCCACAGAGAAACGGAGTGTCGGAACGACGTAACCGAACCCTGTTAGACATGGTAAGGTCGATGATGTCTCTTACAGATCTGCCATTGTACTTTTGGGGTCATGCACTAGAAACTGCCACTCACACACTTAACAGAGCACCGTCTAAATCTGTTGAGACGACACCATATGAGTTATGGAACGGGAAGAAACCCGGTTTGTCGCATCTCAGGATTTGGGGTTGTGAGGTATACGTAAAACGTTTACAACCTACCAAACTTGATCCCAGATCAGACAAATGTTACTTTGTAGGTTATCCCAAGGAAACAATTGGGTATTCCTTCTACCACCCGTCCGATAACAAAGTGTTTGTTGCCAGAAATGGACAATTTCTTGAGAATGAGTTTCTCGCAAAAGAAGTGAGTGGGAGGACAGTACAACTTAATGAGATTAGTGAATCTTCGGCAACCGTTGATATGGCTAAGGAACCGGAAGAGATTCCGCTAATTATCCCTACAACTGAGCCGGAAGTTATCGCATATGATGCGGGGACTTCAAACAATGTTGTAACTGAACCGCGCAGATCAGGCAGGGCTATCCAGCCACCTGAGTGGTTTCATAACGAAATCCTCATTCTTGAAGACGATGAACCTGCGCACTACAAGGAAGCGATGGTGGGGCCCAGCTCAAAGGAATGGCACAAGGCCATGAGATCCGAAATGGAATCCATGTACGAAAACCAAGTTTGGAACTTGGAAGAACTTCCAGAAGGCGTAAAGCCGATTGGTTGTAAATGGATTTTCAAAAAGAAGACGGACGCGGATGGTAACATTACTATCCACAAAGCTAGACTTGTCGCGAAAGGGTTTACGCAAGTTCCAGGAGTGGACTACGACGAGACTTTCTCGCCCGTAGCTATGCTTAGGTCTGTTCGGATATTGCTAGCAATTGCTGCTTATTTCGACTATGAAATATGGCAGATGGATGTCAAAACGGCTTTCCTAAATGGAAACCTCAAAGAGGATGTATACATGATACAGCCGGAAGGTTTTGTCATTCATGAGGATGCTGGAAAGGTATGCAAACTTCAGAAAGCTATTTATGGTCTGAAGCAAGCATCAAGGAGCTGGAACATTCGTTTTGATGAAGTGGTCAAAGAGTTTGGCTTCATCAGGAATGACGAAGAATCTTGTGTTTACAAGAAGTTTAGTGGGAGCGCAAAAGCATTTCTAATCTTGTATGTGGATGACATATTATTGATTGGAAATGACATGAATTTTCTTAGCAAAATAAAAGAATCATTGAAGAAAAGGTTTTCAATGAAAGACTTAGGCGAAGCAGCATATGTATTGGGCATCAGAATCTATAGAGATAGATCAAAACGCCTGATAGCGCTTAGCCAAAGCACGTACATTGACAAGGTGTTGAAAAGGTTCAACATGGAGAACTCCAAGAAAGGACTACTCCCTATGTCACCTGGCACAGTGCTTTGCAAGAATTAGAGTCCTCGAACTCTCGATGAGCGAGTACAAATGAATGATGTTCCATATGCCTCGGCAGTTGGTTCTATTATGTATGCCATGCTATGTAC
The DNA here is from genome assembly GCA_011799875.1 of Thinopyrum elongatum. Lineage (NCBI taxonomy): Eukaryota > Viridiplantae > Streptophyta > Magnoliopsida > Poales > Poaceae > Thinopyrum > Thinopyrum elongatum. The sequence continues at coordinate 727,373,939 of CM022303.1, forward strand.
AAGACCGGATGTTTCCTATGCGCTAAGTGTTAGCAGCCGGTACCAAAGTGATCCAGGATTGGAACACTGGGCCGCAGTCAAGGGTATTCTAAAGTACCTCAGACGGACCAAGGATTTACTCCTTGTGTACGGAGGTGATGAAGAGCTCATTGTAAGTGGTTACACTGATGCAGGCTTCATGACTGACCCAGATGACTTCAAATCTCAATCAGGCTATGTTTTCATATTGAACGGTGGCGCAGTTGATTGGAAAAGTTCCAAACAAAAGACTGTGGCGGATTCTACAACGGAGGCGGAGTATGTTGCAGCTTCAGAAGCCTCCAAGGAGGCGGTATGGATCAAGCAATTTCTTGAAGACCTTGGTGTGGTTCCAAGTGCTCTGGACCCAGTGGAGATCTATTGTGATAATAGTGGCGCCGTGGCTCAGGCAAGGGAGCCAAGTTCACACCATAAGACAAGACATATTCAACGCAAATATAAACTCATTCGATATCATGTCGAAGAAGGTTTAGTGAAAGTACGCAAAGTTCACACGGATCTGAATGTGTCAGACCCGATGACGAAGCCTCTACCACGAGCAAAGCATGAGCAACACCGAATAGCCATTGGTGTTAAGGAAGCCATGTAACTGGATTATGACTCTAGTGCAAGTGGGAGTCTGTAGGAGATATGCCCTAGAGGCAGTAATAACAGTTATTTTGTATCTCCTGGTTTGTAATAAAAGTTTATGTTCCATGCTATAACTGCAATGATTCTCGAGTCTGCAAATAAAACGAGGCTTGGAGGGAAACTCATGTGCACGTGTGGGATAATAAACGGTAAAATGTATTCCTAGTCAAGCCTCTATGACTGGCTCAAGTATTGCATGATGATCCTGTTTTCCTGATCATGGGCATGGCTATGCCGGCAATTTTGAGGGCACAAATTGTTGGTAGAACACTTGTGTTGAATCGACCCAAATTGATGTTATGCTATGAGATACTTTCGTCACAAGTTAATGGTATTTTACACAGGGAAGTTAATGTTTGCATAATTCCTTAGACCATGAGAGTATCGAGTTCCTTCGTACTTGCTTCATGAACTTTGGGGTTTGTTAAACGTCATCCGTAACTGGGTGGCTATTACGGCAGCTTACGGGTTCACGGAAAAGTATGGCAAGTAACGAGATAGCTCAAGATTGGGATTTGCTCCTCCGACGATGGAGAGATATACTCGGGCCCTCTCGGTGAAACGGTATCCATCATCGTCTGGCCAGACAACTTGTGATTTGATCACTGGGATACCGCAACACGGAAACGAGAAAAGAGAACAAAACCGGTAACGAGGTAACTTGCATAGTGGACAAATTTGTTGATCCACGGGGATGCAATAAATCTCACCTCAGGTGTTTGTGACATATCGCGAAGCAACAGGAATAGCACACAGCAACTGGAGGTTCACTCGAATAATCATTCGTGTGGGTATAGGGGTTAATATGGGTGTCCACGGCTCCGATGTTGATCATTGATCGGAAGGGGTTCCGGGTCATGTCTATACTTCACCGAACCTATAGGGTCACACGCTTAAGGGTCGTCTATCTGCTGAATACTAGACAGGGAGTCTGAGAGAAAATCACCGAAAAAGTTTCGGACACCAAAAAAGTTTCGGACAGCGGAAAAGTTCCGCAGAGAGAACACCGGATGAGTTTCGGTGAAACTGAAAAGTTGTTTTGGGGTATTCCATTAAGTCAAATTGGTTTCGGGATGCCCCTAATAATTCTTGGAGGGTGCCAGAATTATTCTGGAAAATTTCTGGAATTTTCGGGGATAAAAACCGGAAATGTTTCGGAGCTGCCGGAACCGCTTCAGATGCTTTTTCGCAGATGAAATCACTAATCTGGAATTGTTCCAGAACGCGTTGAAAATTATTTTAGTGGGTACTAGAAATGTTCTAAGCCCACATAAATATTTTTAGTTCGTACGGACGCTGAAAAATGTCATCATGAATAGTGAAAGTGCTTTTTGGGAATTTTTATGGAAAGCACCTTTTGGGAATTTTCCCAAAAGGCTTCTAGAAGCCTTGGGCACTAAGGAAGCCCCCTTGGGGGGCCCTCCCCCAAGGGGTGGCCGGCCATGGAGGGTGGAGCTCCATGGAGCTCCACATGGCACTCCTTTTTGCTTTATTCTTTATGTAAATGACATAAAGTGGGGGTACTTTTGGTATTTGTGAATGCCAACTTTACCCCTTGGTTTTCCTATAAATAGAGGAGAGTGGGCTGCCCACAAACCTCATCCCTTGCTCTCATACACATGCCATGCATTATCTGGCTTCTTCTCTCCCTCCCACGAAAAGAGTTTCGTAGAGCCGAAAGGCTGTCTGGGTTCCGGCAGGAACTAGTTCTGGACGGCGAAGCCCTGCCGGATAGCTGACACCGTATGTGTGCAACCCCATAGAGAGGTCGTAGTTTCGGTCTTTTTGCCCGAGGGGCTGTTCGAGTGTCCTCCCGGAGGGCTGTCCGAGTCTCCGTTCGAGTTTCAAGGGTCCTCCCGAAGGGCTGTCCGCGACATCGTCCGGGGGACTGTCCGACCGCCTCCCGAAGGGCTGTCCGACGAGGGAGTACATCCTCGCGGTTGGGAGGTTGTAAATCCTAGCTGCGGGGATCTGCACCAACGATCTCCACCGACTCTTCTTCCGCTGCGCTTCGAGTCGGTACGGATCAGATCAAACCTTGTATGCAGTCTCCATAGTGGTCCTGGGCGTGCTCGCTATACCGAAAATTTTTGTTTTCTGTCGCGTTCCCCAACAGTCGCGAGCGCAGGCGCGATAGCCGTCCGATGCGCCCGATCGCCCCGACCGCGTGGAATCCATTCGACCAGGTGTCGTTCGGGATAAGGCGAGGCGTGCGGTGTGTAGTGGTGGGCCCGGGCTTTAATTCACGCGAAAACGGCCGCACCGCCCGCTCGGCTTGTTCGAAACTGCCCCCATCGTCCGTTCCTCCTTTTCATTCGAACTTCTCCCTCTCCTCCCTCTCCTCTAGCAACGACGCGAGGCGGGGGGTGGTCTGTGCCAGCCGTAACTGCTTTAATTCCCTTACGGTGTTTGGCATGATTTTTATTGGGATTGGCCAAGCGACGCGCGCAGCAGACTACATATCGAGCGGAGCGCAGGATTACCGTTTTTACGCTCACGCTCAGTTTAGCACATTCACCGCGTTCGAAATTATCGGGATGCAGTCCCCAATCCGATATAATTTGACGCCTTTGCTCCCATCTTCGCCATGGGCGCAACCTCCATATCCTAAGCACAGCCGCCACACATATCATCTCTTCTCTCTTGAACCCGCCACCACCGCCCGGTGGACATCGGTGAGGCTCTTCTTCCCCTCTTCGCAATGATGGGATTGGGAGACAGTAGCGGTGGTCGTGGATCGGCGGCGACGTGGTGAGCGAGCAGAGACGAGCACGCGTGCTCCCGTAGTCGAGTCGCCCCCGCCTTCGTGCTGCCGTCGGCAGCGCTGAACAAGGATGGCGTCCTGCTCCTTCCCTCTGTACCCTAGCTCACCTCCCTCCGCAGGAGACCTGCCTCGACAGGGTTGAGGTTCGCCAGCTCCTCGTACAAGGACGCCGAGGCAGGCCACCGCGTTGCGGCACATGGTGACGTCGATGCTGCTGTCCTTGACTCCTTTGCTCACGCACGTGAGCCGTGAGGTGCCAAACGGGAGGGGCGGGGAACGTTGGCGGTGTTGGGGGTGGGGAACGGCAAGGGATACTGGGCGCCGCTGGGGCAGGAAAGCACGATGATGTAGCGGGCCAAGAGCGGCGCGACGCTGGAGACCTGCAGAGAGACCGGTGAGAGATGAGAGAGAGATTCTTTTGGTTACACTAACGTGTTGTTGTGCGTCCAACTACTACTGCTTGCAGGGAGTGAGAGAGAGAGAGAGATCAGAGTGAGAGGTGAGATGATATTTTCTATGCTTATTTGCTTGATGCTATTCACATATGAGATAGTTTAGGTAGAGGAAGAGATTGATCCCAGAGAGAGACATATAGTATGCTGCACGGATGTCGTTTTTGCTATTTGTTGTTGCCGTGCAGATGAGAGAGAGAGAAAGAGAGAGAGAGAGAGAAGTGGGGAGGGGAAAAAGAGAGGAAGGGGGAAGAATGTGTGGAGGCAGAAGGGATAAGGCTGGGCCGTTTGAGTGGGAAGCGGTGGGCGAGCCCACAGGGGTACGTGTGGTCGACGACGCGGTTCACGACGAGGAGAAATCAGTCGGTTGGAAATAAACGTTTCCCAATTCTTAAAGCACATCTAGATGTGCTTTAGTAAAATTGTTTTATATACACTAGGTAATTATTCATGTCGTTCCATTGGGTACAAATATTTTCTCCCTCCATTCCTTTATATAATGTGTACTTGTTTTTTGATAAAATTCTAGAATGTAAGATTATTTCTTCTAATTCCTCATAATTCCCTTGTTAGCCCTACAGAAAAAGGAAAGTATGTCTCTCCTAATTGTGTGTATCTCTCCTTGTAGCAAAAGAAGGAAATTATCTCTTTGTTGATGGCATGTATCTCTTACTTTTCTGGACTAACTGATTTACTTGCCACTAACCAATAAATTTGTCAAGGGTAATTTCGTCATATCATGTCTATAATTATGTGCCTTGGTCACCGTGCCGAAAATAAGGCCGCTGCCAATGCATCAGTGATTAGATGAGGTGCTAAGCACATTAAATAGCTTAGCAACTATACTCTCCAATACATAGGTGCTTAGCTTATTGTGGCTAAGCTTGCTTCATTTAATGATTTAGCAACTAAAGCTCTTCATGCATTGGTGGGCTTCCTTCATTTAAATGTTTTGCCTAGGTTCACGCGCTTAGTATTGTTTCTTCCTGGGGTCACCACACTCATCTCTCTCCTCTTAAAACCTTGCCACATCAGATTTTTTTGCCTACATGAAAGGCTTAGCACCCGTACAAGATGGAGCATTGGGAGGGGCCTAATACACCTTACATAAAGGAACGGAGGGAGAAATTTATTAGTCCATATTAATATGACTGTGTAAATAAATGTTTACCAAATCCAACACGTGATTCACCAGCACATATGTTAGGATTTTATTTTGTAATAATCACTTATTGGCTTACTAAAGAAAACATAATTTTCTTTAGTAAGTCAATAAAGGTGGGAAAGATGGATTTCAAGGAATGATGCTTAGGAAAAGAATGGGAAGTTGAACGAAGCACTTCGTATGGCAGAAAAAGAAATGCTATTCTTTTTTTGTATATAATATAGTAGAGATATGACTAAATAACATAAATTAAGAAATTTATTCCAGCAAAAATAGTGTCGGGTCCGTGATTTAAACCTGCAATGTACGGCTATATAGCGGCCACACACTACAACCCACGAGGTTTAAAAGCACTAATTAAGGAGCTTTTTTTACAGAGGTCACTCCCACCTCTCCAGGTTACGACAAGTGGTGCACTGCATGTGTGTCACTTGTCACAACCTGAGAGTTTTTCCTTTTTCGTAGATTCACTTATTCAAAATGTTTTATCTCTTAAATCGTGTGTCCAAATCTTGAACCGTTTTCATCGTTGGATTCTTCGCGTCGAGATCTTCAAAACTAGATCCAATTTGATAGGTTTTGACGAACTTTTTCTCACGAAAAAACCACATCGAGAGCATGTTTTTTTCTTTCTGAAAGGAATCTGTACCTCTCGCGGAAGGAAAAAAAGAAAGCACATTTTTTCCGTTTCCGAGAGGCACGCCCGTTCCTCTCGCGGAAGCAAATCCATACCTCACGCGGAAGAAAAACCGTGCCTCTCACGGAACTAAAAAAAGAGAAAACACATTTTTATCGTTTCTGAGAGACATGACCATGCCTCCCATGAAAGCAAATCCGTGCCTCTCGCGGAAGCAAATCCGTGCCTCTCACAGAAGGAAAAAAACCGCAGTTTCTTTTGTTTCCGAGAGGCACGGCCGTGCCTCTCGCGGAAGCAAAAGAAAAAACGTCATTTTTTCCATTCGAAGAGGCACAGCCGTGCCTCTCACGGAAGCAAACACGTGCCTCTTGCGGAAGAAAAACCGTGCCTCTCACGGAAACAAAAAACACATTTTTTTTGTTTCTGAGAGCCACGGCCGTGCCTCTCACGGAAGCAAATCCGTGCCTCTCATGAAAGGAAAAAAAGAAAATGCAGTTTTTTTTTCGAGAGGCACAGCCATGCCTCTCGCGGAAGCAAAAGAAAAAATCCCATTTTTTTCCATTCTAAGAGGCACAACCGTGCCTTTCGCGGAAGCAAACCCGTGCCTCTTGTGGAAGCAAAACTGTGCCTCTCATGGAAAAAAACAGAAAACATGTTTTTTTGTTTGTTTCCGAGAGACACGTCCGTGCCTCTCACGGAAGTAAATCCGTGCCTCTCGCGGAAGCAAAACCGTGCCCCTCACGAAAGGGGGAAAAACAGAGAAAATGCGGTGTTTTTTCGTTTCTGAGAGGCACGGCCGTGCCTCTCGCGGAGGAAAAAGAACGCGTTTTTTTTTTGTTTCTGAGAGGCACGGCCATGCCTCTCGCGGAAGCAAATCCATATCTCTTGCACAAGCAAATCCATGCCTCTAGCGAAAGAAAAAAATAGAAAACACATTTTTTTCGAAATGCTAAGAAAGACTGGTGGAAAACCAAAAGCCGAAAAAACCATCTAAAAACCCAAAAACGCGTGCGAAAAAAAAACCGGAGGGAGCGCCCAGAGCGTGACAGGTGACAGCAGCTGGCGCGCTCTCAGCCCACCCTAAGTGACCCCTGGGGAGGTTCCCGAAGGAGCGCTCATCAATTAGTTGCTGTCCACCACGTCTCACGTTTAAAAGAATAAATTTCTGTTTATAACAATAAAGCGCTTGTGTGGCTTAAACTGGCAGTTGTGCAACCCATTTTCAACTTGTTACTCTTTTTGTGTTGAAAACTCTGTAAAACAGATAAGTGAAATTATAATCATGTGTTATAATTAATACAGTATATATATTTGAAATAAATTTCATAAAATATATACGCAATATTTTATCAAAAAGAAGTATAACTAAATTAAATATTTTCAAAACGTGCTCGCATATTGAATGAAATATTAAATAATTTGGCAAAGGTTCGTATATTTAAATAAATTCTCTTGTAATTTTAAAAATTTCCACATATTTAAAAAAATATTGATGTAGTATATAAAAGTGTTCATGCTTTAAGAAAAATAGGTTGATTTAACAAGTTTATATAGTATACAAAATTTTGTGTGTTTTCTATAAACATAAATACGAGCCTAGTGCACCCTCAGATTACAGATCCCACATGAGTACAATTTTAATCATATAAACATGTTCAGAAATCCTAAATATTTTAATTTGTATGAATATGTTTTTAAATAACATGTGAATTCTTTTAAAATGAGATGAAAAATTTCAAGTTCTTTTTTAAATTATGTTTTGCTATACAATCATAAACAATAATTATTTTTTAGAAACATGAGAGCTCATTTGTTGGAGCGGTATCCATTGCCGGCCAAAAAAAGACCTAACACTATTTTTCCTGGATTCAATTCCTTTCATTTATATTGTTTCACCTAATGTATGTAAAGTATATGAATCTAATGTGATGGGGTCAACTGGCTAGCCACGTACCAGACCATGTTTCATTTTTATTTTTTACAATTTGTGTTTTTCTCTTCAAGGGCTTTTTTCTATAAGAAAAACATTCCTGGGGGTTTTCCAAAAAACGAGGCCACATGCCCTCCTTCTCATCGTCCAATCGCTGGCAATGGGTCCCATGCCATGTTACCTAGTCACCACCTTGTTCATATACAAACACGATTTGCATCGTACATGCATGCCCAAGTCAAGTTGTGGCACCAGTTCGATGCATGCCACAAGTTTTGGCACTAAAATGACCATTCTCGCTAAGTTAAAGCATTGGTGTTGTAATTGACTCGAATTCAAGGCATGTCAATTGTCCAACAGTCAAGCACTCAACACGCAGATGATTTCATTGAGTTCTCGGTTCAAATGGTATTCGGTCACAAAACTTGTTTTTTAGGGGCGGTCGTAGACTCGTGGCTCGTGTCTAAACCCATCCTCACTCAAAACCGTGCTGAGAGGTATAAATGGGCCGGAGCTCGGAAGCGGCCGAGCGAGATTGTGTGTTGTTGTCAGGCCTTCTATGAGCTTGCCTTTTATTTTTTTATTTTTGAGACAATTCTATGAGCTTGCTGGATCTGACGGGTCAACTTCCTGGCCCAAGACGTCAACCATCGCATCTCACGCGCGGATTCGGGCTTGATCTGTATTGGCTATAGAGCTATTCTTGTGGCGTTGGGGGAGGACTGTAAGGGCAAAGTTGTGCATTGCCACCAGAGAGGCAATCGACGAGCTGGATGAAGAGGAACTTGACATATACTCCCTCAACCTCAGAATAAATGTCGCTGATTTAGTATAAAGGTGTACTAAATCAGCGACACTATTTTGGGACAGAGGGCGTAGATGTGTTTAATAGGAAAAAAATTCAGATGCCATGAAGAAAAATAGTGTTGTGTAGGTGGAAGCATGGCACCTCCACAGAGAGTGCGTGATTCGGTAGCACCTAACAATCAGGGTTCAAACACAGTTCGCCAACTATACAACTTTGAGAATAATACAACTTTTAAATTAGGTGTATGAAAACAAAACTACTCTCTTCATTCCATAATTCTTGTTGTGCTTTGTACTTAGTATAAGGGGTACATAAGTGCTCTTAAGTTTCAGTTGTGTTTGTCCTTAATTATCAGCCGTGATGTGACTGAATAACATCTCTCGGCCACGAGTCCTCCTATTCAACGCTACAGGCGTCGTCTGCCGCCATAATGCCTGAAGCCAACTGTATAGGGGCGGCCCATGTACTGTTAGAGCATAGTTCCCCAGCTTTCTTTTTCTTTCGCTCTCTACATTAAAAAAACTGGTATCTACCGGTTTAGGAAAAACTAACCACTAGTTTTTAGACCATTGACATATTGCCCAATTGACTGCGATGATCGTTTACTCTGCCAAAACACAAACATGGACAAAACTTCCAAGTTTATATGAGCAAGAGCTTTATTTTGTCTTTGAGTTTAAATATGTTGGGCATGTTATTGTTCCTTTCGCTTGACGACAGTATTTGTTTTGAGAGGAATGTGCAATCATTCGGTGTGTTGATATAGTACTGTTACACATTTTAGTTTTGATGGTGATCGATGGTGCTGACGTGAGCACCTTTATTGCCCACAAAACCAATCGACCATATACAAACAACACTTGAGCTCCTATTTGGCATTTTTAGTGAAAATGGCCGCTAAATCACGCACTGGGCCATGGACCGTGAAGACCTTCTTGCTCGATCGCTGCTCCGCTTCGCCTCACTTTTGCTCGGCTCCCTCTTGCTCTGCTGCTGGCTCAAGAAAAAATAAGCCTTGACAGGTTTTTGTTGGTTTTTATATTTTTTATGAAAACAAAAATTCATGTATTTAGAAAAAAAATTGTGAATTTTCAAAAATGTTCAAGAATTCTATTTTGTTATAAATTTTGAAAAAAACCATCACTTTAAAAATATTCAAAATTTTAAAAAATTATTCATGTATTTTAAAAATGTAAATATTTTAAAAAATTATACATGAATTTGAAAAATGGGAATTTGACAAAAGCATTCACTTATTTGAGAAAAGGTGAAAAAAATGCTCCTAGATTTGATAAATACATGAACTTGAAAAATAAAATGAACAAAACTGAGTAAAATAACAAAAAAATTGTAGAAAAGAAAAAACCTGCCAGAAACTTTTTAACGGCATCTCCAATGATGACCTGCAAATTTGCTCCCGCATCCGTCCGTGGACTGGGGGTAGTCCGCGGACACGGATACGGGAGCCGGCCATTCAACGCTACCCGCATTCATTTCAAACCGCATATCAAACCCGGCGGAATTCATCAAAGTTCGGATAGAAAATAGCACAAATCGTTTTCATACATAGCATGCAAATAAGTCTAGCACAACAATAGTTCAAATTCAACGAGATTAACCATCTATTCAACAAGTTTTCATGAACGGATCATATCGACCCACACATACTGTCCTTCAGGTTCATCCAACAGTGAATGTACGTAAGTGGTCGTCCCTCTATCCTATGGTACATCCTTGCAGCGCGTATGGGCTACACAATGTGTAGAGCAACATTGAGTAAATGAATGATTCAATCGACAAGTTAAGAAAGAAAAAGCAAAACTTACGATCTCCTCTGCTGCCGCATGCAATGGTCACTTGGCCTCCAGCCGAGCAACCGCGTCACAAAACTTGGTAACCGTGGTCTGGATAGCGTACCATCAATATGATAATGACTTCACATTTCGTTATTGGATGATGTGCATGTCGTATGCTTTCTTGCGTGAAACTTTCACGAATCATGCACACAATGCCAGAAGAGCCCCCTTCTGCTCTTGCATACAAATATGCGGATACGGCCAACCACGCATTGCACAATAGCTGATCGTCCATGGCCGGGTACCCAGCCATCCTTCATACTCTAAAAAATGAAATGTCATTCGAAAATAAGCTCAATGGCATTTGACCGAAAACCTGCCGAGCGTGGTGTCCGTCATGGATGTCGTTGACTAGGGGTGGGAGTGTACCTGGCAACGGACGAGTCTTGGGTGGATGACACCGTCGCAAAAGGCGAGCGGGCATGTCGGTGCTGGTTGCGGGGTCCGGCAATGCCTGTGTGGCGGCCAGAGAGGTACAGCAGCATCGGCGGAGCTAGAGGGTGCGGATGCAAAGCACGTGGGAGAAGGGATGGATTGGAAGAAAATGAGTCGGGAGAGGGGATTTAGTGGGTCGAGGGTGTCGGGGTCCTATGTGGTTGCTATACAAACACTCGAAAAGTGTGTCCAGACTGCTCAGCGGACCGATACAGGGCCGCGTTGGATTGCGAAACACGTTCGGACCACATCGTCCGGGTGTATGCGGACGGTTTGAGGGTCGGTGTTTGAGGAAAAGTGTAGGACCGATTTTATTATTTTACAAGTCTATCTATCTATACCTATACTAATTAGAGACTCCCTAAAAATTACCACATTAATTAGAAATTACTAGCCATTCATCGGATGGGACCGGATTATTACGGTCCAGATCAACTAATATATCGGCAATAAAACTGGTAGGATTCCCTCTCAAAAAAAGCTAGTACGGTCCTAATCCCATCTCGCTTTAAAAAAAACTCAGATATTAATAGATAAATCTCGCGTACACCTAAGGTGGCTTCATGTTAATCCTCAGGTTTTAAGAAATTTCATCCATTAGATTAATGAGCTAGCAATCGCAAACCGTTAGACTAAAGTATCTTCCTTTGTCAAGTACCATGCGCACCCCTCCTGTACCTAATCCTAGAAACACACCCAGATTAAAAAAAACACTCAGCCGCCTACTCCCATGGATTCCAATCTCGCCGGATGATGGCCACACTCAGCAAGGAAGCCCAACCCCACATCCTCCATGGATTCCGATCTCGCTGGACGATGACCACGCCCAAGTGCCCAACCCCATATCCTCCAAAAAGAAGCATCAGGTGTCCCGGTTTGACGGTGTTGACAAGGCCAACACCAGCAAGTGAAGCACAAGGCCCCAAGTAGATGGAGGCGAAGAGCTTCACCTACAAGGTTCTGCTTGGATTTGGCGCCTCTCCATACACGCACCCAGCAATAAGGCTCACATCTCCGATATTCTACTTTACCTTTTTATCAAACCAAGTACGTACATAAGTCCACCATGTCATTCTCTTCCTCTCCATTCTGAAGAATGTTTTATTAGATTACGTATAAATTGAGTTTTTAAGTAATTACTATCCTATTATATTTCAACTGGATGGATCGATATGAACCCAGTGAGTGTGGCGATCTCACGACTAGCCTTGAATAGAGAAAGGACCTGAAGGCAATCACCACACCATGAAACACAGGTACGGCAAGGGCCCGTGCAAGTAGCCGAAGGAGAAGACGATGACCTGCGCCGTTCCTCCACAACTGCTGCTGGAAGTGACCTGCACAAATATGTAGCACCATGACATCTTCTAGGGGATTTTGATGATTTTTTTTCATCTTTTAATTTTTTAGGCAATTGTGTGATCACCATCTGCAAAGTTGACAGGATGAAGAACTGGATTTTCAAGGATCAAGTAAGGAATTACTACCACTGACCTAGCTTTGGTATTAATGCATGCATGCTAAAACCTTTAGCATGGGAAGTAGGCATGTTGAAGTAGAAAGGTGGATAATTCTTTGATATGTTCTACTGTTATGTCTCGATACACCTTACTCGTTGATTAAATCTGCTATATATGGATGTTACAAATTAAGAATAAGTAGTTTGATTATTTCTTATTGTCCCGGGTAGGTGTTGGATGCTTCGAGCTACACATATTTTGATGACTTAACAGTCAATTACCTGACTGGATTACGCTGGATTACACAAACAGTCCAAGCACTGGCTGGACAAAATTAGCATTAAGTTATCAGGGCTCCCGAGTAGAGAAAATGCGATGTTTGACTATAAGACTTTTGAGGAGATGGATATATAAAGCTGTAAGGTTGCTGGAAGATGTGTGGCTGGACCAAAATGTTATTTCTATTCCAGATTTACTTAGGCTTATGATGACTTGCTGAGTGTTTCGATTATAGCTATATGGATGTGCTTCATGTCCCGGGATTGCATCCCATTTAAGTTCTGAGTAAGGTGCAGTTATGACTTAGGTCATATAATTGTTTGTTAATTCGCATTTACGGATTCATTATTTTCTATTTAAATGGATTTCGCCGATGACAAAATGGTGCACATATTTAACTTGAGTGAGTGAATATTATAGTGAGGACTTTTAAGGTGTTGTTCTTTGTGCATGTGTAAAATCGCTTATTTGATCATCGGCAGAATATAGGTACCGATATGATAATAAGCTTTATTATTTTTTATATGCTGCTAACTAACAACTAAAATTGCTTCCTGTCAGTATGCGCAGCGGGTGGCATATGGTCAGTGTCATGATCGTCCTCATCATATATATCGGCTGATGTATTCTTTCGCATCCAAGTAAGTGTATGGACTGAGGATGGACTGTGTTTTGGCTTATGTCTTCTCTGCTAGAGAACTCATATCTGCAGATTATGCTAGCATCTCTTACTTCGTGTCTACAAAGTGAGTAACAATACTTTTTCTTTTAGGTTGGATATTATCGAGTATGTTCTTTCTCCCCGTGAGCTGTGCTTTCAATCCAAAGCGAAACTATGTCAACATTGCGTGTAGCTTACACGTATGTAACATATGTACCAAGTATTCCTCAAGATCAAATTACTTAAGGATAAATTGAAAACTTCCATGTTTAGTGAGTCACTTTGAAGAAAATGATGCTCCAGTTCAGTTTTCATGGTGAAGTTCTCTTATACATAAAAATAAGTTTTTCTTACCCAGTAGGAAACAACTTTGTACTACAACTGATACTCCTTTAGCTTTTACGATAATACTAATAATTATAATTCTCTTCATATGGTTTTGAGGCAAACTTGGAGTACGGAGGGATAATAAAGCATATATAGATATATTCGTTTTCACTGTTCATGCCGCCTTTTACCATTTATTTCTAAATTATTATAATAAATATCATTGAATCAAATAATGTAAACTCCAAACATATGTTTCTTGCATACGTTATTCATCTCATCATCTGGTATTGCCAATAATTTTTATGCATGTCATTGCTGCTGCGTGAAAGAAATAAAAAATTAGTGCTCGTGTTTCCAACAATAAATGTTAACATCTATGGCTATGTTACGCTGAATCGAGATATCTTCTACGGAGTTCATGAAATATATTTTGCAGTTAATGGCTCATCCAAGTTAAGTACATGTATAGACATGAACAAAGGAATGTAAAGGCCATAGTGTGGTAATCACAAATTTTTAGCATATCCCCTTGAGAAAGTATCAGTATAAATACTCTAAAGGAATGCCTTTTACTCAATGATAAGCAACTCAATTTCTATTAATAACTTAACTGGCAATATAACTTGTTCATATACGAAAAAACTTCTCGTGGAAATTAGCCCAAGCTATGTAGTCTGTTGCTTGTGTGCTCTCCTATATAACTACTTGGTATTGGTAAATGCACAAGCAGGACATTTACCTACTCATCATGTCAAACTCTGCAGGAAGCTTCGCGATTGCACTCACCTTTCTGGAAAGCATAGTAGACACCACGGCCCTTTGTAGCTAGTTGCTCATCATGCAAAAATCTGAAGGAATCTCCTTGACTGCATAAGACTTTCTGAAAGCATAGTAGACACCACGGGATTCCCCCTTATTTGGTGGACCACGGTGTCTGTCATGCTCCCATTTTGGGACATCCTTCTTAGAACCCCCAACCATTGTTCGCATTTCTCTGAAACGTTTCTCTGAAATATAACCATGAACACAAAAATTAGTCGGCAATCATGATGATTCAGTGGAAGTACTTGTGTCATGATCGAACAAATATTCACCTTTTTAAATTGTAGAGTGAAGCCGCTGTGAACATACTGAGATACAAAGCATGAAGCTTCTAAACTTCCATACCTATACATCAATATAAAGCATGGGGAGTGCATGAAGCTTCTAAACTTCCGAACCTATACATCAAATCAAAGCATGGGGAGGAAACATATTGTCGTTGGTGTTTTCTGTGATCTATGCTTCTGCCCGTTAACTCCTTCATCCTACTTGTTGCTTCCTTGTAGGTGACAGACTCGTCCCACAACCATGCCCTAGGAAAAAGATCAAGAAAAGAGTTGGATCGAGAGAGGAGCGGCGCCGTAGGGTTTTTCTAGTGTGACGAGGGAGATTTTGCTGGGATGGAAAAGAATCAGGGGATCACGTGATGGTCCAAACATGTCTTCCAAGGGATCTTCCTCAGGTCGTCTCCTCGGCGGCGGCAGGGCGTGAGCTCGCGGAGGAGCAGCTTGCGTCGGATGCGACGGTGCGGGCGGAGTACCGAGGAGTCGATGTCGTCGGCCAGCGCCAGGGTCATAGAGGAGTCGCCCTGGTCGAGGTGATCAGGGGGAAGAGGACGGCGGCGCGGGGACACGTCGGGAGGATCCCATGGAGGGCAGGCGATAGGAGGATTGCGTGAGCGTACACGTTAATGGGCCGGCCCAATGTTGTGATGTGCTGATGTGAAAGGTGGGCGAAAGATAGAAGTGGTGGGAGTGAGGCGAGACTACCAACTGAGACGCTAGTAGTAAAGAGATGCAGCTCAACTGTTTGTATTAAGGATTATTTTTTTCTGAATAACAACAGTCGTTCATATATTATATTTTTGTAGGTGGTTTTGCTATCTACATCTGCGGTACTTGGTGCCCAATCCTCAACCAAATGAAAGTGGGAGAAACTAGTTACAGCACAAAATATTTTGTCGTGCCTTGCACAGTTCAGTTATTCGGTATTTATACCCACAACTTATGGATGTTTGCATTCATTTTACTGTTACAAGGAATTGTAAGAGAAATAATAATAAGTGTACCCGAAAGAGTATGCAGTCAGATTTTAAAACAACATTGAGAGTATGACATTAGAAGAACGGTCATATTGAATCGACCCAAACCTGTTTGTTATACTTTGAGATAATATCATCATAAGTCAATTGCTACAACACGGAGTGTTAACTTGTGATTTTAGTTCCTTAGACCATGAGAGTATCGTAGTCACTTCTTACTATACGATGAGCTTTGGGGTTGCTCAAACGTCATCAGTAACTTGGTGATCATAACGACGACTTACATGTTCATCGGAATGTTTGACAAGGAACACGATAGCTCGAGAGTGGAACATGCTCCTCCGACGATGGAGAGATATTCTTAGGTCCCTCTCGGTGTGATGGCATCCATCATCATCTGGCCAGACATAGGTGACTATGTTACGGGGATGCCGGAACAGGTCAACGAGAAAGAAGAACAAAACCGGCAACAAGGAGACCGGTATAGTGAGCATGTGTATGACTCAAGAGAATACCAATATATCTCACCTCGGGTTTTGTAAAGTATCGCGAAGCAAAGGAAAAATCACATGATAAACAAAGGTTCTCTCAAATTTCATTTGTGTAATCATAGGGGTCGATATGGATATCCACTGTTCCGCTATCGATCATTGAACGAAGGAGTTCGTTCATGTCTATGGTTTACCGAACCTACAGGGTCACAAGCTAAAGGTAATCACGATCTACTGAGTGTTAGTAGGACGAGAGTATCAGGGATTTATTTGTGAATAGTTTCGTTAATATTCGGAATCGTTCAGAGAGGAACCGAATGACTTTCAGGGTCACCGGAAGGGTTTCGGAGTTTATCGGGCAATACTGGGTATTACTGATAAATAATATATAGGTGGAAAATGTTTCCGGAGGTGTTAAGTTATATATAATATGCTCTAGTAATTGTTAGAGTGCTTTTTTAACTAATTTAATATCAACGAGCCTTAAAAAGTCCTAGAGGTGAAAGGCAAGTTGCGCCACAAGGCCCCAAGTGGAGTTGGCGCCCCCTTCCTTGTAGGGGGGGGGGGGGGGGGGGGGCAATTGGAGTAAGGGAGGAGTCCAACTACCCCTCCCCCCCTGGCCGGCGCCCCAAGGAGGGACTTTCCCTCCTTGGTGGTTGCCCCTCTCTCCCCCACTAACCTCTATATAGTGGAGGTATTGGCCCTTTTCTCTATACAAGTTTTAGGTGCCTCCTCTAACCCAATACTACTAGTTCTAATTGAGATAATTTGATCTAGTTATAACTGCTTTACATACGCATCACAACCCCATATCTTGATATGGGACAAATTGGGTTTCTTCCCGTTCCATAACTTCTATGACTTAGATGGTGCTCTTTTAGTGTATATGTTGTTGTTTCAATTGCATATCCCTAAAATGATAAAGGAAGGTCGGTACAAGACTCCATTGACCTTACCATGTCTAGGAAGATGGAATAGGAAGGGATCAATCACTCCCATTTTATACGTGAAACAAAGGAAGGAACGATCGCGGCCTCCATGCGTGAGCCTCCTGACTGCGGCGTGTTGTGTGTGTACAAGCGTATGCGTGCATGCTGCGTGAGGCCCAACAGGCCAGCCCGATAGGATTTTTTCTGGTCTCTGGAGATATGCAATATGTTAGGCCATAGCCATAGCCTACGTACATGTACCTGGAGAGGGGCCCCTGGACTTTGGGGGCCAGGGAGGCCGGCCCTCCTGCCCCTCCCTAGGGCTGGGCCTGTATCCAACGGATACGGAGGCGGCCCATCTGATCCTACCATTATCCGGCTCACACGTAGCTCGGTCCGTCACGTAATCCCAAGATATTCCGGTTAGACGAATCCGATTATCCTTGTTATTCATGAAAAAAAAGAAGAAGAGATATGTTATATCATATCCTGTCAAGTGGGCTTCCTAATTATGTTTCAATCGTCTAAGATCTGTTTGAAAACTATATATAGATATCCTAGAAAGGCGCCATCCACGCTTAATGTTGTTTAGTGGCATGTATCATCGAATATAATTCTGGGTCATACATAGTTGTTCAAGCTTATCTGGCCAATCAGCACATCGCTTTCAATTAAAATGCATGCTACCGCGTGGTAGGCGACCAATCTTCAAACGAATCAAAAGAAAAGAAAAAGTATGCACGATGGTAGACGTCCAGCTTCCAGAAATGCTAACCACAGAAGACCTATATATAGTGCCCCCAACACACATATAAACTCACCCACACTAGCTAGCTTGCAAGATCAATCAGCCCAAGCCAGAGCAGACATAGAGGTTAGCTCGCGAAGCAAGGAGGAGATCCATCAATGGGGTTGCCTAAGAGGGCTGCTGCAGGCTGTGGCTTGCCCATCCAGGTGGTGAACCGGCGCCTCGTCAGAGCCTCCGACCCCTCCATCGAGCCGCACGTTCTTGCCGTCTCCCACCTGGACCTCTACGCGAACTGCGTGCAAGGGTCCGTGACATGCGTCTACCCCAAGCCCCCCATCGGCACCGGCGACTTCAACGCCGTTGTCTCGGCGTTCGAGGCTAACATGCCGGCTTTCCTCAACTACTTCTTCCCTATGGCTGGGCGCATCGTGGTCCACCCGAGCTCCGGCATCCCTGAGCTGCACTGCTACAACCAAGGCGCGGAGCTCATCGTGGGAGATGCCGGCGTGGAGCTGTGCAGCCTGGACTGGGGCATGTCGGAGGAGTCCCTCAAGAGGATCCAGGTGCCCTACGCCCCGGAGGTGGCCCTGTCGGTGCAGCTGCTATCCTTCACCTGCGGCGGCTTTGCCGTGGTGTGGGCCACCAACAACCTGATCGGGGACGGGAACGTCGGCGTGATGCTCGTGAGGATGTGGGCCGAGCTGGTCCGGACCGGCACCCTCTCTGAGGGAGGCCCCAGCCATGACCGCTCGGTGTTCAGCCGTCCTCGCTCCCCGCCGACGTACGGCCCATCGGTGGCCTCCATGTTCACGCGGTGGGACCACGACCACGAGGTGAACGCCCTGACGGCCGAGGAGAGCTTCATCGAGCGCCTCTACTACGTGGAGGAGCGCGACATCGCCCGGCTGCGTGAGGCGGCGACCGTCGTGGGCGGCCAGCACGCGACGCGCGTCCAGGCCGTGTCCGCGTATCTGTGGAAGGTGCTCGCAGGCGTCGTGGTCACGTCGAAGCTGCTGACCGAGGAGGAGAAGCGGTGTCGCCTGCTGTGGTGGGTGGACGGGCGGCGGCGGTTCTCATCGCCGGAGCTCCGGTCCTCGCTGCGCAACTACGCGGGCAACGTCACGTCGTACGTGCTGGGGGACGCGGCCGCGGGCACGGTGCTGGGCAAGCCGCTGGCGGGCGTGGCGGCCATGGTGCGGGAGGCCATCACGTCGGTGGACTACGACGAGCTGTACCAGCAGATGGTGGACTGGATGGAGGTGCACAAGCCCACAAAGTTCATCGAGACGTCCACCATCGGGCTCGGCAGCCCCACGCTGGCCCAGACCATGTGGTCCTCCTTCCCTACAGACACTGATTTTGGGTTCGGCCAGGCCGCGCTGGCCATGCCGGTGGACCAGAACCTTGGCAGGCTGTGCATGGGACTGCTCTGCATCTCCGCCAAGCCAGCAGACCCCGGGACGTGGATCCTCAGCGCCTTCATATGGCCGCGTCTTGCGGCGGCGCTAGAGTCCGACGAGCAGCGCATCTTCAAGCCTCTCACGGCGGAGTACCTTGGCCTCACCCCAGCCGCCAGACCTCGTCTCTGAAGTCTCCTATCGTATCGTATCGTACTTCGCCGCCGCACATGAATTCCCTCGCCTAGCAACAACCAACCAACCAACCAAGCCTATATTTCATTTCGCCAATGTACGTATTTGATTTGTGTTTCATTTCCTTGGGTTGTATTCCCGTTATATGTAACTGTTCCTTTGTGCTGAACAAACAAATAAATAAATAAGCCATGCTCCCTTTCATCCACTTTGGTGAGATACAAATCAAATTTTTCGATAAGGGATGCTTTACCTATCTGACTATCTATCTATCTATCTATTCTATCTATCTTGTATCTACTAGTACAAATGCCCGTGCGTTGCAACGGACGAAAAAATTTGAACATGCTCCATGTGGCATTACACAACACTTCTTATATCCAATTTTGCCTAATGTCAGAAATAAGTTTACACCGGCATAGCATTTTGGACCATAAAATTCAGACCTGAAGAAGCCACCCTAATGGCGTTTGTCAGGACCCAATTCAGCTCCGCACTTTCATCCGACGAAAGAGTAGTTGTGAATTTCATGCATGGTATTCCCGTTATATATAATTGTTCCTTTGTGCTGAACAAAAAAAGAAATTAATAAGCCATGCTCCTGTTCATCCACTTTGGTGGGATACAAATTAAATTTTCTGATAAGGCCGGGACGCTTTATCTATCTATCTATCTATCTATCTATCTATCTATCTATTCTATCTTCTATCTATTCTATCTATTATATACTAAAAGGAAAATACCGATAAAAAATAGATAAATTTGCTAGAAAATCCCACATTAACCAGAAACATCTAGCCGTTAATCTGATGGGCCCTAACTTAAATAATAATTTCAAAGGCTTAGATCTGACGACATGGACTCTAGAGATAACAGAGAAGTTAAATTGTGATGGGACTCTTTTTTTATATATGGAATAACACGCACGACATGTACGCCTACGTGTTAGATAAAAATTGTGATGTACTCTTTTTTTATGTGGAACTACACGCACAAGATATACACTTACGAGCTAGATGAAAAAACAATATCACACATATAGATATATCAACGTAGAATAATCATTAGAATTTTGTAACCGTAAAAGCTTGATAGGCGTCGTACGACCAAAACTATCTGTCCATCATCATGACCTTGCTCACGAGCTTTGGCACGACGGCTACACAGCATGGGCCGCCTCGGTCATCAGTCGCATGCCTCGGCGGATGGCAGCTATGCAGCACAGGGCAACGCTGGATGTCGGTGAGGAGAACACCCAACAGCGAGGGTCACCAGGAGGAGAGTTTGCTTCACAGGGTTGGTCATAACTTTCCTTCAATCTCCATGGCCTTGCTGGCGTGCTCCTGCATGTCAGCTACATAGCACGGGCCGCCTCATTCATCTCTCTCATGGCTCGACGGCACGCCGGCTATGCAACCGCCTCGGTCATCTCTCGCATGCCTCGACGGCATGGCGGCTACGCATCACGAGGCAGCCACTGCATGTCGGTGAGTAGAGCGTCCAACAGTGGAGAGTCATCACCAGTATAATAGTATTCGTTAACGCAAGGAAAGATACATGCGGCTGGAACAGAGGTATCTGTTCCACATAAGCTTGCACGTTTGACGGATTTTGACAGAGGTTATGTAGGTTTCATATCACGCCCCCTTTGCAACTTTATTAAGAGGTAAATATCTTAGCCCTCTATTGATGATGTCTTTGGCTCTTTAAATCATGTCATGTGGCTGCTCATGTCTCGCTCTCTTGATGCCTAACTTTTTTGGTGTCTTTAGCCTCTCATATCGTTTCTCATTATTAAATAATCAAATGGAGTATTGCTAGCACAATACACATCCAAAGCACAAGAAAACATGTTTACAGTTTATGTGAAATAAGCATTCATTCTTTTTGCAGGAAGTATGCATATTCATTTGTTATTGCGAAAAAAGTGAGCTAAATGCCAAATAGCAGTGCTCAAGTTTGTTTTCCATACCCCCAAAATATGTGTTATCATTATAGTTTATTCTTGAACACAGTACTGCAATTTTTTTGCGATTTGAGTTAGCGAGAAACAATCTCCAATTCCATATGGTCATATTTATTCTTTAATTTAGCAGGGTTAACTATACAAAGATTTTACATCTTTGGTTACAAGTGAATCTAAATGCCTTTGTCTTGACCTCAGTCAAAGATAACATCACCCTTTATGAACTTTAATTGTTTTAATGCTCTTGGAAGCCAACCTGACTACCAAGGACAAAAATACATGATTATGCCAAGTTAGTGTCGAATCCAAGTCCATACCATGTTTCTATGTATCATTCAACATTTTGAAAGGAAATATCAACTTTGTTTCTTTCTGTTTCAAGTACTGTAATGTGTTTCTTTCAAGTTGTTTGCAAAAAGTATAATTTAGAAGTCCCGCAGCAACGCGCAGGGTTTCATCTAGTTATATAAGTACTTGTGTACACACACACTAGCTCCACAACACAACTGGTCTACTCTTCCGTTACATGGGGACCAAGAGTTGGGAGTACACAGCTAGAGTGGGTTGCCAGGAGCCTGTTTCCCCAACATTGGTGGCAACCTAGTCTCCGTATTTCAGCATTTTGAGCCTTGCAATGGCATTGCAAGTGTTTTTCTCCTTGCAGTTTTAGCAACCAAAGGTTTTCGGTTTTATCACGTTTTTTCAATTTTTTGCAAACTCGGGTGTACTACACCCTAGAGTAGTGACACCTTTCCGGTTTTGTTTCTATCTGACTGATTTTTCGTGTTGGTTGTGTGCATCTACGCTGTAGAGGCCGGAAGGCGAACTATGTTGTGGGTGTATCATCTATATACATGGTGAAAAATCGATAAAAGATTCTATTAATGATCTTCTTTGGCACTCAATAATCTTGCATACGTAGTAACTCTCTAGTATGTACGTACGGTAGCTAACCCAACGATAGACCTCAAGCTGTTGATGTTAATTACTGAGGGTCATTCCATTAATTAACCGACCAATCAGGAAATCAACAAGCTTTGTTACTATTAGATGTGAGTGTTTATTTCTTCTTTTTGCGACGGAGTAGATGTGACATGTGAGTGTGAGGACTAATCACACGAGCGAACACCAGATAGATCTCCCCTGAGGCGATAGTGGTGTGCAGCGAGCGAGATCGATCCCTGAAGCGATCCAGATCCGGCAAAAGAAACACTGTGTATGGTACTCAACGCTCGTACAAATTACAATCATTACTTGGCGGATGGTCTGTGAGAGAGGTCGCCATCTCTCTCGCTGGCGCAACCTGTGGTGTGGACGCAGCAGGGGTTGGAGGAGGGAGCTTGAGGTTCCGGTGGTCGCCGTCGCCTTGAATGCAAAGGACCGACGCCCGGTCCCATCCCCATCTGACCATTCGCCGGTCGGAGGCGTTCACACATTCACAGGGGACCGTACGATGCAACCTTTGAAGCAGGGTTGGGACTTGGGAGGGAGGTTTGAGGTCCCAGGTCGCCTGGAGTGCAAGGACCAACGTCCCCATCTGACTATTCGCTGGTCGGGGGCGTTCACAAATTTCCCAGGCGGCGGAGCATACGCATGCCTGTCGGGCAGGGGTTGGGGAAGGGAGCTTGAGAGCCCAGGCTCGTGGAGTCGCCTTCGATGCCATGTGAATCTTTCCCAGCGGGATTCAACGGCTCAGGGGCGTCGCTTTCGATGCCAATTGCCGGCAGCGTTCATGGCGGAGGGCGAGGCGTGGAGCACACCCAAGGAACTGATGGGCCAGCCATGTAACCTACACGGTAGATGACTTTTTTTTTTTGAAAAGCTTCTACAAGCTTTCGGCCAATTTTATTTTACTAGTAAATGCCCACGTGCAACGCATGTGTAATCTTAAAATTTCATTTTGTTTATTCTAATTAGCACTCACTAGTCGTCAACCCGTGTATCAACACGGGCTAGTGATTTCCACATTTGTATATACTGAAATAGAATGAGGAACACATTTATATATTTACCCGTGATATGATAAGACAGAAAACGATGTTATTAATGTTTAGTCCAAGCGAAGGATTACTACTACCTAATCGTAGGCATGCACACTATCACACAATCAATGTAATTGTGTGGTATGAAATAACCTTATATTATATTTGTATACACTGAAAGTTTCAAATTTGGCTCACACGACATGAACATAATTAAATTAAGAAGGACGCAATCGCAAAGGAAAGGACAACATCTAAGAGAAGTTATCGCTTAATTTTGAATAATATCTGAAAGTTTGGCTCATATAATATGTTTGAAGACTCAGATTTCAAAGCTGGACAGTAAGTTTGTGTTAAACTACAAAAGTCTAATCCAATTGTACCTCATAGAAGTAAATATTCTGGCTCTTTAATTTGGAGGAGATATAAATGTATGTAGAATTAGTGTATTTTGAAAAAAAAATAAGAGGTTTGGTCTAAAGAATTATTGATGTGCATGCAAATTCAATATTTTTTTTCAAATTAACAGTTCTTTTTGCATAAGAGCAAAAAAATTATAATGTTTTACTTCTGCAAATAAAGAAACCAATAGCCTGATATTTTCCTTTTAGGAACAACAATTGTCAGCCCTTATGAAGAAAAAGGAACTGAAAAGAAACTTGAGCTCAACCTAACAGATGTATGGAGGATGACCTTGAGTAGGTAATAATCGGTGTGGAGAAAAATGCATGGTATTTATTTATTTATTTTGTGGGATAATACATGGTATTTAAGGTAAGCTTATCCTAAACCTGATGAATCATGTACTTATCTATGATCTGTTTTTCACGAAAGGCAATATATTAGGTATTGCGTGCTTCTCCCCGTGGTACTATTTTTTAGACTCAATTACAGTGCATAGGCTCCATTATAGTGTATATACAAATTTTGTAAAACAGTAGACAAAAGGAAGTAGATTTAGCATACATGATTCTGGAAACACACCAGTGAATATCTCGAGTAGCACTACTTCTTAATCAAATCATCAAATTGGCATATATTTATTATGACCATTGTTACTCTGAAACTATTTCCTACAGTATTGAAAAGATTTGACATTTTTGTTTGCCTGAGGTCAAAGATGAATCAGTGAACATGGACTAATTTCCCCCCAAAAGCAAATCACTACTGCAATTTGACACACAATGCATTGAAAGGAGGTATGCATTCACACCAATGCAACGTGAAGGCTAGGTGCAGCTTCGGCGAGAGGGTCAAAACCTGTTAGATGCAAACATGTGAAGCATCGACAGAACTGCCACCGCATAAACAGCTCAAAATATCAATCTAGCGTCTGTGTGCATGTGCGCCGTCTTGGTCGTTCATGTCGATGGCTCGACCCAGCACGCCAGTGGCGGAGCTGGTACCCGGCGACCCGGGGCAGCTGCCCGGGCTCGTACGTGACCTGCCACACAATTCGTAACCAGGATAACGTGTGGTAATTAGCTTCTTAAACGTGTTTGCCCGGGCAAATTTTTTCTGGGCTTGCTTGTTGTTTCTAGGCCCAACTAATTAGCCTGCACACGGCACCTTATTCCTAGGCCCATGGCTGCAAAACGGCCGTACTGATAACAACGTGGCCTGCTTCGCGTAAGACTTGCCAAATCGCCAGCGAAACCGCCTCACGCCTCCTCGCCTACTGCTCGTCTCATCCCTTTCTGCACTTCCCCCCGGATCGACCGTGACGGCTCCAGGCGAGTCGTTCGATCTAGGCTTCGGCATTCTCAGAGGCAGAACGCTGGGCATG
Source organism: Thinopyrum elongatum (assembly GCA_011799875.1). Taxonomy (NCBI): domain Eukaryota; kingdom Viridiplantae; phylum Streptophyta; class Magnoliopsida; order Poales; family Poaceae; genus Thinopyrum; species Thinopyrum elongatum. The sequence goes on from CM022303.1 coordinate 727,398,962, forward strand.
GGCGCGGCCCCTCCTAGCGGGAAAGACGACAATCCACGGCGCCTCCTTCCAGCAGTTTGTGGCTTCTAATCAAGAGAGGAATTGAGGTGAGTTTAGGGTTTCTCCTTGCACACGCACACACACGCTCACTAATTTGTGGCATGAGAAATTGAGAATATACTATTAGTATTGCTCCTCATATTTGGGGATTTTAATATCAGAGTACAGCGCAGGCACCATTTAGCGCGCCATAGCGTCAATTCAGCGCCAAACTTAGCTGCCATAGCCCACTTTTCTAAAAAAAAGATTACATTTTCTATCATCCAAATTGAAGGAAAACCCATCTCCAACATATGTATTGTCGGTTTTCTTTTGGACTCCTCTAATCTGACCGTTGCTAGTTAGTTCAACCATTTCAATCATCCCACCTCAATCGTAAGTTATTAAATTTCAGATATGAAGAGGTTTTTAGTTTCTAAAGCAAGTATTAGTTGTCATATTTAATTTCAGTTTTTATTAAAATTGTCTGTATAGATATACAATGCTGGTTGTTTGACTTAGTACTATTGCAAAATTATGGTTACCCATATTAGTGATAATATTCACATAGTATGTACTCCCTCCATCCCAAAAAAACTGTATCAACTTACTAAAGTTGATACACTTATTTTCGGACGGATGGAGTATCAAATATCCGGTAGTTTTTCTCTATGTCTTTAGTTAGCTTGCAGTCCGCCCCGGCTCCTAATTTTTCCTGGCTCCGCCACTGCAGCACGCTGCCACCATCTGAGTGTCGACATGATACAACTAAACTTGTACAAATGCCATTAATCGACTCGAACCATGATGTGAACTGTACATGTTTCAGGAATATTGAAATTAGAACTACATAGTGTTATGTACTGTCTTTGTTGTACAGTTCTATACTGAAGATTTGTAGTAAAACAACTTCATGGAAGAACTCGAGTTAGTCCATCCAAATTTATTGCAGTATGCTATGCACTCACAGAATATCTATCTTTATGAAGTTTGCATGTACCATCAATGTTTAGGACAGGATATTAGAGATAATTACATGAGTACATATCTCACGCTATGCCCTATTGAAGCAACACTTTGTGAATTGTTTGAATCCTTCAAAACCTACAGCCATAATAATGAATCAAAATCTGACATCCACATTGTTCAGAAATTGCTATCTAAAAACTTGTTAACCAAGAACTCCTATTAACTAAACAGAAAAATAACTAATTCTAATAGAGAGGTTTAGCAAAATCGAGATTGTATGAGGCATAGGTGAATCGATCTTATACAAAGCATTATACCCAGTACATCATACAATGAAATTTTCTGGGGGGGGGGGGGGGGGCGGGGGGGGGGGGAGGAGCAAAGAAGCTAAAAGGGATAAGAGTAGATAGAGGGAATCACTTATGGCTGCTTTATGCCAAATTCCTCTTATGCTTTGATCTAATGTTTCGTTTAGTTGGGTGGACGACTCTAAAGTGTGAGAACTTACGTGGGGATTTTGCGTCTTCAATCAAACCATCAGTGCAGAGTGTATGGGCCCATGCAGCGTTGTAGAAACAAACATGGGAAGCTGGTGCCGTGGAGATGCATAATTCGTATGACATGGAGAGGTCTCAGGAGGAACATGTGCAGCGTCTATTCCTTGCGATGGTGAACGGGGTGAGTACCCCTTACTGATCGAAGCTCATCATCGGGAAGGTTTTCTTTTCCTTTTTTCTATTTTGAGGGCATCAATGGAAGATCCGGGAGAAGAAGCATGCGCGTCTGAGGAGCTGCAAAAGCACATCTTTTCATCCAACGGTTATAGGTAGATCGATGGAAGCAGGCCACTCATACTTTTGGCATAAAGTACACTGTGAAATACTTCTAAATCTAGATGCAAAAGTTCCAGCAGTTAGTTATATTTATACACGTGTCTTGCTAACTACAGCTTCTGTTTTCACGTCCATGGAGTGAAATTTTAACTATGGAGTACAACATATGCTAAAAGGAAGATTTTAAAAAATTGCTATCTAAGAACAAACACATGATATTGAACATAGTAAACTAATGTCGAGAACTCGAGATAGACCTTATAATACCAATTAGTTAGTACTACTACCAGAATGTGACAAAATTAATCATAATATTCTTTTTGAAACATAATTCCTTTCGGTAATAATCGCAAATGCCAAATTGTATAGAATACACAATTCAATGTCAAGAATTCTTCTGTCATTTCCTTGTCATACTATATATAGAAGATCACAACAATGGAGCGGCATGAACTGAACACCACGAAATATTAGAACACGTTAAGAATACCTAAATTAGACATTAAGAGGAAAAGTACCATGCTTTTACCCATGGCCACAGCTTCCATGATGCCAGTACTTTGCACAATAGAAACAATGGCATGTTATCATTGACACTGAAAATAAGAGATTGAACATACATGCATCATTTAGTAGAATAAAAATTCCTAGCGCTGAGGAGGAAAGAAGAGAAACATAAACATATTATGTTAGCAAAAAACATGATGCACACTTACTGTCCTGCTGTCAAAACTAAAAGCCGCATTGATGATATTACAAATTAAATAGCTAATCGAGAACCAAAAATTAGAGCAAAACTGTCAAGTTATAAACATAGTAGAAATTTTATTTATAAATATAGGCACTACAAAGTCCACATCAGTCTTGATTTACCTCACGTTAGCTTTTAGGTCCCATCCTATGTAAAAGTGAATGGATCAGCAAAAACATGATGACAGTGGTCGTACAGAACAGTCGTGTGCAACCAACGACAAAAAGAAAAGGTGCAGCATGGAAGATAGACCTGCAAAGCACAGACCCTGCAGTACAGAATCGATGCAACATCGTCCATCATGTAATTGGTGTTTTGGGCCTTGGGGTGTAGCAGGCTGGAAACACCTACGGGCAGCAAAGAAGAGGAGAAGGCGAGGGAGAGATGTTTCAGCCCCAGGTAAGCCGAGAGCAGGCCCTCACGCAGAGAAGGCCAGCAGTCCATGACGTTCTGGGCAGGGCCGTGCATCGCCCGTTAGAGCGTGGTAGAGAGAAGATACGGGGGAGGATGCGCTGCCCGCAACAGCAGCAACTCGAGCCTGGACCTGGATCCAGATTTGATGGGAGCCAAGAGGACGACGGCGGCGTGATATGGAGATTCAGGCAGGGGAGAGGGTGGGGGAGAGATTGTTTTTTTCTGTGATGTGGATATTGAAATAGGGGAGGGTCGGGAGAGGCAGAGATTGTTTTTTTTTTTTGCGTGATGTGGAGATTGAACAGGAGAGGGTCGGGGAGAGAAAGAGATTGATTTGTTTTTATTTTTGCGTGAGGTGGAGATCGAAACAGGGAGGATCGGGAAGAGATAGAGATTGATTTATCTTTCTTTTTTTTTCTTTTGAAAGTAGTCGGGAGGAGAATGATTTTTTTTAACGTTACGATTAAAGAAGCAATCTTGTCTTTTCATCTCTTAATCCAACGGTAATTAAGGCTTAGATGTGAGGATTAACATGGAAACTCGGATGGTGCCTCCAATTAGTAAATATAAGATATATTCTAGTTAGCACACATATGAATTTAAAATATCAACCGTTGCCAAATTAACCCTATTTTTTATTAATCTACCACTGTTCCTGTTAAAACCCCCAAAAAATCATTAAAATCTGTAGTGTCTATGTCCCCTATTCCTATTTGCCGCTGCTGCCGAGTTGTGGTGTTTGGATCCTTAGTGTACCAACGTTGCCAATACCCCCCTTCCATTTACCGAGTCGTGGTGTTTGGGTCCACTTAGCAGACCAAAGTTGCGGCGGCAACTGCACTTGCGTTATGGATGCAACAGCAACGGCAGCGTGAAAATATACTTGAATCTTCTTTAGAGAAGTAGCACCAAAAGGAATTGTACTAAATCGAACGTAGTTAATTTTACAGGCAAGTAACCAGGGGAGGACATATCCAAAAATCCAAGTTGATCCACTACCCACTTTCTTCTCTTGGGACAGACGGGCATACCACCCCCCCCCCCCCCCCCCCCCACTATGTTTTTTGCATTCAACATTGCTCTCTGCAGGTTGATGAGCAGCATTCCCAGAGCTTGCAGCTGTACTGACTATACATGGCAAGAAAGAGGAAACGAAACAGAAAAATCATGATTACATCATCCATCAACCAATGAAGTGAAGTTCCTGAGTTTAGGAATGTACCGGATTTTTGTGCGCTGGTAACATTGCTCAAAGGTGTGCGTTGTGGAGATAGAAATGAAGAAGGTTGGTCTTGAGCGAAAACTCTCAAGTGATACCGAGCTCCAGTGATTCTGGATGAACAGTAAAATCCGAAAAAATAGTAAAAAATTCAAAAAAATCTGAAACTTTGATGTTTTTTATACATGCGTGCCAATTTTCGTGATGAATGACATTTGTGGAGGTCTCGGCAAAAAAAACAAAATCATGCTCCAAAAAAACTATTTTTGGAAGCATTTTGGAGCATCGATTTTGTTTTTTTTGCCGAGACCTGCATGAATGTCATTTCGTCATGAATTTTTGCACGCATGTAGAAAAAACATCAAAGTTTTTTGCCAAAATATTTCAGATTTTTTTGAATTTTTTTACTACTTTTTCGGGTTTTACTGTTCATCTGAGATCACTGGAGCTCGGGATCACATACTACGCGTCTTGAGATACTTGCTGACAGTTGGCACAAATAAGAGTTGCAGCCTTCTTTTTAGCACGTGCCTGACTCCGCTTCAGGAGGTATTCCGCCTTCTTATCATCAGAATTCGTGCATACCATTCTTGATTGCCCTCCGGCTGCGGTTTTATATCCCGTAGATTCTCATCCGCATGATTTTCATTCCTGGCTCTAAACTGGGTGTGATTCCCTGATCGTGACGAAGAAGCACCCGAAATGACTATTTTCCATCTCCTTGATGTGTGTAGAAAATCAGTATAACATGATCTGCTTTTGATGTGTGCATTCAAATAATTGATCGAAGAGTTTTTTAAACTATGGTAACAAACTTGCTTTGGCTGGCTTGGCTTCAGTTTTATCCAGTGAAACATGAATCAAATGTGAAGAAAAATATCAAATGTGTAGCAGCAGTACATTGAAAAAATAAGGTGAATAAAAGAAAGTAGATATGAAAGACCTCTGGCCGGCGCTTGCGCCTGCCCGTCCCCTGAATGTGAAAGATGACGCAGAGATGTGAACTGACGGCGGTTTAGGCGATGTCCCCGGCAAGGAGTTGTAGGCGGCGTCCCCGACGTCCCCAACGGCCGACGAGGCGGTGTAGGAGAAGGCGCCGCAATCCTGAACAGCTGGGCAAACAGTGTAGGAGGCGGCGTCACCGCCGATGGCCGAGGCGAGGCGATGAGTGGGGGCGGGCAGCGTCGTTGAAGGTGCGACGGGTCGGCGGGTCGAGGCGCTGGGTGCGGTAGCCGCGAATCGAGGCGCTGGGTGCGGCGGCGGCGGGTCGAGGCGATGGGTGCGGCGGCGGTGGGTCGAGGCGATGGGTGTGGCGGCCGCGGATCGAGGGGATAGGTGCGGCGGCAGCGGGTCGAGGCGATGGGTGCGGCGGCTCAGTGCAATGGGAGCAACGTCGTGAATGTGTGGCAGTTGGAGGCGATTGGGGCGGAGCGAGCGGCGTGTGTGCAACAGTTCCTTTCCTGTCGTGCGAAAGGAAAGGGATGAAAGAAGAGACAGAATTGTTTAGCGCTAAACGTGTTTAGTCGCGCACCATCAGGGCAATAAGGACGGTTGGATTAACGTGATTGGATGGCCGAGATTTATTGGATCTGGCCCTTTGGGTCTTTTTATATTGGTATAGATATAGATTATTTCTGCCGATTGTTTTGTTTGTTTGGCACGTTTTTCTTCTACGTTTTCAGTATTTCTTTTCTTTATCCTTTTTACTGGGAAAAGCATTGAAATCAACCGGCTGATTTCCTGACTCATCAGTCGCGCGGCGCGCCATTGGATCAGGCGTGATCAAGCGGTCCAATTTGCCTGGCGCGTTTGTGCGAGTACAAGGTGAACTGGTGGGCTCCACCCACGTGGGAAGCAACGTGCCTCTTTTTTTGAGGAAGCAACGTGCCTTCTTACGTGTATATAGGTCGGACGAGGCTGCATATTTGCTGTGTAAATCAGGTTTTGGCAGCGGTCTTCTAGGTGAACTGTAGTAGTAATTTGGGATAGAAAATGATGGAAATCAAGATGTTCACCCATACAATTTTTTGAAGGGTGATATTCACCCATACATGATCGACGGAACATATTTTTCCTTGAGAAAAGGCTTCTCCTCAACCGACTAAAAGTTGATGTGCGTCGACCGTCCGATCAGCCTCTGCGTGTGTGGAGCGCAACAACTCCTCGTCACACATGTGCGCTTTTGCAACATGGGCTCGCAAGACAGCCAAGCGCAACATACACTGTGTTGCGGACCAACCAGGTCAAGCGAGAGCGGCGGCGGCTAGATCCACATCGATGCGGCAACGCAGGTCCTAGTGGGTGAGGACGACGAAATAGTGTCAGAAACATTACACAACATGGGTCATGTTGCAAACCCATCAAGCATAACATGGGTGATGTTGCAAACCCGCCGACTGTTTCCATTGCAAGCGCAACATGAGTCATGTTGAAAACCTACCGAGTGCAACATGGACTATGTTGTGAACATACTAAGCATTTGCAATGCGAGTGCAACATGTGTCATGTTTGTAAACCTACCAAGTGCAACATGGATCATGTTGCAAATGGCATGTCGCATTCAACATGGGTCCTGTTGCGAACCTACCGAGCACAACATGGGTCATGTTGAAAACCTGTCGAGCGTTTGCAACGAGAGCGCAACATGGACTATGTTGTAAACGTACTAAGTGTTTGCAATGCGAGCGCAACACGAGTCACATTGTAAACCTACCAAGTGCAACATGGATTATGTAGCAAATGGTGTGTCGCATTCAACATGGGTCATTGTTGCAAACGTACCAAGCGCAACATGCATCACGTTGCAAATCTGCCAAGTGTTTGCAACACGAGTGCACCATGAGTCAACTTGCAAACCTACCGAGGGCAACATGGACTATGTTTTAAGCCTACTGAGTGGTACCGCCGTGTTGTGAAACTAAGCAACATTGCGAGGATGGTCAATGTCATTACAAGCTAGACCCTCGCCACTGCAAGGCATTGCAAGGCCGACCAATTTTTCTTTTTGTTGCTACAAAACCTAGACCGCCATGTTGCAACACCATGCGATGCTGCATGGCCGACCGACCCTCATGCAAGCTGGACATGCAATGTTGCAATGCCAACCACTTTTTTATTTTGCACGAACAAAAGCCAGACAGGCGTGTTGCAACACCACATGATGTTGTAAGGCCGGCACTGCTGCAAGCCAGATGCTCATTGTAAATTGGACATGCAATGCTGTGAGATCGGACACCTTTTTTTTTTTTTGCTACAAAAGTTGGATCGTCGTGCTACAAAACCACACGACACTGCAAGACCAACCGGTGATGTTGCAAAGCCATATGCTCAATATTGCAAGGTGGACATGCAATGTTGCATGGACGTCCATCATTCTTTTTTGTTAATGCGAAATCCGGACCGGGTCGAGGGAACATGCTGCTATTACAAAGGTCGGTCGGTGTGCTGCAAGCGGGGGACACGCGCTGCAATGCCGATGACGTTGCCACTGCAAGCGGGTATACCACTTTGCTGTCGCAAAGCCCATGCTATGCATTAGTCGGTTGATGTTTGGCCAAGATCGGACAGGTCACAAAATGTTGAATTGGTGTGATCGAGCAGCTCAGCGTCGTGGCGCGAGGTCTGACGACACACCTGCCAGCCAGGGGCGTATCCAGGATTATCAACCATTGGGTTCAGCTCTACTAAATAGTGGGTTCAATTCTTTTCTTAGTCTTAAGCTAGTGGAAATCTATAAGGGATATGCTAAATTTCATTGGGTTCACTTGAACCCAACGCTAATGAGCTGGCAACGGCCCTGCTACCAGCTGCCACAACATTGGTCATGTTGCAATCCAGCCGCAACATCGGTCATGTTACAATTTGTTGCACATCGTTCATGTTGCAATGTCGATCCAAACGCCCAACTCCTTAGCCGTGAGGACGTCTCGGGCGACGACCGCAACTCCGATGGTGCTACGGTGGCCTTCGGCCTACTATAACCATGCCTCTTGTGACGGGATGGATTGCAACATCTTTCTTCTTCCTTGTCGGCTCGCCACCTCTTTGTCTCATATCTGAGATGGGATGATGAAACGAGGCTTCTCGACGAGGGAAGGATAATACACGAGCCACCCGGGGTGCGACCGATAGGACACGTTGCCGACACGGGAGGCGAAGCTACGCAACGCGAGCCATGTTGGCCTGTGGCCTCGGGTGGTTGCAGCATGGCTATGTGTGAGAGCAGTTGGTACGATGGCTTGTCTTTCTTTTCGAATGGAACGCATGGCTTGCTACGCTTAAGAAAAAAAAGGAACGCATGGCTTGCTTCGTAATGTGGATACTACTAGTAGTAACCGACTGGTTGCAAGCCATACGCCCTAACGAGCGAGTTTGTAGGCCCTGTCGCCCACGTGACGTCAGATAAAACTGCCTCGCGTCTTCAGCGCTCAACTCCGACAAATCTGAGCGGCCAACTCCCGTGAATCGTGCGGCGGATGGGGCGGCTTATCTTCGGCAGTTATCAACCGACTGATTGGCAGTTATCTACTGTTTTCTTTTTATCAAACTCCAAATATTTTTTCAAATCAGTTTATTTTGTTCAAATTCGTGAGTTTTTTTTCAAATTTGTGAATTTTTTCAATAATTATGACCTCTTTCTAATTCGTGATTTTTTTTTAAAAAATCTTGTTTTTTAATTCACGAACTCGTTTTGAATTCATGAACATTTTTTGGATTCTCGAACTTTTTTTGAATTCGTGAACATTTTTTGAACTGATGAACTGTTTTTGGATTCATGAATTTTTTTTAGCATTCATGAACTTTTTCGAATTTGTAATTTTTTACAAAATACACAAACATTGAAAAAAAATTGTGAGCTTTTCTAAATTTCGTGAACATTTTAAAAAAATTATGAAGTTAAATAAGAATTGTCATTTTTTTCTTGAACTAGTACGCTATGTTTTGTTTTTGACGGAACTAGTACTGACCGAGCGAGCGGCAGTGAGCTACCTGGGCCGGGGCTCACTAAGGGGCGCGTGAGCGCCATCCGAGTGACTATGAATTGGTCATAGCGACTCCAACGCAAGCGTCGCCTACAGCGAGCTGGTAGTGGGCCAGCCCGGTAAACACTTGGTCTTGTTAAGCTGATGTCATGTGTATATATTTTTTTACTTTTGTTTATATTTTGAAAAACACAAAATAAATATATTATGAAAAAAGATTAGCTAACTTTTTTCAAGTATTGATCAGACAATAAAAAATTAATGAGGTGTAAAAAAATGTTCACTCAATTGAAAAAAAAAATTGTACCAATATAAAAATGTATGTGACATATCAGAAAAGGTTCACGAGTTTCAAACAAATGTACGTGACATTTTTAAAAAATTATACAATGTAAAAATATTGGCATAATTAGGAAAAATGTTTTTACAATTCAAACAATGTACGTTACCATTAGAAAAATGTTACGTCGTTTAAAAAAATTGTTTGGGACATTTAAAAACAAAATTTATCCAACGTATTTAAATGTTTGCATAGTTTTTATAAAATATTTGGTATCATACAATTTTTTATGACATCTATTTAAAAAAATTAAAACTTCAAAAAATGTTCGAAACATAATTTGAAAACAAATGTAATTATGTATTTAAAAAATGTTATAATGTACATAAAATGTGCAAACAAAAAGGTACAATGTGTATGAAAAAAGACATCAAAACATATAATTGAAAAGTTACAAAATAGGAATCAGTACGAGCGACATAAAGGTCCCACGGGAGGTCTGTCGATGGAGTCCGTCGGACTGGACACTACTAACTTGGCTTCTCGAGACGGAAGGGTAGCTAAGTAACACTAAGGCCAATCCCAGGCTGGTTCGAACGACCCATATGGCTCACCCTACAACTTTGGAATTTCATTTTGATCTTGAATCTTTTTCTTTTTGACGACCCAATTCCAAACCGAAGACCGGCTAGCGACACCATATCTGCAAAACCCCATATGGCTCAGCCCGCGTCTAGCTCAGTAGCGCGCAGTAGTAGGCTGGCAGGGCGGCAGGTTTGGCAGTCATGGCGCGTGATTGCAGCCGGACGTAAGGTTCTGGAGAACCGTCGGCCCATGTACGTTATCGGTGCCGACCTTACTCGCCGTTTCTCTCTCGTTTATGCACCCCGTCGCTCTCTCTCGCTCATTCTCCATCCCATCCAGATCCCGCCGCCCCAACCCTCTCACCCTTTTCCCGGCGAGTCGCACCGCCCCAACCCTCTCCCACCCTCGTCTCGTAGCTCCCCTTCCCTTCATCATGCTCGGGCTCCCTCCCTCTTCTGCGGCCTGGACCATGTGGTTGGCGGAGCCGTGGCGGGGGAGCTTCACCGGCTACGCCGCCGTGGGTTCACCGGAGTGAAACGACGGACTTGTTCGGGAGACGACGCTGTTGCGACGCCTCTCTGCCATCACCGGTGCTGCCATGTTCGTCGGGCGTCGTGTGCGACCCACAACATTGGGGACACACAAGTTTCGTCGGTCGATTCAGACCCAACTCCGTCCCCGCTTCTTCCCTCGAGCCAGCGATGGCTGTTCTATTCCATTCCCCGTTTAATTTTGAGTACTGGAGTCCAAGGCGAGCGCAACTATGGCAGGGAATGAGGTACATTTTCCACTCCATTCAGCAAACCATTCTATTTCTGTCACGCTCACTTTGCAGTTAGATTATTATTTACAATTGAGTAGATGCGTGGGATGAATCCATCAATTATTGTATTTGGCCTGCTTAGTGGGGAAAAAATTGTCTTAATTTTGGGGCTCCCCTCTTTACATTCCGTTTCCATGTGGCCTGAAACTCTGAATGAATATTCCTCAAATGTATTACGCATGTCAGAAGAGTAGAGTACTACTACTATCCCTCAACTACATTGTGAGTTCTTTGTTACTCTCTACAGGCATAGTCGACCACATTCTAACTTTTAACGACCACATATTCTGTCGTTAAAAATCATTTTCCTACTAGTGCCAGGGCCCCGGGCTGCTGTAGTGCTGGACGCTGTGGCCGTCTCCTCCCACTGGCGGGAGACGCGGGGGCCTGTCGCGCGCTTACCCGGGAGTGTCGACGGTGGGCACGACCTGTACTGCTTCCTGCTGGCCTCTCACGGCCTCCTCCTGGTCCACAGCTACTCCGCGACTCCAAATTGGCGGCATTGAAAAAAGGCCTGTCTTTTTTGTGCTCGAATTTCTTGCTTCTTCCCTTTGAGTGTTGGTGGATGTGTGAGTTTGTGGTTGCTCGGGCTGGAGAGGTCGTCAAGCTGCAAAAAGAGTCGTAGCCAGATTACTACTAATTTTTATAGAATACTTACCAGGACCTTGAACGAATTCAATTCTTTCTAGTTTGTCTGCTGATGTATATGTTATCTTTTTTGTTCCTAACTATGGCCCACTGACGTAATGTTGTTGTTCTTAGTTTCCCCCTTGCCTGCTCCCTGATCCGGGCCTGCATCAATTTTTTTTTTGGTTTCCTGTGTGATGCATTTTTTATTTGATGATGCTGGTGACTAGCCGTAGATGTGGTCTGGTGTCCCAAGCTGCTGCCTCCAGGTCGCCATACTTCACCAAAAATCATGACGGTGCTGCGTTGTGCTCACCATGCCCAGAACTGGGGGTCATGAGGAGGAAGACAATGGCACGCACGAGGAAATTAGAGACGGTGGTGGCACCAAACATTAATTGAGCCTGATCCTTTTTTTTTGCTAGCTTAGCATTTTGCTTTCATAGGTTTGGAGCTCTAAATTTAAGCTTTTGCTCTGAATCTTCAATTAATCCACAGGCTTCTGATCGTTCTGAACAAATGCTTGAACTCTTTGTTGTTTCATGTGATTTTTGGAAGTTCATTAGATTTTGGAAAGTTGTTTGCTTTCCCTTAATCGATTTCTGAATCTCCTCCCTTCTTTAGTGGAGCTCCCTGCAAGTGTTGTTTTAATGCATGGTTAAATTCTATTTTGGTGTTGGCTGTTGAGAGTATCAGATGAGACAAGCAATGAAACGGACTGTGTGGATAATCACAGGAATGGTGTTCCGTGGATAGGTCATGTGTTGGAGAGGGAACGACAAGCAGCAGCAGCGAGAGGTCTTGCCTCTTTTCTGCTGTTCTTGCTTCTCCCCTATGATTTTTTAGTTGGTTGTCTTGGAGAGGAAACGACAAGCTGCAGCGGCCAGAGTAGTAGGAGCAGCAGCTTCAACTCCCACGGCATGATCTACATTTTTCTGCACTGATGTATTTGTTATGGTCCAACTGAATTAGTTTTCACTGCATCTTATTCTCTGCAGTCTCTGAGATTTGTTCTCTAGTTCAAACTGTGCGTCAACTATTCAATTGAATGTCTTAAAAAAACACTGTTTGATGGAATGCCAGAAAAGAATGCACGTCTTTTTGCTGGCTAAAAATTCTTTCAGAGTGTTCTGTTTTTTCTATCTAGTAAATTTCATTGGCCTCAGAGTTGATGGACCTATCGGACGACGCGTAAGACGTCAGCGATGAATCAAGCTCCGATGACAACGACAACCCTACGCGGGCTGACGCCTGTACTAATGGCTAGAGCGGCACCGCGAGGCAAAGGCAGCGAAGACCACCACCAAGAAAACAGTGATGTGCGGATGGAAACGCCGACTACGGTCATGCTGTTGTTCAGAAATGTGTCCCCTTGCACTCTAGCTTTTTTTTGCTTTGTGCGCGTTGGTCTACATGATAGAGGACTAGAGAGCCAGTGGTTGGTAGATAGATAGATAGAGAGAGAGAGAGAGAGAGAGAGAGAGAGAGAGAGAGAGCGAGAGCGATAGAAAGCAGATTATTATCGGGTGGGAGAGCGGTATATAGTACAACTTCATCGCTGGATTTCACGAGAACCTCATCTTACATTGTCGGAACCACGCACATCCACCCGAGGGCACCCTTTTTAGTGCACGAGAACCTTCTCTGTAAGGTGGACGTTGCACCCACCAACAACATTCGACACCGTGTAAGTTTTTTAAGATGCATGCGCATTAAATCAGATGTTAAAGGACTAGAGAGAGAGAGAGAGAGAGAGAGAGAGAGAGAGAGAGAGAGAGATCACCGCAAGGCTTACATTACATAAGAACCTCCGTCTTAAATTGACGGAACCATGCATACCCACCCGAGTGCACCTTTTTTTGCGCATGAGAACCTTCTCCATAAGGTGTCGTTGCACCCACCGACACCATTTGAGAACAATTTGAGCAGAGTCCTATAGGATACAGCATAATGAGTGCGGTGTTTTGGTGACCAGGCTCCATGGAGTCGGCGTTGGAGATGCCCTAAATATGCAAGTATATAAGGATGAAATGCATATATGTGTAAAAATGCAGGGTGAAATGCCTTGATGCAAAGTGTGCAAAAAAGATAAATTTATGGACTTTAAAGATGAATAGTATCATGTGCTGAAAAGCCTTAGATTTTTTTTCATAGCCCTCATTTCAACGTATTTCATCCTGAACATTATGCCACCATGTATATGTGTATTTTTTCCATAATTTTTTGAGAGGTCAAAAATATGAATTCTGAACATTGTAAATGTATTAGGCCTCCATGGAGTGGACTCCGAAGCAATTTTCAACAGCACAGCCTGCTATATACACGATATTTTCTTATAGAGACACGATACCTTGTATGGCAAAACAGTTTGTATAACTCCTTCAGATCATCATTCTATTTTTCTTTCAGAAACTGGACGGCCTAGGTACAAGGATGCCAGGGGCCGATCAGTGTGCAATGGAAGAGGTAGTGAACCTTGGCAAAACAGTGGTGTTCGAACCAGCTGTGGGCACGTCGTTCAACTCTGAACAGGAGGCGCGCTAGTTTTACAATGCGTACTCATGGGAACTTGGGTTCGGAATCAAACGAGGAAACAATTATTAGGTTGACAATGGTAGCAGCACATGCTAATATTACCCTCCAAGTAGCTAGACGTTCATTGACCTTAATGGGGATGTCCCGCAAAAAAAATATGGTCTACAGCTGATGAGACGAAGGCGAAGCACCAAGCAGCGATGTAATTCTGTCCACCACCGGAACCATGTACTTTATCGCCACACCTCCACAATACAATGCGTAGACGTGTTGTACACCGAGCATTGACGAGTCGATCCCTGTGCCGTCAATCTATCCGGGCGTCCATATGGCATGGTGGACGGAAGGGTCCAGCTTCGCTCACCCGGGGAACGCACTCCGCGGCGACGTCGACGACACTGACTGAACGGGGATGGAGCAGCTGACGAGATCTCCATCACGCCGCCGACGTGGATCAGCATATGGCGTCTGGTGGCAGTGGCGGAGCCACAGGGGGGGCGAGCGGGGGCCAGACCCCCCCTATCGATCGGCCCCCCTCAACGATACTCAGCGGGGACTACGTTGGGTTTGCTGGAGGATATGTTGCCTATTTTGTCTATTCCTATTATTATCTGGCCATTAGCAAACACAGGCCTCTACGTACGCAGTGTTGAATAGCCCAAGCCCACAATTGATAGCCCACAAATCACGTACTATAATCGGTTTGATGTGCTGGTCTGCAGGCCTCGAGAATACTTATGGATTGGACTAGTACACATCGCTTTGCCATCTGTTTGCGCAACTCCATCTCGATCGTTTTCCCCGCCGCCGCGGCGGAGCTAGGGCTTAATCGAGCGGCAGACCATCTGCATCAGTGACGACCTGACCAACGAAGGTGCGGCTTCCGCGCACTGGTATGAGTCTACCACATGCTGATGTACTAATTGGCAAACATCTCCGCCTCTCGGCTCTCACAGGTCACAGCACAGCTTGTGGGTCTGCCTAATCTCAACCAAAGGTATGCTACATAGATATATCATTTTCAATTTAGAGTATACAAACTACTTCCTCCGTTTCAAATTATTTGTCTTAGATTTGTCTACATACGAATGTATTTAGATACGTTTTAGTATTACGTAGATAAATCTGAATCTAGATAAATTTAATACAAGTAATTTAGGACGGAGGTTGTACTAGTTAGATTCAATTACAAATGATAGACTTGTTTTTGTACTAACTAGAAGTCTAGAATTGCATAAAACATGAGGAAGAAGAGACCACCAATAACTAACAATTGAAGCCATTTGTTTTAACCCCGGGTCTTCTAATGAGAATGCCGAGTGGACGTGTATATATTTTAGGAGTCAAATCACTACAAAGCTTGACGTTTGATGGTTTGATGGGCCTGTTGTGTGTAGATATACATCTAAGCTAATAAAAAAATGTAGATATTTCAGCGTAATTGCAAGAAAAAATTGACATTGCTTGTTTGATATCGACGCTATATTTAAAAATTGATATACTTTGGTCCTGCATTTCTTGCACATGCATTGTCCTCTTCGCCCCCCCTATGTTCAAATCCTGGCTCCGCCCCTGTCTGGTGGTCGTAGAACACCGTCACTGCTGCAACTTATCGCGCCACCCCCCATCCGCGAAACGAACAAGGAAGGAGTGCGCAGAGAGGAGGGACACGCTGACGGCTGCTCTTAATGCTGTTGAACTCGGTGAGGATGGCTTCCTTCACCATGCTTGCGTCAGTGCAGGCGGCCGTGATCACCAGTGCAGTGGCTTGGAGACGATTCTCCTCGTCCACGATGTCCTGGGTGCGCTAAATAACACTGAAACATGAGGGGACGGCAGGTTGCATAGGCAGTAAACGACATCGGTGAATAAACATACTCCATGGATGGTGTGGTTTGGCTTTGGCTTACAGTACAGTAATGTTTTGTTGATGTACGAGGGTGTTCTCTTTGGTAGCGATCTGCTGCGAATATACTATATAAATATACAAGCCACAGTAAAGCAATGTGACACCCAGTGCCTGCTGCTACGATGCGGTGCTCCGCCCGTGGATTAATGAAGGCCGTGAATCAAGGGCAGGCCGGCTTTCACTCGCTAAATTCCAGTCCATCCACAACAGGGAAAAGGTGCCGAACCGAATCTATTGCACCATGAAAATGTAAGAGGCAGGATTCATATGCCCAAATTAGCATGCTATTGTCAGAACCTTTGGCAAATGACACAACCAGCAACCAGAAATAGTTTTGCCCGAAATAGTACACTGTTCATCACTGTCATATACAAAAGGTTTGCTGCACACTTGCTCTGCCCAAGCCTGAAAACGCAGGCACTAGGTTGCCGTTCCTGGACACACTGTCCATAAAGTTCTAGCAAAGTTTTCCACTTTAGTCATTGCGATATTCAACAAATCATAAAATGGGAACCTTATCTATAAAAAGGTGCGGATCCTGATGCATGCGAACGGTTCCGATAGCCACCTTCCCAGCTAGTGTGGATAGCAAATATATATATATATATATATATATATATATATATATATATATATATATATATATGAAGAAGGCATACACTAAATTCATTATACTCATAGACCACTTGGTCCAACATACATTAACACAACGGAAGTCATCAATAGTTTGGGTACAGACAAAAATCCAAAATTGCCTAAGAGGTGGAAACACAAAGCAACGGTCCCATCCCATCGGTTCCAGGCTGCCGACCGGGACCCGCTAATGTACTCATCATCGTCAGAATTCCACATAGAAACGTCCTGTCGTGAGAAAAACATGGAAAAAAAAATGAGGTCATGGCCGTGTTTGCAATATACGAAAGTAAAAAAACATGAAAAAACAAAGAAAACATGAAAAGGAAAAAAATGAGGCCGTAGTCTCCCGCTCGCCTGGGCCGGCCCATTTAGTTAGGCGGCTGATGCGAGAGCATGCTTAGTCTACCTATAAGCGAGACATAGCACTGCCCGCAAAAGCAGCGCCCGGGCTTCCCATCGGGTGGGCCGGCCCAGCTACACGAGCAAGTAGCTCCCTCGTCAAATCGCACTCACCTGTTGCTCGCTCGCTCATTCATAAAAAAAACCTGCCGCTCGCTCATCAAAAGCATCCACATCTCGCTCGTTAAAAAAAAGGTCACGAACAAGGAAAAAAAAGTTCAGGAATTCAAAATAAGTTTGCGCATTCAAAAAAGTTCATGCATTTGAAAAAAAATCATGAATTCAACACAAGTTCGTGAATGAAAAAAATTCATGATTTCTAAAAAAAGTTTATTAATTGTAAATAAACTTCATGGATTTTGAAAAAAAAATTCACCAATTTGAAAAAAAGCAATGTTTAAAATATCGTCCGATTCACCGATTTATCGCTTATCGGTGGGTTACCGCTAAGATTATACCTCATCTCTGCTATTTATCATTTGGGCCGATTTATCGCTCTGACAAATGGTTAATTGGGAATCTAGCGATTAATCGGGTCGGGCAGTTGTAGTCAGAAACCCCAAAATAGCCTCCCCCCCCTAGTATCCTCATGAACAATCGCACTTCATCCCCCGTTTGATAGGACATGTGTTAGAGTGTTATCCTATTTTATTTGTCATTGACTCATTGTTCGACATGTAATATGAAGTTACGTATTGATGTAGTGTTGTCCCATTTGAAGGCTTAGAGCACACTGATGGTTGTTTCCATTTTTACCTTATTAGTGCTTGGAACCTAGGAATTGTGAGAAAAAACTGGACGATTAATAGTAGACCAAAAAAGTTGATTAATCATCCAATTTCCGATTAATCTTTAATCCCTAGCCGACCGAAACGTTAATGATAAGCTATATCCTCAATACTGGAAAAAGTTCATCAATTATGAGAACAAAATCACGATTTGAAATAAGTTCATGGGTATTGATAAATGTTCAAGGACTTGGAAAATCATTCATGGATTTAAAAATAACTTTGCCGAGTTGAAGAAGAGTCAATGAATTTGGAAAAAGTTCATGGATCATTGCATTTAAAAAAAATGAAGGATTTAAAAAAGTTCATGTTTCTTGAGGGAAAAAAATCATGAATTTAAAAAATAAATTGTCAATTTTGAGAAAAAAAAGTTTGAGGATTCGCAAAATGAATTTGAAAAATGTTTACGTGTTTTAAAAAAAGGTTCATGAATTTTTCAAAATCATGAAATTGAAGAAATTTTTTGAATTTGACATTGAAAAAAGTTCACCGATTTTGAAAAGAAGGTCCTCACATTTGAAAAAAGTTCATTGATTTGGGAAAAAAATTCATGGATCTGAAAAAAATTCATAGATTTTGAAAAAAGGTTCATGGATTTTGGGAAAAAAGTTCACAAGAAAAGTTGCAAAATACTTCAAAAAGTTCATGGATTTGAAACAAAGTTCATGAAATTATAAAAAAAGTACACTAAAAAGTTAGCAAAAAACTGAAGCAAAACTTCATGTATTTTAAATTGTTTCATGAAATTTGAAAAAAGTTCATGCATTTCAAAAAAGAAAAAGGAAAAAGAAAAAATAAAAGGAAAAGAAAAGAAAAAAGAGAAAAGGAAACAAAAAGTAAAAACCGGAAGAAAAACCAGCCAACAAAACCAAAAGAAAAAAGAAAAGGCAGAGTCTCTTTTTAGCGTTACAATTTGAGGCACAACAAAAGAAGGAAAAAAGAGTAAGTAGGCACAGAAGGTGTGGTGTCTAGTTGGTTATCGCGGTTACTATTTTTTGAAGTTTGAAGAAACGAAAAAAAGTAAATGGGCCGAGCCCAGGACGGAGGGGGGGGGGGGGGGGGGGGGTTGCGCCGATTTGTGGAATTGCCTGTAACTAGCGCTGAGGGCGCTAAATAGGAACAATCATCGCTAGAGCTATCAGAACAAGAAAATGTGTAGCCCGAAAAAAAAAACCTACACCCTCTGTCTCGAAAAGGTTGTCTTAGATTTGTCTAGATACGGATGTATCTAGTTTCGGGACGGAGGTACCTAATAACCCACAAAAATCTAAAGGAAACCAAACCAAATGCTCCCTCCGTTCCTAAATATTAGTCTTTTTAAAGATTCCAATACAAACTACGAATTTGTCTATATACATCCGTATGTAGTTTGTATTGAAATCTCTAAAAAGACTTGTATTTAGAAACAGAGGAAGTATATGGTAAAAACCCGTTTAAAAAAACCTTGGTCCCGCCCCTGCTACTGGGCCAGCCCACGTCAACGCGACCTGAGGTGAGTGCTTGCTCTACCTCCCAATAAGCGAGGTGTAAACAAAATTTCTGAACAAGATTGGGCAGGTCCGCCAGAGGAGTTCGTTGAGCAGTACTGTATCAGAATCATTTAACTTGTGCCAGCTGAGAGCTGCACACATTGCATCACAAAACTCACGCCAGCTGAGAGCTGCATAAATCACGTTACAGACTTGGTCTTGGCCATGGATCGACGCAATAAACTAGTCCATTGATGGGTGCGCACCAGCCGGCCGTAATATCATATTGCAAACTCGAGGTCATGGATTCTGGCTGTCATAGAGGTTTAAAAATACTCGTAGTTCAAGTTAATTGCATACTAGTCGTCAGGTAGACCAACAGACAAGACAAAAGCCCGTAGATAGATGCGTGCATCCGCCGTGTATGAGATCGATCCTTGTGTTAGGTACTCCCTCCATAACATAATGTTAGACGACACTGTCATATTATAAAAAAATCTTATATTAAATTACAGAGGTTTAATTACTATGTGTACAAATTAATTTAACAAGAGAGGTTGTACGTCCAACCCATTAGGCGCAGGGGGTGAGAAGGACATAAGCCAGCGAGGGCGAAGGGAAAGAGAGAAGGGCATCGGATGGGGTCGCAGAAGAGGTGGGTGCACCATGATTTTTTCTTTATTTTTTCTATTTTTGTATCAGGTCTATCAGTGTGTTTTTCTTATCTCTATTCTCTAGTGATCAAAGATAATTTCTATAGTAGTGAATCTGGCGTCTATTCAAACCAGTTAAAAAAAATATCCAGCAGAAGCCGTATTTATTTTTGATTGCAACAACTATTTACTGACGGTATACTATCACACAACCATTTTCTGTCGGTCTCCGTCAAGAAATAATTGCCTGTCGGTATACTCCCTCTGTCTAAGTGTATAAGTCACCTTACGAAAATCAAATAGTCCCAAAACACATAGGCGTGGTGCATTAACTCTCACGTTGTTTCTTGTTTTTTGACATAAATAAGGGAATCAACCAATAAGAGATGTGAGGCGTGTATGCTTTTAATGACTTGAGACTACCAAACATGACATGCAGTGGTCAGTTCGTCGTATGCAATGGTATTAATTAGCAAATAAACATTAAGTTCTCTCGTTTTCCTCTCCACCTTGGTTGCGGTGCACAACTTAAAATGACTTATTCACCTAGACGGAGGAAGTGCTATCACACAAACATTTTCTCTGTCATTTAATTCCTGACGGCAATGGCCTTAATGGAGCTGTCAAGAAATGATATTCTGACAGTTTTTCAACAACTACAAGTAGACCCTTGTCAGCCGGCCGATAAGGACAGACACAACTAGACAACACCTACTCCTTATACAAAGTACAAAGCACTATCGTCGCTAATCTTTTCATTTGCCTTCTAGTCGATACAATATCTGCGGACCTTGGCAGCGCCCCCTCAACTACCGACTTGGACAATCCAACAACTGGAGCATCCACGGCTAGTTAACTTATTTTCTCATTCTTTGGTTGTTTCTTGGTGTAGCTAGCGACTATATGTTGGGAGTAGTTTTTATTTTTTGAGACATGTGCTGGAGTAGTTTTGCGTCAGGCTAAAATGGCATTCTTAAAAGGCCAATCGTTGGATCGATTAGCTAAGCTACCGCGGGAACAACTAACCACTAATTAGGAAATATTAAACATATGGCCAGAACCACAAGACACGGGAATCCAATAAACTGGAAATTCAAAAACCCAAGACTTTGCTTCCGAGTCTTGTGGATCTGGCCAAGGAAATTCAAAAACACAATCAAATAAGAAACACCAAAAAGATAACTGAAAGGGAAAAGTAGAAAAACACAATAAACTGGAAAAAATAATGAAGAGAACGAGACCAAATTTTTTTTTTGAGAACTCGAAAGACACCAAATATGAGAAACAGAAAAATGATAAAAGTTACAGCAAAAGAAATAAACCCATCACAAATGGGCCTGGCCCAACCAAAACGTGCTTCCTCTTCTCCTCCTTCCCGGAGGAGAAGTAAAAATAGTAAGGCTGGAGGAGGGCCCATGGGTCTGAACGGAAAACTACGAAACTGAGTGTGCTGAATGGAGTCGTAGAAAATCATTTCACTCCCCTAAAAAAATCATTTCATTTGCGCGAGCTGAGCTCGAGCTCATCATGGAATTTGTCTTGGCCTATCTATTGACGATGTACACCTTAAACTCGATCATCATGTGTACGTTAATGAGTTGCTTCAGCTAGTGCTCGGGCGTTCTTTCAATACGATTGTATCACCTCGATATATCTATTCAATGAAAATTCCTTTATCGAAAAAAGTGCTCGGGCGTTTCCAAAATTTTATGGTAGCTACTAATTGTACTAATAGACATGTAACAATATCTCAAGATGTTCGTTCAGTCAGTGGGAGGAGACACGACAAAGAATGCACACGCAAAAGACACTAGTAATAACTGTTTATGCAAGAAAAAACTACTCTCTTCTATTCATATTAATTGTTGCTGATTTAATATGACAAATATGGATCAAAGGGGAGTAGTAATATTTCATTTATCAAAAAGCTAGTAATAATGTCACACCTCCCCGGCCAGGAAGGCAGCAAATCCTAAACACTGGTATCAAGGCCGAACCTTGCAGAGGCCCAACGCGCAAGGCCAGTGGACGCTGTAAGGCCGGAGGGCACAGGCACGCCTGGGAATCAACGGAAAACTACAGAAATCAAGTGCGCTGAGCTCAGCTATGCGCAGTTTCTAAACAAGACTGGCCAGGTCCGCAGGACGAGTTGATAGAGTCGTAACAAAATCTTTTAGTTTGAAATCAAGATGAGCTGTTCACATCACATCACATACTTGTTCTTGGCCCATGGATCGGCGCCATAAACTACTCGATCGATCGGATCGACGGGTCCGCACCGGGCTACCAGCTGGCCAGCCGTAATATCATAGTACTGCAAACACGATGTCATGGATTCTCGCTGCTCCCAAGATTTTACAAATACTCACAGAGCAAGTTAAAAATTTGAAATTACCAGATTATATTGGTTCAGTCAACTAGCTCGACAAAGCTCACATGCTTATATGGTCAGTTTGAGATCGATCCATCCTTGGGGTTAGCGCATTACTTTACAGAGTGATACGTTCCAACAACCAGAGCATCCAATGGCCAATTAACTATTCCTCCCTCCTTGCTTATTTAAACGATTAGGTAGCGATCAAGCGCTGGAGCAGTTGTGCTCCGGGCCAAGATGCTATTCTTAAAAAGTTAAAAGGCATATACTCCTAGATCGGATCGATGGATCAATTAGCTACCTACCGTGGAAACAGCTAATCATCAATTAGAAGACGTCCAACATGGACGTGTGTTCTGGGTAAGCAACATCCGTGAGACGCGGAAGCAAAATCTTGGACGAACGATTGCAGATTATACAGAAGTAATTCATTTATAATTTTCCACGACTAACCTTACAAGTCGTTGTTTCTCTTATCTCTCCCTCAGCATTTTTGTTTTTTGATGACGGGTTATCTCTCCATCAGCATAGCATCTAGTCCAGCGGAATAATACATCAATCACACTTTTTCTTATGGTCTTCCACATTCTTACCTGTTAGTTTTTTTTTACAAAATAGCGTTCATGCACCTGGAAATAATAAAGAATAAAACAAAAAAACAAAAATCATGTGTTATAAAAATGTTTATATACTTCATATAAATGTGCACACATATAAACAAAACTACATGCATCCCAAACATAGTAGAAAATGAGAACAATGCTTTGGAGACGAAAGAATGGTGCTAACCGATAAAATAATGTAAGAAAAATGTTAAAACTATAGTAAGAAATAAATGGAAAGAAACATGTAAAGGAAAACTAGGATCCACTCAAAAACTAAAATACTAGGAAATCAAGTGTGATGAGTGGAGGCAGCATTCTTCAAGGGAGAGATTATTCTCAAAAAGGAAAAGAAGAAATAAGCTCGCTCACCTATACTCAATTTTTTTGCATGATTTTTTAAGTTTATTTAAGAACTGTTAAGGCAGTACAAAGAACAGAAAAGTAACCGAATTTACATCAAGGTCTATAAACCACCTAGCGAAGACTAGAAGCATTGGAGAGAGCCAATGGTGTGCTGCCATCATTGCCCCTCCCTCATCGGAGTCAGGTAACCCTTGTTGTAGTGCACAGTTGGGAAGTTGTCGTGCGAAGAGCCCACATGACTAGCACACCATAATAGCACCCGTCGCCGATGAAGAGAAGCATAGATCGAAAGGATCTAATCTGTAGACACACGAACGCACCCGTCGCTGATGACTAGCACACCATAATAGCACCCGTCGCCGATGAAGAGAAGCATAGATCGAAAGGATCTAATCTGTAGACACACGAACGCACCCGTCGCTGATGACTAGCACACCATAATAGCACCCGTCACTGGAGAAGTGCACGCATAAATCACTGGGTAGATTTGCATGCGAGTAGTAACTGGTAGGTGATGATATTATTCAGTTCTTTTTATCTGCATTGCCTGTTGTGTGTTTACTAATTCTTGCCAAACCACTTTGCCCCTGCGCAGTGGAGCAGCAAAAGGAGAAAGAGGCACGGGAGAGGGAAGCGATGCAGTTCAAGAGTGGACAGATACCTGTGGCAGTCCAAATCCTGCTTTGCGTAGCACAGAGGATATCACTTCCCAATTCAGCATTGTGGATTTTGAGTTCTGCTGATGGTTACTGATCGAAGTAAACATGATTTGTCTTACTAAGAGCTACCTAGTCATGATTTGTCTCACGGACCTGTCTTGTTTGACAAATGATGAATGTTGCTGAGTGTCCATAGGCTCTATCACATCTGAATGCTTGGCACATACCAAGGAGCAACAATAATTGAGATAATAATTTGAAGTGAGATCGTGAGCAATTACTGTAGTACTTCTAATCAACCAGTGCTCCCTTTAACAAAACTAGGCATATTGACAAGCTTCCCTATTTTATATGTACCAATAATTAATCAAAATAATGAGCTTAATGGCCCCCTTTCTAGTCACAAGAGAACACATAAATTTAACCGGTGAGAGGCATGAAATCAAATCTAAACACCCCATTATCGGTATATGATAATGATAGTACAAATGGTAAAAGCACTGCACATCAACTAACCACATATCACAATGAAGCCATGTATGTAAGCAAAAACTAAACTACCGATAGAGTATGTATTTTGACAAAAAGAAAGTGCAGCATGCTGTAACCAGCAATAAGAACAATCCACAAGTAGAAAGACTTCACACAAACTAGGGAGTGATTGCAATGACTTGATCGAGTTATTAGGAGGTAAAGGAAAAGGGAAATAAATAGAGACAATGTCAACCATTCAGGGGGAGCACGGTAGTTCCTAATTAATTTAGACATCTGTCTTAGTGGTGTAATCCAACGAATTTGCTTGTGCTGGCACACAGTAGCAGGCATGTCGCCATCATCACATCGACCACAGCGCACAGTTAATAAACGTAAGCAGAAATCCAACTACTGTTTTTTTTCCTTTTCAGAAAAATTTCAACTACTAATTGTTGATGAGTGTACATGGTACGTTTTGATATAAACACATGTTTATTGCCATTAGGTACATAAGTAACGTGCAAAATAAGTATACAAACAAACGAGGGATTGCAAAGGCTGGACATCCAGCTTACTAGTGATAGTTGAAGCATGGGGCACACGTGTTATGCAACCCACTTGATGAAGCAAAAGTAGTGGCAGTTTAAAAAAAAAAGGGAAACAAAGACAATGACTCTTCAGGACGAGCGCGGTAGTTCCTCCAGCTTCACAGCAGGTCTCTTTGGATGATTTGCAAGGGCGTTCGCAAATTGTGTCCTGAAATATTCATCATCGGTACCCTTGAGCAAGACTTGCTTCAGTTCAGACAGATTATTCAGGCCGGCAAGCTCATATGATGCACTGGAGTAGTCAAGCTTGAGCAGCTCAAGATTCTTCATGGATTTTGATCCAAATGTAACATGTAAGTCGCTAGAGCTGCAAGCAATCTCGAGGATCTTCACCTTTTCAAAGGTGGCCAACTGCTCCCCATACATTTCAGCATAAAAATGGAGCTTGCCATCCTGAAGCTGTTGTTTGACTCGAAGGCGTAGAATACATAGTTCTGATAGCTTGGCAAGCAGCTCTATATCACTTTGGTTTACCGTGCCCATCTCCAAATCCAACTTTCTGAGGATATTAAGGTGTTTGATTGATGCAGGCAATCCGTCTCCGAGCCCATGTAGTTTAAGGCTACAGAGGTGCTCTTGGGGCAGGTAGATATCATCCAAACAACCTTGGCTGTTCTCATCGAGCCACAGTGACAAGGATTCCAGATGGTCATGACCTGACATTGCAGAGACGAACTCCTTGCTGTTATGTGCGTTGATGCCGGACACTCCTAGCTTCCGCAATTGAATGAGCTTCTTTGGATCTTTCAGGAAAGCAGCCCCCCCTGCAGAAGCAGCAATATTGATAACACCAATCGTGTGCAACGCTTTTAGTTTCTCAATCCCTCCAGGCACCTTTACACCTTTACGGCGTCTACTGCAGTACAAATGGGGCAAACAGCTGGATGATGAAACTATAGCTGGTGGCGTTGACGTCAGGACAACTCTGGCACGGCCGGCACGGATATACTGCAGCTTCTTTAGCTTCGTGGTGCTTGCTGGCAGGGTGACAATGGAGGTGTCCCTGACATCCAAGGTCTGGAGGTCCCTGAGGTCACCTAATGAACATGGCAGATGGCAGATCTCACGACATCCTCGTAGAGAGAGGAACTTTAGGTGACGGAGTACCTTCACCATCTTGTCGATATCGGCATCCTCTACACCTGATGCATCCTCCAGATCCAGCACCCGAAGAAGCTTCATACTCTCAGAGATGAAGAATGGTTCCCACTTTCCAAATACTGTCAGTGACCATAGCCGTGAGAAGTCGATTGTCTTGTACACAATGTTGTCCCTCTCCCAGCTTGTCAATATGACAAGGTGACGCCCTCTGCTTTGGGTGGTTACGGCAAACCTGCCGCCCAGCTCAAGGACAAGGCTCTCTTCCATTCGGTTTGAGATGATGTACTCACGAATTAAACCATTGAGAAGGTAAAATCCCATCCCGGTAGAAGCAGTGGCGTCAACCTTCTTAAATATGCTCAGTTGAACGAGCTCGGAGAAAAAATTCTCTGCATTCTCTTCCGCATGTCTTTCCCCACTTTCCTTAGAGTAACCCTCAGCGATCCAACGCCTTAATAGCCGCCGCCGCCGAATGTGGCAGTCTTGAGGAAAAATTGTCAGGTAGAAAATACATGGCTTGAGGAAATCTGGAGGATTAAGTATGATGGAATGCATCCAATGAAACAGACTTTCTAGACTATGAAACTCCGGGTCGGTTTCCAGATGGTGCATAAATCTCCGATTCAAAGAACGTACAGCGTCCGTCCATTTGCCCGTCTTCCTGACCGTGACCAGTAACCCAGCCATGTTAGCTATTACTCTGGGTATACCTCCACACTTCAAAATAAGATCCTGTAACTCCCCCTCAGGATGATTGGATAAAGGGAATAGTTGATTCTTCTTGAGTACCTATATGAATTTTTCAAACAATTTAATTAGCTGGATCAAGTACGTCAATAAGTGCTAGTTATAAACATAAAATTATGTTGGATTTTACTTGATGCCATGTTTCAACTGTTACATAGAAGTGTGAGCACTCCAGAAACACATATACTTATGCAAACAATAATTGCAAAAGTATTCATTAATCATGCATGCCTAAGCGCCAATAAAATATTTAGGTATTGTAGCTATTGATGGAGTAACTGTTGGTCAAATTATTGTCTTAAAAAATAATGAGACGCCACCTATTATGAAATGGAGGGCGTACGTGCATGCACCTATCCAATAGAATAATAGTACTCCCTCTATAAACAAATGTAAGATGTTTTAGGTCACTAGTGTAAATCTTGGAACTGAAGTGCCTATCTATGTTCTTTTGCTACCTTCCACAATTTATGTCCGTAGCATTTAAATTAGCACTTGCAATTTGCAAAAATACTTGCATCTACTGTTTTACACTTATTATTCTATTGGATGGGTGCATGGACGTACGCCCTCCGTTTCTTAATAGGTGGTGTATCATTTATTACTATTAGGTTTCATTATCTGTCTTGGTTGGAGAGATTTTTGAATTGGGCCCTTTAAACCGGAAGGGAGAGAGTACAAAACTAAACCACAAACAAACGAGTACTTTGAAATACGAATCTAATGGCATCAACTTTCTAACACACACACACACATATATATATAGGGTAACTATCAAATGCTTGTCCTAACGAAACCAAATGGGTCACATTTTTTTTAGTGGAGTGAGATTATCTCATACGGTTCAACCCTGGTCATCTTTGATGAAACTATGTGAAATTGGGTGTTGCCGATAAATAGGGTATTTGCCATATGGTTTCCCAATTCTCATAGTTATGTGTCACCTTTTGCTCATAGGTTCTCTCCAAACAACACCCACCATGCAACATAGTTATCCTACAACCCAGGAACCCCCTCGCGACGATGTCGACATCCCTTGTTAGCTTTTCTTTTTAGTGAAACCTCCCATTTAGCTAGAAGAGATCTGTGCAACATAGAGCATTCAACATTGGCATATAGATCTGCCGTGGCCTCCCATCCACCTTTGTTGTTACATCCAGGACACTGGCCAAGACAAGTGGCGTGGTAGCCCGAGGACAAGGACAAGACAACGAGGTGAGACCATGAGAGAGGGGGTTGTTGGAGAGAGAGAGAGAGAGAGAGAGAGAGAGAGAGAGAGAGAGAGAGAGAGAGAGAGAGAGAGAGAGAGAGAGGATGCTCTCAAGTCGAAGTATATATCACATATCTCTGAAATGCAGTCTCTGGTAGTCATGCAATTTACATTGAGATAGCAATTCAATAAGAGTGACAAATGTTGTATCTGGATCTTTGTTAGAGTTGTGTCGAATATTATTGTACAAGGCAGGTTATAGTTGGACTTCAAGTCGTACGATGTGTAGATAGGATTATGGAGTCGTGGCCTAATAGGACACTTGTATCCTAGGCCTCTTTTATATGTGAGGGTAGACACACGATGTAAACTATGCCAACATAATAGCACAATCACGCAGAGGAGCCGGCGACGTGTGTCGACGCCTAGGTGGCCAGTGTGCGAATTGTGATGGTGTCACGGGGAGGAGCGCTCGTAGTCAGGCCCCGGGAATGTAGCCATATCGGTGAACCATGTTAACAAATCTTGATGTCGTGCTCGTGTGATTGCTTAGTTCTCGATAGATCAACTGCGTACCTCGGATTAATTCTAGCAATCTCCGTGAGTGAAGGAAGTACTGTGAACTAATGGAGGAGGTGTGAAGTTTGTGAAACGATGCATGCAGGACACGAGGAACTAGTTAAAATCTCCCTTAAAGAAAAGATAAGCGTACATACCTCTGTTCTGAAGAGTTCATTGGTTGCATCAGCTTCTAGACATTGGACATTTAACATGAGATCTTCGTTATTTGTGCAGTACGCGGCGATGCTTGCTTCAGAGGTAATCACAATTATAACGCTTCTAGAAGGACTAGATACCAAGGCAGTTTGTATTAAGTCCCACTCTTCCTTAGACCGGATATCATCGATAACAACAAGGCATCGATATTCTGTGAGAAGATGGCCACACTCTTGAATGGGATCTTTTTCTGAATAGAAATCCAAGAGTAAGCTGCGATAGAAACTCCTTAAATCAAACGGACGTGATACATCCACCCAAGTGAACTTCTCAAATTGGTTGCTATGAAGCATTCCCTCATAATACAAGCGCCTGACGAGAGATGATTTCCCAATTCCAGCCATTCCCCACACCGACACCACTTTGGAATTGCTGAAACGTGCTTCACTCACATACTTACGAAGCTCTTTTAGTTGAGATTCGCGTCCAATGAGGGGCTGTTCATCCTCCATCCACTGTTCCGCTTCTCTCCTCTTTCCGGATGAGGAACTTTGGCCTGCTTCCTGTACGCACGTAGAGATAGATAATAACATTCAGTTCTCAGCAAGGAAATAAGATGTATACATATATAAGAACGTCTGTCGGAGTAATTTCTTGGCCAGCTTTACGTAAACCTTGGCCTTTTGAACTTTCTCCTAATGGAGAAAAATAACTTTGCCCAACTATTAATTAAGAGAACTTTGTTGTCAACTGACACGTAAGAATGTATTTTCCTTTCAAAAAGGAGGGTCACCCTTGGCCTCTGCATCAGTGTGATGTATGCAGCCATTTTATTAACCAAAAGGTCCAAAAGTTGGGACACGTAAGGAAGTACGATTGCGAACTAAACTACTGCCTATTGTGGTCGAATTTGCTAACTTAGCAACACAAGAACAATTGACTGCGGACCCCGTTGAGGATCTTCCATCTGGGAGTGAAGTGCATCCTAGGTCCTCCAAACTATTTCAGAGGTGTCACGTAGACCTACGTGACATCTCTGAAATAGTTTGTTGACCTGGATGACACACATTTTGCACTTCAGAGACCTGGATGACGATTTGTCATAGTTTGAGGGCCTGCATGAAACCTCTGAAACAGTCTGAGGACCTAAGATGCACTTCACCATTTGAAAAACATAGCGGAATTACTGCGATAGCACATAAGTAAACAATTAGACATGATGCTCATGTGACCACACCCGCGTCGGGCGGGCTAGCGGCACGCCGCCGGCCTGATCTCCCTCACCCATCCTATTCCGCGCGTAGTTCGGCCGGCTCTAGGATCCTGGGAGCTCCTCTGTCCCCACCTCTGCTCGTTGGTTCGCCTACATAGCCCCCCACCCCCCACCCCAACCCTGACAACCCTGCCCCCGCCGTCGGCGACCCTGCCCCTTGCTTCGTTCAGTCTGGTGTGCCTCTCCCCACAGGCCCTCTCGGGAAAGCAGTGGATCCTCCTCCGCTCCTCCTCGCTAGCTTCAGATCATGGTCTGAGCCCGTGTGCATGCCGCCATCAATCTCACCACTGCGCCCCTTCATGCCATCTACGGCCTCCAACGAGGTCGTCCTAGAGTTGGAGGCCGTCCTAGACTCTGTAGCATCCTCTCCCTGCAGGGAGCGTGTGGTGGTCTCCCCTCCCATGTTACGGGACGAAGTCCTCGCCTCCACTGCCCGGGTCGGCTTGCGCTCTACCATTACTGTGACTCCCAGCTACCGTCTTGGCTATGAGGTGGCTGCGGGGATCCTTCCAATGTCTCATCGCGCTGTGGCTTCACCTAGGGACAAGGCCACATGGCTGCAAGCTGCAATGTCGCACCGCTCGCCGCAGGATGGTGGTGCTCAGTGACGGCAATGGCGCCTCGGCCACACCCATGCCACGTTTGCATGAGGACCAAGCACGTTTCCTCCGATACAAGAATCAGATGGCTGGCTTGTGCTTCCATTGCCTCGCAGCGCTCTCCACGGGACACCGTGCCTCCACCAGATCTTGTTTGCTGCATCTCCTGCAACCTCTCAAGCCATTGGGAGCGTGCCAGCCCGACACGCCGTGTCGCCTAGAAAGCTCGGCGCCCTAATGCGTCCGTGTGCACCGAGCTTCTTTCCACACCTAGCGAGCAGGGTGCTCTGTCACGAGCTGAGATCGTCGCCGCCACTCCTAGCCCTCCAACCCTGCTCCTGTCAACTGACATGATCCACGTCACAGACGGGAACATGAGGACGACTTTCAAAGATCAAGCCCACACCCTACTCGCAGAGCTGCACGCCGACCTCGAGGTGGTTGTCATGCCGTTAATGGAGGAGGCCTCCAAACTCAGACAGTCGATGTTGCATGTGTATTCCGTCATGGAGCGGATTGAAACCAACTTGGCTTACATCGAGGCTTCTTGCCGCTGTCCCTTGGAGATTGCTTGGCTCGTCAGTCACACGGACTATTGCATCCTCCCCCGTGAGCAGTATCTCCTTGCTGTAATGGCCGATGGACATTTATTCGCGGCAAAATGATCCTATGCTTGATGAAGCATTATCGTCAATTCCTCAGGTAGCGCTCGATGTCTTCTGTCTTGCAGAATGTTCTGCTTGGTGTGATGAGGTGTGGTTGGACCTTGCTATTTCGTCAATGGAGAGTGAGGAGTTTGTCTACCCGATGTGCTCAGAGGCTACGATCTTGTTGTCCTGCCTCGGTGCCTCCTCCAAGACCACCAATGTGCACTCCCTCCACATCATATTCCCAGTTTGGGGAAGTCGGGTGGTTTCAACACAGAGCACGGGATTAGGGTCATGCCTAGCGTTGAGGTTGAGACTCAAGTTGATGTGACCAATGTTGTTGCGGAGGTGACACGAGTTGATGCTCCTTCGTTATCTTTGGAGGAAATTCTTAGAAAAGTTACTAAGGAGGTCCCAATCCCTCTGCTTGGGACCCCGAAGCCTTTGCATGGGGATATGGATGATGCCTCTTGCTCTGGGCAATGTAGCGGCCGTCTGTAAAATTAGAATAGTGCACGCAACATCCCAACGGCCAAGCGCTCGGAGTACAGGTTGTTGGAGGTTTTTGGCGAGTTACCGAAGGTGAGCAAAAAGTGGAGGGTGCTAAGCAAAAGATGAAGGCCTATCTCGACATGTACAGGAAACCGCTTTCGCCGCAAGTGATCGCGCGAGGAAGTCAAAGCTGGACCTTATACGATGTTTCCCTCATGTTAATGTTATCTCATGAGGCTTCCATGCAGGGCCATGACTAATGGCTTTGGACCTTGGCTCTCTTGTGTCTGGCTCAGACGATGTCCCTTGATGTCCCTTGTGTCTTGTCCCTATCACCATCCCTGAGCTCTAGTGTATTTTTTCTCTTTTTTTTCTTTTAGGGTTTTCACTTGGTTCTCCCTAATTAACGAGGAATGTTTGGTTTTTGGGTCCGATTTTCCTTATAAACTGGACTATCTCTCTTCTTCTTAATGAACTGCAGGAACCCCCTGCCCTCGCAATGAGGTCCTTCAAAAAATAATTGCTGTGATCCAGGCATGCCCACCAGCACGCTCAACCAAAACCTGGCTCTAGGTCGAGGCATGTCCAACTAATATTACTCAGACGATGGTGGTAAACATGTTTCAGCCGTCCCAATTTATAAGGTCTCCAGTATTATGGGGTTCAACGTTGATCACCACCTAGACTATTTATATGTAGGTTGTGTGCCATAAAGATTCAACCATTAAAATTACACTTAAAAGAGGTTCTGATGATATAATTTGTGTATCTTTTAAGTGTACTTAATAATGAAAGAAAATATGGAAACCAATCTGCGTATGTCTCCTGCCCTGCGCCTCGTGTGTCTCGTGCGAGGGCGACTAGGGATTTCGCGCTCCCCGTCGGTTCCGCCGCATATCGGCTTCACCTTCTATGGCTTTAGGGACATGGAGGCATGGTGAATCTCGGCCCTTGCCGGAGGGAGAGCTCCAACTCCCTTTTTTTTGGTGTTTTTTTGTGTTTGCTTAGGGTTTGTGTCCTGCTCTGGAACTCGAGACGGTGACGGCTTCTGAAGTTGGAATAAGGCACCACCGGAGGGTGTGTGAAGGTGTGTCCCCGGTGGATCTTGCGGGAGTCGATCGGTGTTTGTTTTCGGTGGATCCACTTGGATCCGATCTTCGTTCGTCTATGATAATGTGTCTTCAAGTTGGATCCTTCCGATCTATACTTCTCTTCATTGGCGGTAGTTGCTATTCTAGTGTCTGGGTTCTATTGGGCCTTAGCATGGCGACTTCCAGACTATCTACTACAATAAGGTTTGACTAGCTCCGATGAGGGAGAGGTGATGATGACGGCGTGCCTTCGGCTTGTTGCAGTGCTTGTAGTCGTCGTTAGGTGGTCTACTGATTTGAATGCAATTTTTACTTCTAGTATTTCTTGTACTACCTGGACAGATGTTGAATACATTGGAAGTTTTTTCAGAAAGTATATATGGACGCCCTAGCCATCATTTGCCCTTTCTTGTAATTAAGATTGCGTGTTTATTGATATTGAGACATGACAACTAATACTTCAGCAGTACCTGTTCATTTATTCTTTATGAATGTTTTTTTTTTGCGAATATTATTCTTTACGAATGTTGTTCTAGTCCATGCCATGCATCAACTTCCTATTCTATAGACTTGAAATATGTGTTAACAAAATCTTGAAATATTTTTCAATTATATGTCAGATATAATTAGATATAGCAAGGACCAGATTAAAGTATGGCATGGAGAGTGGAGACTACCTTGGTCAAACATACAAGTAAGAAAAAGCTTTAAAATCCCCGGAAAAAAAAACTTGAAAGGCTTGAAAGATCATTCCTTATTTGTGTTTTAGGCTTACCTTGAAGAGGGCACAAACTGAATGGTCATCTGAGTACTTTTTGAGCTCCAATATATCGTAAAAATTGCCGAGGCACAAGCTTGCTATTTCAGATTGTTGCGTGGAGACGATGATGCAGCTGCCATTCTTCGTGTTAGGAAGGAAAGTCCTGATAGCATCCCAATCTACCATGGTAGATAGGCCTTCCAAGACGACGAGGTACCTCTTCTCTGTGATTAGCTGCTTGAACTCCTTGAAGAGATCTTCCGTGCTGGCCTCCATCTTCGTTAGGACATGCATACCTCCGGTTGCAGCATTTTCTTCTTCACAAGAGTTTGCGTAGAACTGAGCCATCAAACTCCGGATGAATCCGTGCGGATTGAAAGGATGCATCAGCTTCACCCAGGCACGGTCGGCAAAGTCTTGACGGACTTGTTGGTGAGTGAAGGTCGCCCTGATGATGGATGTTGTCCCGTGATTGCCGGCTGCCCCCCACAGGGAGATCACTTGAAGGTTGTCTTCTCTCTTGTTCATTAATGGAACGAGATCACCAAAGGTGTGGTGCTGCCTCTTGGTGGCGTCTCTTGCCTTGGATAGCATGTCGGATGCGCCAGGCACCGGCGGCAGTCGTTGATGTATGACGACCGCCGGCTTCGACGACCCTGCAGAGTCGTTGATGAGGTTGTAGCGCCTGTAGCAGCTGTTGACGTCCTCCACCCTGCACTTGAGCTGCTCTAGCTCCTCAACCGCCAGGTCCAGCGGCAGAGGGGGTGCCATCCAGGATGGGAGCAATCTGCGCCAAAAGATGGGCTTGTCGTCCAGATGAACAACATTTTCCACGCAGTCTTCGACATCATACGCCAGTTGTTGTATATGCTTCACCCATGTCCTCACCAAATTATTCTTCATCTCCTCATTGGCGTCGTCCAAGAAAGAATGCATCATCTCAAATTCCAAAGTGATGTACACAAGATCACGCTTCACCTTTTGCCGGAGCCTAGCTTCCTCGTCGATCGCCGATTGGATCTTGGTGATCGCCCCTACCACCACCGATTTGGTCAACCCAATCGCCAGGCGGTCAGCCATGGTGTGGCTTGTCCACCTCTCCCTTTCTTCTCCCTTGATAGGTGTTTCTTCTTTCTTTTGTGGTCGTAGGTGTAGCGAGACAAGGTGCTGGACTCAGCACCAAGATATGGCTTTCTTAAAGGACAAATCCGTGATCCATCACCATCGACACAGCTAATTAGAATCTCTTTTTTTCTGACAAGTACCGTATGACGCGCCAGATTCGTATCACCCATAGGTCCGCCGCGCTTTGCCTACCGTAATATATCTTTTTTTTTTTCTGACATGGCCGGCCAGATCCGTATGACGCGCGAGCAAAGTCCTGGCTCGATGTTTCAAATTATATATAATAAAATCACCTACGCGTAACAGCAAATGCATCGTTTGAAGGGGCACTAATATTTTCCACGACTAACCTTCAAGTCGTTGTTTCTCTCATCTCGCAGAGCATCTAGTTGATCCAATCTAGTGTAAGAATATTTTAACCACTATATAGTTCTCAACCTTTCAGGCTTTTTAGGGTGTGTTTGCTTGGTGTCCTAAGCGCTTCACGCCTGGCCTGGACTGCGCCTGAAGTCTGCCTAACGGGTGTTTGGTTGGCGCCTTGAAGAAGTGAACGTGTGCCTGGCCTGGCCGTTCCTACGAGTGTGATTAGCCTGATCTGGTCAATAAAATAAATACTTGCGCCTGGCGAGCAGCCTGGACTAATCACAAGCCATGAGCGATGTGGTCCACACATGTAACAATTCTTTAACCACTAAAGAACAAAGTATCATCCCAGGCTGCAACCAAACATGCATGGACCAGCCTTGCCTCGCCAGGCACAAATGTCCATCGATCTCAGGCTTCATCTAGGCACAATTTTTTCTCAGGTAGCATGGATATTTTAAAATTTTAAAATCCCAAATAAATGTATGCACATGGGATGTTGCTGAATCGTGGGGCGGAAGGGCGCAAGCAGACGCAGGGGACAGGTGAATTTTCTCTTTTAGTATACGTTAGGTGTGTGATTGAACTGTACTTGCTTTATGGAAGGAGCGCCTGAAAGCCCCATCAAGCGCGCGGGTTCTGCTTAGCCACGTCTAAGAACTCACTAGTAGAAAACAGACCTTTCGTTTGTCCCTTTAGTCCCGGTTTGATTACGGCTCGGGACTAATGTGACCATTAGTCCCGGTTCCAACGGCTAGGAGCGGTCGGGGGCACGGGCATCATTAGTCCCGGTTCATTTTCAACCTCTAGTCCCAGTTCGTTATACAAACCGAGACTAAAGGGGGTGGTGGCAGGTTGGTGTCAGGCTGGGACCCCACGAGCCCCTTTAGTCCTGGTTTGTATCGCAAACCGGGACTAGAGGTAGACCTTTACTTCTGGTTTGTATAACCAACCGGGACAAAAGATGTCCCTATATAAACCCATTGTCCAGCCCGAGCCCATTTCTCTGTTTTCTCCTTTCCCCTCTCTATTCTTCCCCTTAGCTCGAGTTCATCCTCCATTTTTTGCCAAGATTTCTCAATATTTGAGGCACCCCATCTCTTCAAGTGTTCACAAAGGTTAGCAACTTTGTCTTTTCATCTCTCATTGCTTGATTAGCTCGTGTAATGCTCTATATAGCGATTTGTGGGTTTTAGTTTGGGAGTAATTATGTGGGAGTTTATTTGGTTTATATGCAATCTGATCTCAAATTAACTTCTTAGTTTGCATATGTGTAAGTGTGGTTTACTTAGTGCCTTCCCGTCCCCGTCCTAACCACCGTCGATCGCCCGCACCGTCTTGTCGCCGGCACCACCTTGGTGAGCCTCTTGTTCTTATCCTTTTTATAAAAAAAAATCCTATTTGTATGATTTAGATAGTTACTTGTATAATTATCTTACTTGTATGATTGTTTGTTATACATAGTGCCATGGTCTTGATATCCGTCCCCGTCGGTCCTCGTCCGGTTTATGATTCGGATGTGGTATAATTCTCTTTTATAACTATTTGTTCCATTTCGTGTTCATAGCACCTGGCCTGTGACTCTATGTGTCTATAACCTTCCTCCTTGGTTGTGCATGAAGCGGAAGTTCATTATGATGCCAGTGCTCATCCAAGGCCCCAAGCAACCTGGCAACGACATTGATGTGTACCTAAGGCCATTAGTTGAAGAACTTTTACGGTTGTGTGACAAAAAAGGTGTAGTGTGTGGGATGAGCACAAACAGCAGGAATTTAACCTACGAGCGTTGCTGTTTGTAACCATCAATGATTGGCCTGCTCATAGTAACCTTTCAGGACAGACAAACAAGGGATACCACGCATGCACGCACTGTTTAGATGATATCGAAAGTATATATTTGGATAAATGTAAGAAGAATGTGTACCTGGGACATCGTCGATTTCTTTCGATCAAGCATCTCTTAAGAAAGAAAGGCAAGCATTTCAAAGGTGAGGCAGATCACCGGAAGAAGCTTCGCCACCGTACTGGTGATGATATACTTGATATGGTCAAAGATTTAAAAATAATCTTTGGAAAGGGTCATTGTGGACAATCTGTTCCGAATGACGCTGACGGACACGCTCCCATGTGGAAGAAGAAATCTATATTTTGGGAGCTACCCTATTGGAAAGACGTAGAGGTCCACTTTGCAATCGACGTGGTGCACGTGACGAAGAATCTTTGCGTGAACCTGCTAGGCTTCTTGGGCGTGTATGGGAAGACAAAAGATACACTGGAGGCACGGGAGGACCAGCAACGTATGCACGAAAAACATGGCATGCATCCAAAGCAGTATCAAGGTCCTGCCAGCTACGCTCTTACCAAAGGAGAGAAGGAAATCTTCTTTGAATGCCTGCTCAGTGTGAAGGTTCCATCTGGCTTCTTGTCCAATATAAAGGGAATAATAAATATGACAGAGAAAAAATTCCAGAACCTAAAGTCTCATGACTGCCACGTGATTATGACGCAACTGCTTCCGGTTGCATTGAGGGGGCTTCTACCGGACAATGTTCGATTAGCCATTGTGAAGCTATGTGCATTCCTTAATGCAATCTCTCAGAAGGTAATCGATCCAGAAATCCTACCAAGCTTACATAATGATTTGGTGCAATGTCTTGTCAGTTTCGAGTTGGTGTTCCCACCATCCTTCTTCAATATCATGACACACGTCCTAGTTCACCTAGCCGACGAGATTGCCATTCTGGGTCCTGTATTTCTACACAATATGTTCCCCTTTGAGAGGTTCATGGGAGTCTTAAAGAAATATGTTCATAACCGTGCTAGGCCAGAAGGAAGCATCTCCAAGGGCCATGAAACAGAGGAGGTCATTGAGTTTTGTGTTGACTTTATTCCTGACCTTAAGCCGATTGGTGTTCCCGAATCGCGGCATGAGGGCAGACTGGGTGGAAAAGGCACGCTAGGGAAGGATTCAGTAATATGTATGGACGGGCATTCTTGGGCGCAAGCACACTACACAGTTCTACAAAATTCCAGCTTGGTGGCTCCGTATGTCGAGGAATGCCTGGATAGAGTACGCTCCAAGAACCCGGAGCAGTCTGAGCCCTGGATCAAACGTACACATATGGCGTCATTCGGTGGTTGGTTGCAAACACGTCTCATGCATGACGACACTGTTGGAGATGAGTTGTACTTGCTGGCCAAGTCACCATCTTCGACTATATCGACTTGCATAGGGTACGAGATAAATGGGAATACATTTTACACGACCGCCCAAGATAAAAAGAGCACCAACCAAAACAGTGGTGTCCGGTTTGATGCAGCAAACACCAATAGGCCAAAGGACACATATTATGGTTACATAGAGGAGATATGGGAACTTGACTATGGACGTGATTTGAAGGTCCCTTTGTTTCGGTGCAAATGGGTCAATCTGACAAGAGGCGGGGTAAAGGAAGACCCACGGTATGGAATGACAACAGTGGATCTTAACAATCTTGGGTACACAGACGAACCATTCGTCCTAGCCAATGATGTGACACAGGTCTACCAAGCCAAGAAAAAGAAAAGATAAGGAAGCGAATACATCATACGATGAGCCAAAGCGCCGCATAGTTCTTTCAGGGAAAAGAAACATCGTGGGAGTGGAGGACAAGACAGACATGTCAGAAGATTATGAAAAGTTTCATGAAATTGCTCCCTTCACAGTGAAGACTGACCCAAGCATCCAGTTAAATGATGAAGATTGTCCATGGTTACGGCGCAAAGGGACACACATGAAGAAAAAGTTTTATACCCCAAGATCCCACTCTGGGATGTGACCGGCTTCACCGTCATCACTTTCTTCTCTCGAGTTTCCGGACTTATTAGCTGGAAAGTCCCACTTCGGACAAATCGGAGGGAATCTTTGTAATAGTTAGGGGTATATATGTGTTTTGGCATTTGAAACGCGAAGAAACAAAATATTTAACTATGTATTTTGCAAGGTTGATCATACGCGGTTATCGACGTCATCAATTTTCAACTCTTTCTGACTTCATTTGCTATTTTTCATGCATTTATTGATTTTTTTGAGCTAAATGACCCTGAAATTGGAAAGCACTACAAATGAACTCTGAAAAGGTTGAAACTTGTCATGGTATCATCATTTCACCCACATAGCATGTGCTAAAAAGTTGAGAGGGTTACGGCAAAAACTGGATGCACTTCGTGTACAAACTGGACAATCTCTTTCGAAGTATCAGGGTTTCGGACGAAAACTTGTCTGTTACAAAGGCATTTCATTTTTTTAAACTTATTTTAACTCCAGAGTTTTTGTGCTTTCAATATGCACCATTCAAAGCTACGTCATCAATTTTTAACCCTTTTTCGACTTCATTTACTATTTTTCATGCATTTATTGATTTTTTGAGCTAAATGACCCTGAAATTGAAAATCACTACAAATGAACTCTGAATAGGTTGAAACTTGGCATGGTATCATCATTTCACCCCGCATTGCATGTGCTAAAAAGTTGAGAGGGTTATGGCAAAAACTGGATGCACTTTCATGTACAAACTGGACAATCTCTTTTGAAGTATCAGGGTTTCGGACGAAAACTCATCTATTACAAAGGCATTTCATTTTTTAAACTATTCAAATTTGAAAACTACTGGCACTAACAGAAAGTTTATAATTTTGTGACCTAAACCAAAAAGATTCACTCAAAAACTCTAAATATTTGGCTGTAAGTAGAAACAAAAGAAAAAAATAAAGCAAAAAACAAAAAAACCTGGAAAAAGCCCTTTAGTCCCTTTAATAGCAAAAAGTATGTATGAAAATTAGAATGTGATTTGAAGAAGGTCAAAAAATTAACATAACATATGCAAAAAATAACATAAAAAATAAAAAAATGCCCGACTACTAGGCCACCACGGCCTGCAGACGACTAGAAACCCAACTATATATGGGCTAGGATACAGGCCCGCGGGGCAAGTAGGCCTCACAGGGCAGAGAGAGACTAGGCAATGTACTGCCTGCTGTAGAGAGGAGCTCGGGAGGGTGAACGCAGGTGGGCTTCTAAACAGGTCGGAGAGGCTCTCGCTTGGCGAGGTGGGACTAAACTCCCAGTGCCCCTCGCCGTGCCAGGACCAAACCTTTACTCGCGGTTGGTGGCTCCAACCGGGACTAAAGGCCCCCCTTTAGTCCCGATGCGAGCCACCAACCGGGACTAAAGGCACCTTTAGTCCCGGTTGGTGGCTCGGGACTAAAGGGGGGCCTTTAGTAGTCCCGGTTGGTGGCTCGCATCGGGACTAAAGGGGGGCCTTTAGTCCCAGTTGGAGCCACCAACCGGGACTAAAGGTCTTTGTATATAAACTAGCACTTAGAAAAATTACAAACTCGTCTGCAGTTTCCCCGACGGCGCCGAAGACCATGACGCCCCCAGGCTGCCGGACCTCGACGTCGCCGTCCGGCCGCTCTACTCCCAAGCGCCGCCCGAGCCTGCGCCGGCGCCGCCACGCTGCCCGTCGCTGCCGCTCCTCCGCGCGCGCCCGCCTCGCGGTCGACGACCGCGATCGCTCCTCCGCAAGCCGCAGCAGCCCGAGCCCGCGCCGGCGCCGCTCCTCCCCACCTCCAGCGTCCTCCTCCGTCTCCGGTGTCCTCCCCGCCTCCCTCCGCCTCAATGATCCCGGCCGGTGAGCCTCCCAAGACTTAACAAATTTTGTTCATCTTTTTTTTCATAGATTGTTTTTTTCACTAGATGTGGTAGATGCTTAGTATATGTATGTATGTATACAATGTATGCTTAGTATATGTATGTATGCATACAATATATATATGTATGTATGTATACAATTTGCATAGAAAACATTTGACCATGTATAGTATAGAAAAAATTTGCATAGAAAAAAATTGACCATGTATAGTATAGAAAAAAGTTGCATAGGAAAAATTTGCATAGAAAAAAGTTGCAGAGAAAAAAGTTGACCATGTATTAAAAATATTTTAATGTTGTATCTTAAAAATATTGATAAAAAACATGTTAATATCTTATTTGGAAAATGTTAATATCTTAATGTTGTATTTGCAAAAGTTTGTCATGTATTTGCAAAATCAAGTGAACAAGAATTACAAAAATCATAATCAAGCATTTAAAAAATGTTAAATTTGCATAGAAACATTTTTGGCGTCGACGATGCCCGGCCCACATCCTCGTCGTCGACTCTGTGGCGCAACCTGCTTGAGAGGCGCCATGTCCGGGACTGGGCTCCGGCGGGCTGGCACTAGGAGGTGCTACCTTCCGGGGCGCGCAGCTTGGTGAGGAATCGGGCTCCCATTGTCGACCCGGAGCTTCTTTGGTGGTGGTCTCGTGGGCCACTATCGGTGCGCAGGCAGTCGGCCCCCGAGGAGGTAGTACGTCGCCATGTCAGGGAGGAGGACAAGCACGTCCGTCGCTACATGGTTGCGTTGGACGTCAGGTTCTCCAATACATGGCAGGTTCTTCAGGGATCTCACCCGAGCTATGATCCTGTGATGGTTCCTTCTCCTTGGGTGTCCACCGCCCGTGCCTCAGGAACCGCGAGTGAACTAGATTATTCGATAATAATCGATCTGTATTAGCTAGTGATGTTATATGATAATATTCGAGATGTATTAGTGATAATACTCGAGATGTATTCGAGATTATATTCGATAATATTCGATGATGCATTAACTGGATTATTCGAGTTGTATTAGTGATAATATTCGAGATGTATTCGAGATTATATTCGATAATATTCGATGATGCATGCATGTATTAGTGATATTATTCGAGATGCATTCTAATTTGAATACTAAATTGTTTTATCTTTCTTCTGGATTAGT
Source organism: Thinopyrum elongatum (assembly GCA_011799875.1). Lineage (NCBI taxonomy): Eukaryota > Viridiplantae > Streptophyta > Magnoliopsida > Poales > Poaceae > Thinopyrum > Thinopyrum elongatum. The sequence continues at coordinate 727,440,903 of CM022303.1, forward strand.
TAAGCTATGGACGCTAGCGGCAGAGACGGCAATGATCAAAACGAGATCATGTTCGACATGATCTGAAACCCAGCTGAGGGTGAACCTGAATTCGAAGATGACGGTGATATGTCCATTTTGCATCATGCTTTTATGTTGATATTTATTGCATTATGGGCTGTTATTACACATTATGGTACAATACTTATGCCATTTCTCTTTTATTTTACAAGGTTTATACAAAGAGAGAGAATGCCGGCAGCTGGAATTCTGGATCGGAAAGGAGCAAATCTGAGAGACCTATTCTGCACAACTCCAAAAGTCTTGAAAATTCATGGAGAATTATTTTGGAATATATAAGAATTATTGGGCGAAGAAAATACCAGAGGAGACCCACCAGGTGGCCACAAGCCTGGGGGGCGCGCACTACCCCCTGGGCGCGCCCCCAGGGCTTGTGGGCCCCCTGGCAGGTCTCCAGTGTCCATCTTCTGCTATATGAAGGGTTTTTACCTGGAAAAAATCAAGAGGAAGCATTCAGGACGAAACGCCTCCGTGTCAAGGCAGAACTTGGGTAGAACCAATCTAGGGCTCCGGCGGAGCTGTTCTGCCGGGGAAACTTCCCTCCGGGAGGGGGAAATCGAAGCCATCGTCATCACCAACGATCCTCTCATCGAGAGGGGATCAATCTCCATCAACATCTTCATGAGCACCATCTCCTCTCCAAACCCTTGTTCATCTCTTGTATCCGATCTTTGTCTCAAAACCTCAGATTGGTACCTGTGGGTTGCTAGTAGTGTTGATTACTCGTAGTTGATGCTAGTTGGTTTATTTGGTGGAAGATCATATGTTCAGATCCTAAATGATATTTAATACCACTCTGATCTTGAACATGAATATGCTTTGTGAGTAGTTACGTTTGTTTCTGAGGACATGGGAGAAGTCTTGTTATACGTAATCATGTGAATTTGGTATTCGTTCGATATTTTGATGAGATGTATCTTGTCTTTCCTCTAGTGGTGTTATGTGAACGTCGACTACATGACACTTCACCATGATTTGGGCCTAGGGGAAGGCATTGGGAAGTAATAAGTAGATGATGGGTTGCTAGAGTGATAGAAGCTTAAACCCTAGTTTATGCATTGCTTCGTAAGGGGCTGATTTGGATCCACATGTTTCATGCTATGGTTAGATTTATCTTAATTCTTCTTTCGTAGTTACGGATGCTTGCGAGAGGGGTTAATCAGAAGTGGGGGGCTTGTCCAGGTAAGGACAGCACCCAAGCACCGGTCCACCCACATATCAAATTATCAAAAAAACGAACGCGAATCATATGAGCATGATGAAAACTAACTTGACAATAATTCCCATGTGTCCTCGGGAGCGCTTTGCTTTATATAAGAGTTAGTCCAGGCTTATCCTTTCCTACAAAAAGGATTGGGCCACCTTGCTGCACCTTTGTTACACTTGTTACTTGTTACCCGTTACGAATTATCTTAACACAAAACTATCTGTTACCGATAATTTTAGTGCTTGCAGAGAATACCTTATTGAAAACCGCTTATCATTTTCTTATGCTCCTCGTTGGGTTCGGCACTCTTACTTATCGAAAGAACTACGATAGATCCCCTATACTTGTGGGTCATCAGGACCCTTTTCTGGCACCGTTGCCGGGGAGTGAAGCACCTTTGGTAAGGAAAAATATATATTGTGTGCTGAAACTTACTGTCACTTGTCACTATGGAAAATCACCCTTTGAGGGGCTTGTTCGGGGTATCTTCACCTTGACTGGAAGAACAAAGAGTTGCTCCTCAACCTACTGAACCTACTGAAAATATTTATTATGAAATTCCTTCGAGCATGTTAGAGAAACTGCTAGATAATCCTTATGCAGGAGATGGAACACTACATCCTGATATGCATCTAATCTATGTGGATGAAGTTTGTGGATTATTTAAGCTTGCAGGTTTGCCCAAGGATGAAGTCCGGAAGAAGGTCTTCCCTTTATCTTTGAAGGAGAAGGCATTGACATGGTATAGGCTATGCGATGATATTGGGACCTGGAATTACAACCGATTGAAATTGGAATTTCATCAGAAGTTTTATCATATGCATCTGGTTCATCATGATCAGAATTATATATATAATTTTTGGCCCCGTGAAGGAGAAAGTATCGCTCAAGTTTGGGGGAGGCTTAAGTCAATGTTATATTCATGACCCAATCATGAGCTCCCAAGAGAAATTATTATTCAGAATTTTTATGCTCGGCTTTCTCGTAATGATCAATCCATGCTCGATACTTCTTGTACTCGTTCTTTTATGAAGAAGACTATTGAATTCAAATGGGATCTCTTGGAAAGAATTAAACACAACTCTGAAGATTGGGAGCTTGACGAAGGTAAGGAGTCATGTATAAACCTAAAGTTTGATTGTGTTAAATCTTTCATGGATACCGATGCTTTTCGTGAATTTAGCACTAAATATGGACTTGACTCTGAGATAGTAGCTTCTTTCTGTGAATCTTTTGCTACTGATGTTGATCTCCTAAGGAGAAGTGGTTTAAATATCATCCCCCTATTGAAGTAAAAATAGTAAAACCCATTAAAGCTGGAGAGGAAACTATTACTCATAATGTTGATCCAGTTATTCCTACGGCTTACATTGAGAAACCACCTTTTCCTGTTAGGATAAAAGAACATGCTAAAACTTCAGCTGTGGTTCATAAGAGTTATACTAGAACACCTACACCCCCTGAACAAATTAAAGTTGAGCATAGTATAGTTATGGTTAAAGCTCTCTTGGTCGATAATATTCATGGGCATGTTATTTACTTCTATGATGAAGCTGCTAGAATTGCTAACCCCGATGAAAAAGATAAACATAGACCTATTGTAGGCATGCCTGTTGTCTCTGTTAAAATAGGAGATCATTGTTATCATGGCTTATGTGATTTGGGTGCTAGTGTGAGTGCAATTCCCTTTACCTTATATCAAGAAATTATGAATGATATTGCACCTGCTGAAATAGAAGATATTGATGTTACTATTAAGCTTGCTAATAGAGATACTATTTCAACAATTGGGATTGTTAGAGATGTTGAAGTCTTGTGTGGGTAAATAAAATACCCTACTGATTTTGCAGTCCTTGGTTCCCCACAAGATGATTTTTGTCCCATTATATTTGGTAGACCTTTATTGAACACCGTTAATGCTAAGATAGACTATGAGAAAGAAACTATTAGTGTGAGTTTTGGGGATGTGTCTCATGAGTTTAATTTCTCCAAATTTCGTAGACAACCCCATGATAAATAATTGCCTAATAAAGATGAAGTTATTGGTCTTGCTTCTATTGTTGTGCCTCCTACTGATCGTTTAGAACAATATTTGCTAGACCATGAAAATGAAATGTTCATGAATGAAAGAAAGGAAATAGATGAAATATTCTTTAAACAAATGTCAGTTTTGAAATACAACTTACAAGTAGAGACTCTTGGAGATCCTCTACCACCCAAGAGTGATCTTGTGTTTGATCTTAAACAATTACCTCATACTTTGAAGTCTGCTTATCTTGATGAAAAGAAGATATATCCTGTTATTATTAGTGCTAACCTTTCAGAGCATGAAGAAAAGAAATTATTAAAAACTCTAAAGAAGCAACGAACTGCTATTGGATATACTCTTGATGATCTTAAGGGCATTAGTCCCACTCTATGTCAACACAAAACTAATATGGAACCTGATGCTAAACCTGTCATTGATCATCAGCGACGGTTGAATCCTAAGATGAAAGAAGTGGTAAGAAATGAAATATTAATGCTTCTGGAAGCAGGTATAATTTATCCTATTGCTGATAGTAGATGGGTAAGTCCCGTTCATTGTGTCCCTAAGAAGGGTGGTAGTACTGTTGTGCCTAATGATAAGAATGAATTGATCCCACAAAGAATTGTCACAGGTTATAGAATGGTAATTGATTTTAGAAAATTAAATAAAGCTACTAGAAAAGATCATTATCCTTTACCTTTTATTGATCAGATGCTAGAAAGACTATCAAAACATACACACTTTTGCTTTCTAGATGGCTATTCTGGTTTTTCCCAAATACCTGTGTCACAAGAGGATCAAGAAAAAACTACTTTTACTTCCCTTTCGGTACCTTTGCTTATGGACATATGCCTTTTGGTCTATGTAATTCACCTGCTACCTTTCAAAGATGTATGACTGCTATATTATCTGACTTTTGTGAAAAGATTGTTGAGGTTTTCATGGATGATTTCTCCGTTTACGAAACTTCTTTTGATGATTGCCTAAGCAACCTTGATAGAGTTTTGCAGAGATGTGAAGAAACTAATCTTGTATTTAATTGGGAGGAGTGCCACTTTATGGTTAATGAAGGTATTGTCTTGGGGCATAAAATTTAAGAAAGAGGTATTGAAGTTGATAAAGCTAAAGCTGATGCTTGATACGTCTCCAACGTATCTATAATTTATGAAGTATTCATGCCATTATATTATCATTCTTGGATGTTTTACAATCATTTTATAGCAACTTTGTATCATTTTTTGGGACTAACCTATTGACATAGTGCCCAGTGCCAGTTGCTGTTTTTTGCTTGTTTTCTACATCGCAGGAAATCAATATCAAACGATGTCCAAATGCAGCAAAAATTTTTGGATAATTTTTTTGGACCAGAAGACCCAGGATGGGCTAAAAAGGTACTAGAGGGTAGGCCCGTGGTGGGCACAACCCACCTGGGCACGCCTAGGAGCCCAGGCGCGCCCAGGGGGTTGTGCCCCCCTCGGTGGTCTCCCGCGCCGCCTCTTCGCCCTATAAATTGCCAAATATTCCAAAACCCCCAGGGGTAACCCTAGACCAGAAGTTCTGCCGCCGCAAGCCTCTGTAGCCACGAAAAACCAATCTAGACCCCGTTCCGGCACCCTGCCAGAGGGGGAAATCATCACCGGTGGCCATCTTCATCATCCAGGCGGCCACCATGATGAGGAGGGAGTAGTCCACCCTTGGGCTGGCGGTTTGTACCAGTAGCTATGTGTTTAATATCTCTTTCTCATGTTCTTTATTTGACACGATCTTGATGTATCGTGGGCTTTGTTAATATAGTTGGATCATATGGTGTTTTCCCCTCTCTATCTTGTTGTGAATTGAGTTTTCCCTTTGAGATTTCGTTTTATCGGATTGAATAGTTTTATGGATTTGAGAGCACTTTATATATGTCTTGCATATGAATACCCATGGTGACAATGGGGTACTATATTTATTCACTTGATATATGTTTTGGCACTCAACTCGTAGATTCCCGAGGTGACATTGGGGTAATCTATGCATAGGGGTTGATGCACGTTCTCGTCTTTGTTTCTCCGGTAGAAATCTTGGGGCACTCTTTGAGGATCTTTGTGTTGGATTGAGTATTATGAATCTGAATTTGTTTTGGTGTTATTTTAGTATGAACTCTTGGATAGATTGAACGGAAAGAATAGCTTTGTGTTATTTTAGTACGAACTCTTCAATAGATTGAACGGAAAGAATAACTTTAAGGTGGTTTCGTACCCTCCAAACAATTTCTTCTTATGTTCTCCGCTAGATAAGAACTTTGGAGTGATTCTTCATCGTACGTTGAGGGATGGTTATATGATCCAATTAGATTAGCATTGTTGAGAGATTGCACTAGCGAAAGTATGGACCTTAGGCCTTGTTTTCAAGCATTGCAATACCATTTGTGCTCCGTTTTATCACTTGCTACCTTGCTGTTTTTATTTATTCAGATTATAAAAATATATTTCTACCAACCATATTACACTTTTATCTCCATCTCTTCACCGAACTAGTGCACCTATACAATTTGCCATTGTATTGGGTGTGTTGGGGACACAAGAGACTTTTTGTTATTTGGTTGCAGGGTTGTTTGAGAGAGACCATCTTCATCCTACGCCTCCCACGGATTGATAAACCTTAGGTCATCCACTTGAGAGAAAATTTCTACTATCCTACAAACCTTAGGTCATCCGCTTTATATAAGAGTTCGTCTAGGCTTATCCTTTGCTACAAAAAGGATTGGGCCACCTTGCTGCACCTTTGTTACACTTGTTACTTGTTAATTGTTACCCGTTACGAATTATCTTACCACAAAACTATCTGTTACCGATAATTTCAGTGCTTGCAGAGAATACCTTGCTGAAAACCATTCATCATTTCCTTCTGCTCCTCGTTGGGTTCGACACTCTTACTTATCAAAAGGACTACGATAGATCCCCTATACTTGTGGTTCATCAGGACTCTTTTCTGGCGCCATTGCCGGGGAGTGAAGCACCTTTGGTAAGTGGAATTTGATAAGGAAAATGTATATTGTGTGCTGAAATTTACTGTCACTTGTCACTATGGAAAATCATACTTTGAGGGGCTTGTTCAGCGTATCTTCACCTCGACTGGAAGAACAAACAGTTGCTCCTCAACCTACTGAAGCTACTGAAAATATTTATTATGAAATTCCTTCGGGTATGTTAGAGAAACTGCTAGCTAATCCTTATGCAGGAGATGGAACACTACATCCTGATATGCATCTAATCTATGTGGATGAAGTTTGTGGATTATTTAAGCTTGCAGGTTTGCCCAAGGATGAAGTTAGGAAGAAGGTCTTCCCTTTATCTTTGAAGGAGAAGGCATTGACATGGTATAGGCTATGCGATGATATTGGGACCTGGAATTACAACTGATTGAAATTGGAATTTTAGCAAAAGTTTTATCCTATGCATCTGGTTCATCGTGATCGGAATTATATATATATATAATTTTTGGAGTTGTGAAGGAGAAAGTATCGCTCAAGCTTGGGGGAGGCTAAAGTCAATGTTATATTCATGACCCAATCATGAGCTCCCAAGAGAAATTATTATTCAGAATTTTTATGCTCGGCTTTCTCGTAATGATCAATCCATGCTCGATACTTCTTGTACTGGTTGTTTTATGAAGAAGACTATTGAATTCAAATGGGATCTCTTGGAAAGAATTAAACACAACTCTAAAGATTGGGAGCTCGACGAAGGTAAGGAGTTAGGTATAAACCTTAAGTTTAATTGTTTTAAATCTTTCATGGATACTGATGCTTTTCATGAATTTAGCACTAAATATGGACTTGACTCTGAGATAGTAGCTTCTTTCTATGAATCTTTTGCTACTCATGTTGATCTCCCTAAGGAGAAGTGGTTTAAATATCATCCCCCTATTGAAGTAAAAATAGTAGAACCCATTAAAGCTGGAGAGGAAGCTATTACTTATAGTGTTGATCCAGTTATTCCTACGGCTTACATTCAGAAAGCACCTTTTCCTGTTAGGATAAAAGAACATGCTAAAACTTCAGCTGTGGTTCGTAAGAGTTATACTAGAACACCTACACCCACTAAACAAATTAAAGTTCAACCTAGTATTCCTATGGGTAAAGATCTCTTGGTCGACAATATCGATGGGCATGTTATTTACTTCTGAGATGAAGCTGCTAGAATTGCTAAACCCAATGAAAAAGATAAACATAGACCTGTTGTTGGCATGCCTGTTGTCTCTGTTAAAATAGGAGATCATTGTTATCATGGCTTATGTGATTTGGGTGCTAGAGTGAGTGCAATTCCCTTTACCTTATATCAAGAAATTATGAATGATATTGCACCTGCTGAAATAGAAGATATTGACGTTACTATTAAGCTTGCTAATAGAGATACTATTTCACTAATTGGGATTGTTAGAGGTGTTGAAGTCTTGTGTGGGAAAATAAAATACCCACTGATTTTCTAGTCCTTGGTTCCCCACAAGATGATTTTTGTCCCATTATATTTGGTAGACCTTTCTTGAACACCGTTAATGCTAAGATAGACTGTGAGAAAGAAACTATTAGTGTGAGTTTTGGGGATGTGTCTCATGAGTTTAATTTCTCCAAATTTCGTAGACAACCCCATGATAAAGAATTGCCTAATAAAGATCAATTATTGGTCTTGCTTCTATTGTTGTTCCTCCTACTGATCCTTTAGAACAATATTTGCTAGACTATGAAAACGATATGTTCATGAATGAAAGAAAGGAAATAGATGAAATATTCTTTACACAAATGCCGGTTTTGAAACACAACTTACTAGTAGAGACTCTTGGAGATCCTCTACCACCCAAGACTGATCCTGTGTTTGATCTTAAACAATTACCTCATACTTTGAAGTATGCTTATCTTGATGAAAAGAAGATATATCCTGTTATTATTAGTGCTAACTTTTCAGAGCATGAAGAAAAAAATTTATTGAAAACTCTAAAGAAGCACCGAGCTACTATTGGATATACTCTTGATGATCTTAAGGGCATTAGTCCCACTCTATGTCAACACAAAATTAATATGGAACCTGATGCTAATCCTGTTATTAATCATCAGCGACGGTTGAATCCTAAGATGAAAGAAGTGGTAAGAAATGAAATATTAAAGCTTCTGGAAGCAGGTATAATTTATCCTATTGCTGATAGTAGATGGGTAAGTCCCGTTCATTGTGTCCCTAAGAAGGGTGGTATTACTGTTGTGCCTAATGATAAGAATGAGTTGATCCCACAAAGAATTGTCACATGTTATAGAATGGTAATTAATTTTAGAAAATTAAATAAAGCTACTAGAAAAGATCATTATCCTTTACCTTTTATTGATCAGATGCTAGAAAGACTATCAAAACATACACACTTTTGCTTTCTAGATGGCTATTTTGGTTTTTCCCAAATACTCGTGTCACAAGAGGATCAAGAAAAAACTACTTTTACTTGTCCTTTTGGTACCTTTGCTTATAGACGTATGCCTTTTGGTCTATGTAGTGCACCTGCTAGCTTTCAAAGATGTATGACTGCTATATTCTCTGACTTTTGTGAAAAGATTGTTGAGGTTTTCATGGATGATTTCTCCGTTCATGGAACTTCTTTTGATCATTGCTTCAGCAACCTTGATCGAGTTTTGCAGAGATGTGAAGAAACTAATCTTGTATTGAATTGGGAGAAGTGCCACTTTATTGTTAATGAAGGTATTTTCTTGGGGCATAAAATTTCCGAAAGAGGTATTGAAGTTGATAAAGCTAATGTTGATGCTATAGAAAAAATGCCGTGTCCTAAGGATATCAATGGTATAAGAAGTTTCCTTGGTCATGCCGGTTTTATAGGAGATTTATTAAAGACTTCTCTGAAATTTCTAGGCCTCTCACTAATCTCTTGCAAAAAGATGTTCCATTTGTTTTTGAAAATGATTGTGTAGAAGCATTTGAAATACTTAAGAAAGCCTTAATTTCTGCACCTATTGTTCAACCACCTGATTGGAACCTACCCTTTGAAATTATGTGTGATGCTAGTGACTATCTTGTTGGGGCTGTTCTAGGACAAAGAATTGATAAGAAATTAAATGTTATCCATTATGCTAGTAAAACTCTAGACAGTGCTCAAAGAAATTATGCTACTACTGAGAAAGAATTTTTAGCAGTTGTATTTGCTTCTGATAAGTTTAGATCTTATATTGTTGATTCCAAAGTTACTGTTCACACTGATCATGCTGCTATTAAAAACCTTATGGAAAAGAAAGATGCTAAACCTAGACTCATTAGGTGGGTTCTCTTGTTACAAGAATTTGATTTACAATATTGTTGATAGAAAGGGAGCTGAGAACCCCGTAGCAGACAACTTGTCTAGGTTAGAAAATATTCTTGATGACCCACTACCTATTGCTAATAGCTTTACTGATGAACAACTAGCTGTCATAAATGCTTCTAGTAGTACTCCATGGTATGCAGACTATGCTAATTATATTGTTGCTAAATTTATACCACCGAGTTTCACGTACCAACAAAAGAAAAAGTTTTTCTATGATTTAAGACATTACTTCTGGGATGACCCATAACTTTACAAAGAAGGGGTAGATGGTGTTATTAGACGTTGTATACCTGAGTATGAACAGGAACAGATCCTACGAAAGTGTCACTCCGAGGCCTACGGAGGACACCATGCTGGTGATAGAACTGCACACAAGGTATTACAATCTGGCCTACTCTTTTCAAGGATGGTCGTAAGTTTGTCTTGTCCTGTGATGAATGTCAAAGAATTGGTAATATTAGTAGACGTTAGGAAATGATTTTGAATTATTCACTTGTTATTGAACCATTTGATGTTTGGGGATTTTATTATATGGGACCATTTCCTTCCTCTAATGGGTATACACATATTTTGGTTGCTGTCGATTATGTTACTAAGTGGGTAGAAGCTATTCCAACTAGTAGTGCTGATCATAACACTTCCATTAAAATGCTTAAAGAAGTTATTTTCCCGAGGTTCAGAGTCCCTAGAAATTTAATGACTGATGGTGGTTTACACTTTATTCATGGTGCTTTCCGTAAATTGCTTGCTAAGTATGATGTTAACCATATTATTGCATCTCCATACCATCCTCAGTCTAGTGGGCAAGTAGAATTAAGTAATAGAGAAATAAAATTGATCTTGCAAAAAACTGTTAATAGATCTAGAAAGAACTGGTCTAAGAAACTTGATGATGCATTATGGGCTTATAGAACTACTTATAAAAATCCTATGGGTATGTCTCCATATAAAATGGTTTATGGAAAAGCTTGTTACTTACCTCTTGAACTAGAACGTAAAGCTTATTGGGCAATTAAAGAGCTCAACTATGATTTCAAACTTGCCGGTGAGAAGAGGTTATTTGACATTAGCTCACTTGATGAATGGAGAACCCAAGCCTATGAGAATGCCAAATTGTTTAAAGAAAAAGTTAAAAGATGGCATGATAAAAGGATACAAAAGCGTGAATTCAATGTAGGTGACCATGTCTTGCTATAGAATTCTCGTTTAAGATTTTTTGCAGGAAAACTTCTCTCTAAATGGGAAGGGCCTTATATTATCGAGGAAGTTCATTGTTCCGGCGCCATCAAGATCAACAATGCCGAAGGCAATAACCCGAAGGTGGTGAACGGACAAAGAATCAAACATTATATCTCAGGTACTCCCATAAATGTTGAAACCAATATTATTAATACCATAACACTGGAGGAGTACATAAGGGATTTCTACCAGAACGCCCCAGACCTATGAAATGGAATAGGTATGTGATACGGTAAGTAAACTGACTCCAAAACTTTTCCAAAAGCAATTTTACTCCGTTTTGGATTATTTAAAAAATTAGGAAAATAAAAAGTAGTCCAAAAAGTGCACTAGGAGGCGGCAAGCCTTGGCGGCGCGCCCTACCCCCCTAGGCGCGCCTCCCAGGCTTGTGGCCCCCTCGTGTGTCCTCCGGACTCCACTTTCTTGCAGAACACCTCTTTTGGTCGGTAAAAATTCATTATATAATATCCCGAAGGTTTTGACCACCGTATCACGGCAATACCCTCTGTTCTTGTTTCGAGCTGTTTTTCTGACAGATCTAGATCGCCATGACGTCCCCAAGTGCTCCGAAGGACAAGTTCTTCGAGAAGGTCATCAACCCCTACCTTGCGAAGGTGCTGCAACACCCTCAAACCATTGAGATGCGTGAGGGGGTGCTGCACATCTGGGATGTTCAAGGGCCAAAGAGGACCGGAAGCGTGGAGACCAGGCTCGAAGCGATGGAGAAGCAAGTCTTCAAGTGCCAAGGGATGGTGGAACGCAGACTCAATGTCAATCACTCCAGGATCACGGAATTTACCTGTGATCACAAGAAGGATGCCAAGAACATCGAGGCGGCCATCTTCAAACATCATGAGAAAATCGAGCATCTCCAAGACTAGATCTATGACCTACAAAACCAAAACTATGAGTATGAATACAGGTTTAAAAGGATGAGTTTGGCTGCATGTTTGAGGATCCCGGAGACTCGTTCATCTTTTTACGATGGTGAACCTATGCCTTGGAAGACGGAAGACAAGCTTCCCTCATCATCAACCTCAACACCATCACCTCCGAAGAAGGAGACTTGAGTATATGGGTATGGGCACTCCCCTTGGCTAATGCCAAGCTTGGGGGAGGTGCCCCGGTATCGTATCACCATCACGCCTTTACCTTTATCATTTTTCTTAGTTCGATCCTTTTGGTTATATCTTACCTAGTAGAATAAAGTTTTTAGTATGATCTAGCTTTGAGTTTTGCTTTGTGATTCCCTCTATGTAATCGAGTCCGAGAGTTATATAATAAATGTTAGTTTGAGTTGAGGGCTTTGCTTTCCTGCTATGATCTTGAGAAAAAAGAAAATAAAGAATAAGAGAAATAAAAAGATTATATAATGATCTTATGGGAAGTGATGACTTCACATATAAGAAGTATGTTGTATGAAACTTGTTGGGAGTTGACAAACATAGTTTTGGTCATTGTTGCAATTAATAGGAAATAATAAAGAAAGAGAGGTCTCACATATAAATACACTATCTTGGACATCTTTTGTGATTATGATCACTCATTGAAATATTATATGCTAAAAGGTTAATGTCGGACAAGGAAGACAACATAATAGGCTATGTTTCTTTATATCTGAATGGAAGTTATATTGTCATGGATCCCCCAACATGTTGAGTTTGTTTCCCATCCTATGCTAGCCAAATCTTTTGCACCAAGTAGAGATACTACTTGTCCATCCAAAATTCCTTAAACCAGTTTTGCCATGAGAGTCCACCATACCTACCTATGGATTGGGTAAGATCCTTCAAGTAAGTTGTCATCGGTGCAAGCAATAAAAATTGCTCTTTAAATATGTATGATCTATTAGTGTGAGGAAAATAAGCTTTATAGGAACTTGTGATATGGAAGAAATAAAAGCGACAGACTGCATAATAAAGTTCTTTATCACAAGGGGCAATATAAAGTGACGTTCTTTTGCATTAAGATTTTGTGCATTCAACCATAAAAGCGCATGACAACTGCTGCTTCCCACTTTGAAGGGCCTATCTTTTATTTTGTTGCCTACCCTTATACGAGAGTCATGTTGATCTTCACATCTTCTTTTTATACTTTTTCTTTTTGGCAAGCACTATATGTTTGGGAAGATCCAGATATATATATCCACTTGGATGTAGATATTCATAAACTATTATTGTTGATGTTACCCTTGAGGTAAATGGTTGGGAGGCGAAATTATAAGCCCCTATCTTTCTCTGTGTCTGGTTGAAGCTTTGATCTCATAGGTATCATGTGAGTGTTAGCAATCATGAAAGACTAGAAGATGGTTGAGTATGTGAAACTTGCTATATGAAAGCTCTTGCATTGACTCTTTCCGATGTTGTGATAAATTGCAATTGTTTCAATGACCAAAGTCATAGTTTGTTGGTTTTCAATAATGTTCTTGATTCATTCTTTATGTTGTGAATGAATTGTTACTTTAGCATAAGAAATTATATGACTATTCATGTTGCTGTTCTAAAGATGATCGTGATGCCCTCATGTCCGTATTTTATTTTATCGACACCTCTATCTCTAAACATGTGGACATGATTATCAATTTCGGTTTCCGCTTGAGGAGAAGCGAGGTCTAAGCTTGGGGGAGTTGATACGTCCATTTTGCATCATGCTTTTATGTTGGTATTTATTGCATTATGGGCTATTATTACACATTATGGTACAATACTTATGCCTTTTCTCTCTTATTTTACAATGTTTATACAAAGAGGGAGAATGGCGGCAGCTGGAATTCTGGACCGGAAAGGAGCAAATCTGAGAGACCTATTCTGCACAACTCCAAAAGTCCTGAAAATTCACGGAGAATTATTTTGGAATATATAAGAATTATTGGGCAAAGAAAATACCAGAGGGGACCCACCAGGTGGCCACAAGCCTGGTGGGAGAGGCCTACCCCTTGGGCGCGCCCCTAGGGCTTGTGGGACCCCTGGCAGGTCTCCGGTGTCCATCTTCTGCTATATGAATGGTTTTTGCCTAGAAAAAATCAAGAGGAAGCTTTCAGGATGAAACACCGCCGTGTCGAGGCAGAACTTGGGCACAACCAATCTAGGGCTCCGGCAGAGCTGTTCTGCCTGGGAAACTTCCCTCCGGGAGGGAGAAATCGAAGCCATCGTCATCACCAACGATGCTCTCATTGAGAGGGGATCGATCTCCATCAACATCTTCATCAGGACCATCTCCTGTCCAAACACTAGTTCATCTCTTGTATCCGATCTTTGTCTCAATACCTCAGATTGGTACCTGTGGGTTGCTAGTAGGGTTAATTACTCCTTGTAGTTGATGCTAGTTGGTTTATTTGGTGGAAGATCATATGTTCAGATCCTTAATGATATTTAATACCCCTCTGATCTTGAACATGAATATGCTTTGTGAGTAGTTACATTTGTTCCTGAGGACATGGGAGAAGTCTTGTTATACGTAATCATGTGAATTTTGTATTCGTTCGATATTTTGATGAGATGTATGTTGTCTTTCCTCTAGTGGTGTTATGTGAACGTCGACTACATGACACTTCACCATGATTTGGGCCTAGGGGAAGGCATTGGGAAGTAATAAGTAGATGATGGGTTGCTAGAGTGATAGAAGCTTAAACCCTAGTTTATGCATTGCTTCGTAAGGGGCTGATTTGGATCCACATGTTTCATGCTATGGTTAGATTTATCTTAATTCTTCTTTCGTAGTTACGGATGCTTGCAAGAGGGGTTAATCAGAAGTGGGGGGCTTGTCCAGTTAAGGACAGCACCCAAGCACCGGTCCACCCACATATCAAATTATCAAAGAAACGAACGCAAATCATATGAGCATGAAGAAAACTAACTTGACAATAATTCCCATGTGTCCTCGGGAGTGCTTTGCTTTATATAAGAGTTAGTCCAGGCTTATCCTTTGCTACAAAAAGGAATGGGCAACCTTGCTGCACCTTTGTTAGACTTGTTACTTGTTACCCGTTACGAATTATCTTACCACAAAACTATCTGTTACCGATAATTTCAGTGCTTGCAGAGAATACCTTGCTGAAAACCGCTTATCATTTCCTTATGCTCGTTGTTGGGTTCGGCACTCTTACTTATCGAAAGGACTACGATAGATCCCCTATACTTGTGGGTCATCAGGACTCTTTTCTGGCACCGTTTCCGGGGAGTGAAGCGCCTTTGGTAAGTGGAATTTGGTAAGGAAAAATATATATTGTGTGCTGAAACTTACTGTCACTTGTCACTATGGAAAATCACCCTTTGAGGGGCTTGTTCAGGGTATCTTCACCTCGACTGGAAGAACAAAGAGTTGCTCCTCAACCTACTGAACCTACTGAAAATATTTATTATGAAATTCCTTCGAGCATGTTAGAGAAACTGCTAGCTAATCCTTATGCAGGAGATGGAACACTACATCCTGATATGCATCTAATCTATGTGGATGAAGTTTGTGGATTATTTAAGCTTGCAGGCTTGCCCAAGGATAAAGTCAGGAAGAAGGTCTTCCCTTTATCTTTGAAGGAGAAGGCATTGACATGGCATAGGCTATGCGATGATATTGGGACCTGGAATTACAACCGATTGAAATTGGAATTTCATCAGAAGTTTTATCATATGCATCTGGTTCATCATGATCAGAATTATATATATAATTTTTGGCCCCGTGAAGGAGAAAGTATCGCTCAAGCTTGGGGGAGGCTTAAGTCAATGTTATATTCATGACCCAATCATGAGCTCCCAAGAGAAATTATTATTCAGAATTTTTATGCTCGGCTTTCTCGTAATGATCAATCCATGCTCGATACTTCTTGTACTCGTTCTTTTATGAAGAAGACTACTGAATTCAAATGGGATCTCTTGGAAAGAATTAAACACAACTCTGAAGAATGGGAGCTTGACGAAGGTAAGGAGTCATGTATAAACCTTAAGTTTGATTGTGTTAAATCTTTCATGGATACCGATGCTTTTCATGAATTTAGCACTAAATATGGACTTGACTCTGAGATAGTAGCTTCTTTCTGTGAATCTTTTGCTACTCATGTTGATCTCCTAAGGAGAAGTGGTTTAAATATCATCCCCCTATTGAAGTAAAAATAGTAAAACCCATTAAAGCTGGAGAGGAAACTATTACTTATAATGTTGATCCAGTTATTCCTACGGCTTACATTGAGAAACCACCTTTTCCTGTTAGGATAAAAGAACATGCTAAAACTTCAGCTGTGGTTCATAAGAGTTATACTAGAACACCTACACCCCCTGAACAAATTAAAGTTGAACATAGTATAGTTATGGTTAAAGCTCTCTTGGTCGATAATATTCATGGGCATGTTATTTACTTCTATGATGAAGCTGCTAGAATTGCTAACCCCGATGAAAAAGATAAACATAGACCTATTGTAGGCATGCCTGTTGTCTCTGTTAAAATAGGAGATCATTGTTATCATGGCTTATGTGATTTGGGTGCTAGTGTGAGTGCAATTCCCTTTACCTTATATCAAGAAATTATGAATGATATTGCACCTGCTGAAATAGAAGATATTGATGTTACTATTAAGCTTGCTAATAGAGATACTATTTCAACAATTGGGATTGTTAGAGATGTTGAAGTCTTGTGTGGGTAAATAAAATACCCTACTGATTTTGCAGTCCTTGGTTCCCCACAAGATGATTTTTGTCCCATTATATTTGGTAGACCTTTATTGAACACCGTTAATGCTAAGATAGACTATGAGAAAGAAACTATTAGTGTGAGTTTTGGGGATGTGTCTCATGAGTTTAATTTCTCCAAATTTCGTAGACAACCCCATGATAAATAATTGCCTAATAAAGATGAAGTTATTGGTCTTGCTTCTATTGTTGTGCCTCCTACTGATCGTTTAGAACAATATTTGCTAGACCATGAAAACGATATGTTCATGAATGAAAGAAAGGAAATAGATGAAATATTCTTTAAACAAATGTCAGTTTTGAAATACAACTTACAAGTAGAGACTCTTGGAGATCCTCTACCACCCAAGAGTGATCTTGTGTTTGATCTTAAACAATTACCTCATACTTTGAAGTCTGCTTATCTTGATGAAAAGAAGGTATATCCTGTTATTATTAGTGCTAACCTTTCAGAGCATGAAGAAAAGAAATTATTAAAAACTCTAAAGAAGCAACGAACTGCTATTGGATATACTCTTGATGATCTTAAGGGCATTAGTCCCACTCTATGTCAACACAAAATTAATATGGAACCTGATGCTAAACCTGTCATTGATCATCAGCGACGGTTGAATCCTAAGATGAAAGAAGTGGTAAGAAATGAAATATTAAAGCTTCTGGAAGCAGGTATAATTTATCCTATTGCTGATAGTAGATGGGTAAGTCTCGTTCATTGTGTCCCTAAGAAGGGTGGTAGTACTGTTGTGCCTAATGATAAGAATGAATTGATCCCACAAAGAATTGTCACAGGTTATAGAATGGTAATTGATTTTAGAAAATTAAATAAAGCTACTAGAAAAGATCATTATCCTTTACCTTTTATTGATCAGATGCTAGAAAGACTATCAAAACATACACACTTTTGCTTTCTAGATGGCTATTCTGGTTTTTCCCAAATACCTGTGTCACAAGAGGATCAAGAAAAAACTACTTTTACTTCCCTTTCGGTACCTTTGCTTATGGACATATGCCTTTTGGTCTATGTAATTCACCTGCTACCTTTCAAAGATGTATGACTGCTATATTCTCTGACTTTTGTGAAAAGATTGTTGAGGTTTTCATGGATGATTTCTCCGTTTACGAAACTTCTTTTGATGATTGCCTAAGCAACCTTGATATAGTTTTGCAGAGATGTGAAGAAACTAATCTTGTATTTAATTGGGAGGAGTGCCACTTTATGGTTAATGAAGGTATTGTCTTGGGGCATAAAATTTAAGAAAGAGGTATTGAAGTTGATAAAGCTAAAGCTGATGCTTGATACGTCTCCAACGTATCTATAATTTATGAAGTATTCATGCCATTATATTATCATTCTTGGATGTTTTACAATCATTTTATAGCAACTTTGTATCATTTTTTGGGACTAACCTATTGACATAGTGCCCAGTGCCAGTTGCTGTTTTTTGCTTGTTTTCTACATCGCAGGAAATCAATATCAAACGATGTCCAAATGCAGCGAAAATTTTTGGATAATTTTTTTGGACCAGAAGACCCAGGATGGGCTAAAAAGGTACTAGAGGGTAGGCCCGTGGTGGGCACAACCCACCTGGGCACGCCTAGGAGCCCAGGCGCGCCCAGGGGGTTGTGCCCCACTCGGTGGTCTCCCGCGCCGCCTCTTCGCCCTATAAATTGCCAAATATTCCAAAACCCCCAGGGGTAACCCTAGACCAGAAGTTCTGCCGCCGCAGGCCTCTGTAGCCACGAAAAACCAATCTAGACCCCGTTCCGGCACCCTGCCAGAGGCGGAAATCATCACCGGTGGCCATCTTCATCATCCAGGTGGCCACCATGATGAGGAGGGAGTAGTCCACCCTCGGGCTGGCGGTTTGTACCAGTACCTATGTGTTTAATATCTCTTTCTCATGTTCTTTATTTGGCACGATCTTGATGTATCGTGGGCTTTGTTAATATAGTTGGATCATATGGTGTTTTCCCCTCTCTATCTTGTTGTGAATTGAGTTTTCCCTTTGAGATTTTGTTTTATCGGATTGAATAGTTTTATGGATTTGAGAGCACTTTATATATGTCTTGCATATGAATACCCATGGTGACAATGGGGTACTATATTTATTCACTTGATATATGTTTTGGCACTCAACTCATAGATTCCCGAGGTGACATTGGGGTAATCTATGCATAGGGGTTGATGCACGTTCTCGTCTTTGTTTCTCCGGTAGAAATCTTGGGGCACTCTTTGAGGATCTTTGTGTTGGATTGAGTATTATGAATCTGAATTTGTTTTGGTGTTATTTTAGTATGAACTCTTGGATAGATTGAACGGAAAGAATAGCTTTGTGTTATTTTAGTACGAACTCTTCAATAGATTGAACGGAAAGAATAACTTTAAGGTGGTTTCGTACCCTCCAAACAATTTCTTCTTATGTTCTCCGCTAGATAAGAACTTTGGAGTGATTCTTCATCGTACATTGAGGGATGGTTATATGATCCAATTAGATTAGCATTGTTGAGAGATTGCACTAGCGAAAGTATGGACCTTAGGCCTTGTTTTCAAGCATTGCAATACCATTTGTGCTCCGTTTTATCACTTGCTACCTTGCTGTTTTTATTTATTCAGATTATAAAAATATATTTCTACCAACCATATTACACTTTTATCTCCATCTCTTCACCGAACTAGTGCACCTATACAATTTGCCATTGTATTGGGTGTGTTGGGGACACAAGAGACTTTTTGTTATTTGGTTGCAGGGTTGTTTGAGAGAGAGCATCTTCATCCTACGCCTCCCACGGATTGATAAACCTTAGGTCATCCACTTGTGAGAAAATTTCTACTGTCCTACAAAACTCTGCGCCTGGAGGCCCAACATGAGTCTACAAGAATAAAGTTGCGTAGTAGACATCAAGCTCTTTTCTGGCGCCGTTGCCGGGGAGGTGAGTGCTTGAAGGTATATCTTTAGATCTTGCAATTGAATCTTTTAGTTTCTTGTTTTATCACTAGTTTGTTTATAAAAGAAAACTACAAAAAAATGGAATTGAGGTGGTCTCATATTGTTCATATTTATCATGTCTTTCTTGAAAATGATGGAAAGGAAAATTGTGCTCAATTATTAGAGGAATAATTCTATAAAATGTTTGACAAAAAATCTTTGAATGATGAGCATGATTGCAATGTTGTTGCTATGAACTCTTTGAATATCCATGATACTAACGATATGCAATGCCATAAGCTTGGGGATGCTATGTTTGATGAAAATGATATTTTTAGTCCCCCAAGTTTTGATGAGAAAATTTATTATGATGATAGCATGCCTCCTATTTATGATGATTATATTGATGAGAGTGGGTTTGGAAGAGTGTCAACTCTAGGTAATAGTGATCCCGCTATTTTGGAGGTTGTTGAATCTTATTGTAATAATTATGAAAGTGGATTTGGAGAGGTCATGACTTTATTTAGTGATGATTCCACTATTTTGGAAGAGGTTTCAATTGATTATGAGAACGAAGTTGCTATCTATGATGATTATGGTGATGACATGTATGCTATATTGAGTAATGATAACTATGAAACTTGTCATCATGATTTTAATTTTCAATCACATGATAGTTATATTGATAAATCCATTCATGATGCTACTGAAAATTATTATGAGAGAGGAACTTGTGATTCATGATGCTCTCTTTATGTTTCAATTCTTATCTTTTATGTGAGCATCATTGAAACATTCATGCCTAGCCAAAAAGGCATTAAAGAAAAGCGCTTGTTGGGAGACAACCCAACATTTACCCCTACTATTTTTGTGTGTTCACATGATTAGTATACTGTACTAATTATTTTTTATAGCTTTTGATTCAATAAAGTGCCAAGTAAAGCCTTTGGGATAGTGTGGATTATAGTTGACTTGATTCTGTGCAAAAACAGAAACTTTTGCGTCCAGTACAGAAATTCCTTTATTTTACTGGAATGTGGAAACATTCCGAATTTTTTACAGTTGATGGGAATAAAATTTTTCTATCTTTCCTAATTTTTCAGAATTTTTGGAGTTGCAGAAGTATGACCTTAATTCAGATCTTTACGTACTGTTCTGTTTTTGACAGATTCTGTTTTTCAATGCATAGTTTGCTTGTTTTATGGTTTCCATGGCTTATATTGCTTAATATAAATTGTGGAAATTGTAGATTACGTTAGGCATTGTGTGTGAACAATTATGAATCTTATCTTCACAGTACCAAAGTGAACGATTTGTCTTTATCATACTAACTCATCTCATGAAGTTCCGTTAAGTTTTGTGTGATTGAAGTTTTCAAGTTTTGGGTGAGATATCGATATGAGGAGAATAAGGAGTGACAAGACCCTAAGCTTGGTGATTCCCAAGGCATCCCCAAGTCAATATTCAAGTAATATCCAAGCAACCAAGCTTGGGGATGCCCCGGAAGGCATCCCCTCTTTCGTCTTCAACATTATCGGTAACCTCACCTGGAGCTATATTTTCATTCGTCACATGATATGAGTTTTTCTTGGAGAGTCATTTTATTTTAGTTGGATTTTCTTGATGTTATTTATATAATGTTTTGCATCTTTTATTTCAAATAAAAATGTCAAGTATAGCATTCATGCTTATTTTGCAAGTCTATATGTTGCTGTTTGAAAACAGAAAGTTTATCGCTGTTGCAAAAATTCTCCAGAAAATTCACAATGTGATAAAATGTTGAAATGTTTTGCACAATAAGATATAATAAATTTTCTACAGTGTAGTCAATTTTCAGAATTTTTGGAGTTAGGGAAGTATGATGAATATTGCAGTCTTTACAGACTGTTCTGTTTAGACAGATTGCTGTTATGTTTGCATTGTTTGCATATGTTTGCTTGTTTAACGATTCTATTTGAAGATAGGAGTATTAAATATGCAGAGGCATTTAGTATGCAATGTTAAATAATAATTTTAGTGATTTTCTACAGTAGAGAATGATAAGGTTATGCATTGATTTATACTAACTTATCTCATGAGTTCTTGTTGAGTTTTGTGTGGATGGAGTTTTTAAGATTTAGGGAAACCGTGATATAAAAGAAATTAAGGAGACACAAAAGCTCATGCTTGGGGATGCCCAAGGCATCCCAAGTTAATATTCCAAGAAGTCTCAAGCATCTAAGCTTGGGGATGCCCCGGTAGGCATCCCACCTTTCTTCATCAACAATTATAGGTTAGCCTCGGTTGAACCTAAGTTTTTGCTTCTTCACATGATGTGTGCTATTCTTGAAATGTTATTTTTTTTGTTTTGCTTTCTGTTTTAATAAAATATTTAGATCTAAAACTTTTAAATAAGGGAGGGTCCTCACATAGCTACCTATTTACTTAACTACTCAGTTGATCTTAACTTATATCTTTTTGGAGTAGCTTGTCATTTACTCTTGTGCTTCACTTATATCCTATGAGTAAATTGTTGAATGAATTGAATATCATGAATTTGAAATTACATGTTCATATCATGCCTAGTAGTAGCTTCACATTGGGTTTAGAAAGTGAAATCTTTTGAAGCTTCACAATCACAATATTGGTCATACAAGCAATTCATGAGGAAGAGAACTTTCACATACAAATATATTATCTTGGACATCTTCTATGATTGTGAATACCCATCATTAATTATTTTCAAACATGAGAAAATTAGTTGATGTTGGACAAGGAAGACAACATAATGAGTTATGGTTGTGTATATTTGCATAGAAGTTATATTGTCATGGATCCTCCAACATGTGGTGTTTGCCTAGGATCTTTTGCTAGCCAAAAATTCGTACTAAGTAGAGACACTACTTGTGCATCCAAAAACCCTTAAACCCAGTTTCTTGCCATGAGTGTCCACCATACCTACCTATGGATTGAATAAGATCCCTCAAGTAAGTTGTCATCGGTGCATAAAGCAATAAAAATTGCTCCTAAACATGTTTGATCTTTTATTTTTAGGGAAAATTGAGCGTTGTACGAACTTGTGATGGCAAAGTAATAAAAGCGACGGACTACATAATAAAGGTTGCTATCATAACGGTCAATATAACATGACGTTCCTTTGCATTAATAGTTTGGGCATCCAAAAATAAAAAGCGCATGACAACCTCTGCTTCCCTCTGTGAAGGGCCTATCCTTTACTTTTTAGTATTTACTTTTATGCAAGAGTCAATAGTATGCATTCTCATTTCAACCTCAATTATTCTCTAGTTGGCAAGCATCATGTGGTGGGGAAAGATCTAGGAACATATGGCTAGTCAAATATATTTGATCATGATTTATTATTGTTGACAATTATCTCTATGATAAATGAGTTGGGAGGCGAAACATTAAGCCCCTATCTTTCTCTGTGTTCGATGGATGCCATTTGTTCTAAGAGTATGCTTTGAGTACTAGAAATCATAGAAGAATATATGATGATTGAGTATGTGGAGATCTTTCTTAGATTTTGTTGAATAACTTGAATTGCAATTATTTGTTGACTGAGGACATAGGTTGTTGAGTTTCAAGAGAATTCATTGTTTGAACCTTAACATGTGAATTGGTTGCTACTTTAACATGAGAAGTTTCATGAGAAAGAATTTCTGTTATGATGTTAGAAAAAGTGATTGAAATTACCATTGATCAAACTTGTGCACTTTGCTAGCATTCACACTTCATAAGTTGTTTCTTTTATCATTTACCTACTCAAGGACGAGTAGGAATTAAGCTTGGGGATGCTGATACGTCTCCAACGTATCTATAATTTATGAAGTATTCATGCTATTATATTATCATTCTTGGATGTTTTACAATCATTTTATAGCAACTTCATATCATTTTTTGGGACTAACCTATTGACATAGTGCCCAGTGGCAGTTGCTATTTTTTTGCTTGTTTTTTACATCGCAGGAAATCAATATCAAACGAAGTCCAAATGCAGCGAAAATTTTTGGAGATTTTTTTTGGACCAGAAGACCCAGGATGGACTAAAAAAGTACCAGAGGGGAGGCCCGAGGTGGGCACAACCCACCTGGGCGCGCCTAGGAGCCCAGGCGCGCCCAGGGGGGTTGTGCCGCCCTCGGTGGCCTCCCGCACCGCCTCTTCGCCCTATAAATTGCCAAATATTCCAAAACACCCAGGGGTAACCCTAGATCAGAAGTTCCGCTGCCGCAGCCCTCTGTAGCCATAAAAAACAATCTAGACCCCGTTTCAACACCCTGCCGGAGGGAGAAATCATCACCGGTGGCCATCTTCATCATCCCGACGGCCACCACGATGAGGAGGGAGTAGTCCACCCTCGGGGCTGGCGGTTTGTACCAGTAGCTATGTGTTTAATCTCTCTCTCTCTCGTGTTCTTGATTTGGCACGATCTTGATGTATCGCGGGCTTTGTTACTATAGTTGGATCATATGGTGTTTTCCCCTCTCTATCTTGTTGTGAATTGAGTTTTCCCTTTGAGATTTTGTTTTATCAGATTGAATACTTTTCTGGATTTCAGAGCACTTGATATATGTCTTGCATATGAATACCCATGGTGACAATGGGTATTATATTGATTCACTTGATATATGTTTTGGCACCCAACTCGCGGATTCCCGAGGTGACATTGGGGTAATCTATGCATAGGGGTTGATGCACGTTCTCGTCTTTGTTTCTCCGGTAGAAATCTTGGGGAACTCTTTGAGGTTCTTTGTGTTGGATTGAGTATTATGAATCTGAATTTGTTTTGGTGTTATTTTAGTACGAACTCTTGGATAGATCGAACGGAAAGAATAGCTTTGTGTTATTTTAGTACGAACTCTTGAATAGATCGAACGGAAAGAATAACTTTAAGGTTATTTCGTACCCTACAAACTATTTCTTCTTATGTTCTCCGCTAGATAAGAACTTTGGAGTGATTCTTCCTCGCACGTTGAGGGATGGTTTTATGATCCAATTAGATTAGCATTGTTGAGAGATTGCACTAGCGAAAGTACGGAACCTAGGCCTTGTTTTCAAGCATTGCAATACCGTTTGTGCTCCATTTTATCACTTGCTACCTTGCTGTTTTTATTTATTCAGATTATAAAAATATATTTCTACCATCCATATTACACTTTTATCACCATCTCTTTGCCGAACTAGTGCACCTATACAATTTGCCATTGTATTGGGTGTGTTGGGGACACAAGAGACTTTTTGTTATTTGGTTGCAGGGTTGTTTGAGGGAGACCATCTTCATCCTATGCCTCCCACGGATTGATAAACCTTAGGTCATCCACTTGAAGTAGCGTAGTAGTCATCAATGCTATAGAAAAAATGTCGTGTCCTAAAGATATCAAAGGTATAAAAAGTTTCCTTGGTCATGCCAGTTTCTATAGGAGATTTATTAAAGACTTATCTAAAATTTCTAGGCCTCTCACTAATCTCTTGCAAAAATATGTTCCATTTGTTTTTGATGATGATTGTGTAGAAGCATTTGAAATACTTAAGAAAGCCTTACTTTCTGCACCTATTTTCAACCACTTGATTGGAACCTACCCTTTGAAATTATGTGTGATGCTAGTGACTATGCTGTTGGGGCTGTTCTAGGACAAAGAGTTGATAGGAAATTAAATGTTATCCATTATGCTAGTAAAACTCTAGACAGTGATCAAAGAAATTATGCTACTACTGAGAAAGAATTTTTAGCAGTTGTATTTTCTTGTGATAAGTTTAGATCTTATATTGTTGATTCCAAAGTTACTGTTCACACTGATCATGTTGCTATTAAATACCTTATGGAAATGAAAGATGCTAAACCTAGACTCAATAGTTGGGTTCTCTTGTTACAAGAATTTGATTTACATATTGTTGATAGAAAGGGAGCTGAGAACCCCATAGCAGACAACTTGTATAGGTTAGAAAATATTCTTGATGACCCACTACCTATTGATGATAGCTTTCCTGATGAACAACTAGCTGTCATAAATGCTTATAGTAGTACCCCATGGTATGCAAACTACACTAATTATATTGTTGCTAAATTTATACTACCGAGTTTCACGTACCAACAAAAGAAAAAGTTTTTCTATGATTTAAGACATTACTTCTGGGATGACCCACACCTTTACAAAGAAGGGGTAGATGGTGTTATTAGACGTTGTGTACCTGAGTAAGAACAAGAACAGATCCGACGCAAGTGTCACTCCGAGGCCTACAGAGGACACCATGCTGGTGATAGAACTGCACACAAGGTATTACAATCTGGTTTTTATTGGCCTACTCTTTTCAAGGATGCTCGTAAGTTTGTCTTGTCCTATGATGATTGTCAAAGAATTGGTAATATTAGTAGATGTCAGGAAATGCCTATGAATTATTCACTTGTTATTGAACCATTTGATGTTTGGAGATTTGATTATATGGTACCTTTTCCTTCCTCTAATGGATATACACATATTTTGGTTGCTGTTGATTATGTTACTAAGTGCGTAGAAGCTATTCCAACTAGTAGTGCTGATCATAACACTTCCATTAAAATGCTTAAAGAAGTTATTTTCCCGAGGTTCAGAGTCCCTAGAAATTTAATGACTGATGGTGGTTTACACTTTATTCATGGTGCCTTCCGTAAATTGCTTCCTAAGTATGATGTTAACCATAGAATTGCATCTCCATACCATCCTCAGTCTAGTGGGCAAGTAGAATTAAGTAATAGAGAAATAAAATTGATCTTGCAAAAGACTGTTAATAGATCTAGAAATAACTAGTCTAAGAAACTTGATGATGCATTATGGGCTTATAGAACTGCTTATAAAAATCCTATGGATATGTCTCCATATAAAATGGTTTACGGAAAAGCTCATCAGTTATCTCTTGAACTAGAACGTAAAGCTTATTGGGCAATTAAAGAGCTCAACTATGATTTCAAACTTGCCGGTGAGAAGAGGTTATTTGACATTAGCTCACTTGATGAATGGAGAACCCAAGCCTATGAGAATGCCAAATTGTTTAAAGAAAAAGTTAAAAGATGGCATGATGAAATGATACAAAAGCGTGAATTCAGTGTAGGTGACCATGTCTTGCTATACAATTCTCGTTTAAGTTTTTTTGCAGGAAAATTTCTCTCTAAATGTTAAGGGCCTAACATTATCGAGGAAGTTTATCATTCCGGCGCCATCAAGATCAACAACCCCGAAGGCAATAACCCGAAGGTGATGAACGGACAAAGAATCAAACATTATATAATATCCCTACCCCCCTGGGCGCGCCTCCCAGGCTTGTGGCCACATCGTGTGCCCTCCGGACTCCGTTTTCTTGCAGAACACCTCTTTTGGTCAGTAAAAATTCATTATATAATATCCCGAAGGTTTTGACCACCGTATCACGGTAGTACCCTCTGTTCTTGTTTCGAGCTATTTTTCTGACAGATCTAGATCGCCATGACGTCCCCAAGTGCTCTGAAGGACAAGTTCTTTGAGAAGGTCATCAACCCCTACCTTGCGGAGGCGATGCAACACCCTCAAACCATTAAGATGCTTGAGGGGGTGCTGCACATCTGGGATGTTCAAGGGCCAAAGAGGATCGGAAGCATGGAGACTAGGCTTCAAGCGATGGAGAAGCAAGTCTTCAAGTGCCAAGTGATGGTGGAACGCGGACTCAATGCCAATCACTCCAGGATCACGGAATTTACCTGTGATCACAAGCTGGACGCCAAGAACATCGAGGAGCCCATCTTCAAGCTTCATGAGAAAATCGAGCATCTCCAAGCCTAGATCTATGACCTACAAAACCAAAACTATGAGTATGAATACAGATTTAAAAGGATGAGTTTGGCTACAGGTTTGAGGATCCCGGAGACTCGTTCATCTTTTAACGATGGTGAACCTATGCCTTGGAAGACGGAAGATAAGCTTCCCTCATCATCAACCTCAACACCTTCACCTCCGAAGAAGGAGACTTGAGTATATGGGTATGGGCACTCCCCTTGGCTAATGCCAAGCTTGGGGGAGGTGCCCCGGTATCGTATCACCATCACGCCTTTACGTTTATCATTTTTCTTAGTTCGATCCTTTTGGTTATATCTTACCTAGTAGAATAAAGTTTTTAGTATGATCTAGCTTTGAGTTTTGCTTTGTGATTCCCTCTATGTAATCGAGTCCGAGAGTTATATAATAAATATTAGTTTGAGTTGAGGGCTTTGCTTTCTTGCTATGATCTTGAGAAAAAAGACAATAAAGAATAAGAGAAATAAAAAGATTATATAATGATCTTATGGGAAGTGATGACTTCACATATAAGAAGTATGTCGCATGAAACTTGTTGGGAGTTGACGAACATAGTTTTGGTCATTATTGCAATTAATAGGAAATAATAAAGAAAGAGAGGTCTCACATATAAATACACTATCTTGGACATCTTTTGTGATTGTGAGCACTCATTGAAATATTATATGCTAAAAGGTTGATGTCAGACAAGGAAGACAACATAATAGGCTATGTTTCATTATATCTGAATAGAAGTTATATTGTCATGGATCCCCCAACATGTTGAGTTTGTTTCCCATCCTATGCTAGCCAAATCTTTTGCACCAAGTAGCGATACTACTTGTGCATCCAAAATTCCTTAAACCAGTTTTGCCATGAGAGTCCACCATACCTACCTATGGATTGAGTAAGATCTTTCATGTAAGTTGTCATCGGTGCAAGCAATAAAAATTGCTCTTTAAATATGTATGATTTATTAGTATGAGGAAAATAAGCTTTATAGGAACTTGTGATATGGAAGAAATAAAAGCGACTGACTGCATAATAAAGTTCTTTATCACAAGGGGCAATATAAAGTGACATTCTTTAGCATTAAGATTTTGTGCATCCAACCATAAAAGCGCATGACAACCGCTGCTTCCCTCTGCGAAGGGCCTATCTTTTATTTTGTTGCCTACCCTTATACAAGAGTCATGGTGATCTTCACCTCTTCTTTTTATACTTTTTCTTTTTGGCAAGCACTATATGTTGGGGAAGATCCAGATAGATATATCCACTCGGATGTTGATATTCATAAACTATTATTGTTGATGTTACCCTTGAGGAAAATGGTTGGGAGGTGAAATTATAAGCCCCTATCTTTCTCTGTGTGCAGTTGAAGCTTTGATCTCATAAGTATCGTGTGAGTGTTAGCAATCATGAAAGACTAGAAGATGGTTGAGATTGTGAAACTTGCTATATGAAAGCTCTTGCATTGACTCTTTCGGATGTTGTGATAAATTACAATTGTTTCAATGACCAAAGTCATAGTTTGTTGGTTTTCAATAAGGTTCTTGATTCATTCTTTACGTTGTGAATTAATTGTTACTTTAGCATAAGAAATTATATGACAATTCATGTTGCTGTTCTAAAGATGATCATGATGCCCTCATGTCCGTATTTTATTTTATCGACACCTCTATCTCTAAACCTGTGGACATGATTATCGATTTTGGTTTCTGCTTGAGGACATGCAGGGTCTACGCTTGGGGGAGTTGATACGTCCATTTTGCATCATGCATTTATGTTGATATTTATTGCATTATGGGTTGTTATTACACATTATGGTACAATACTTATGCCTTTTCTCTCTTATTTTACAAGGTTTACACAAAGAGGGAGAGTGCCGGTAGCTGGAATTCTGGACCGGACAGGAGCAAATCTGAGAGACCTATTCTGCACAACTCCAAAAGTCCTGAAAATTCATGGAGAAATATTTTGGAATATATAAGAATTATTGGGCGAAGAAAATACCAGAGGGGACCCACCAGGTGGCTACAAGCCTGGTGGCCGTGCCCTACCCCCTGGGCGCGCCCCTAGCGCTTGTGGGCCCCCTGGCAGGTCTCCGGTGTCCATCTTCTGCTATATGAAGGGTTTTTACATGGAAAAAATCAAGAGGAAGCTTTCGGGACGAAACGCTGCCGTGTCGAGGCGGAACATGGGCAGAACCAATCTAGGGCTCCAGCGAAGCTGTTTTGCTGGGGAAACTTCCCTCCGGGAGGGGGAAATCGAAGCCATCGTCATCACAAACGATCCTCTCATCGAGAGGGGGTCAATCTCCATCAACATCTTCATCAGCACCATCTCCTCTCCGAACCCTAGTTCATCTCTTGTATCCGATCTTTGTCTCAAAACCTCAGATTGGTACCTGTGGGTTGCTAGTAGTGCTGATTACTCCTTGTAGTTGATGCTAGTTGGTTTATTTGGTGGAAGATCATATCTTCAGATCCTTAATGATATTTAATACCTCTCTGATCTTGAGCATGACTATGCTTTGTGAGTAGTTACGTTTGTTCCTGAGGACATGGGAGAAGTCTTGTTATAAGTAATCATGTGAATTTGGTATTCGTTCGATATTTTGATGAGATGTGTGTGGCCTTTCCTCTAGTGGTGTTATGTGAACGTCGACTACATGGCACTTCACCATGATTTGGGCCTAGGGGAAGGCATTGGGAAGTAATAAGTAGATGAGGGGTTGCTAGAATGACAGAAGCTTAAACCCTAGTTTATGCGTTGCTTCGTAAGGGGTTGATTTTGATCAACATGTTTCTTGCTATGGTTAGATTTATCTTAATTCTTCTTTCGTAGTTGCCGATGCTTGCGAGAGGGGTTAATCATAAGTGGGAGGCTTGTCCAAGTAAGGACAGCACCCAAGCACCGGTCCACCCACATATCAAATTATCAAAGTAACGAACATGAATCATATGAGCATGATGAAAACTAACTTGACAATAATTCCCATGTGTCCTATGGAGCGCTTTGCTTTATATAAGAGTTCATCCAGGCTTATTCTTTGCTACAAAAAGGATTGGGCCACCTTGCTGCTGATGGAAATATGCCCTAGAGGCAATAATAAAATGGTTATTATTATATTTCCTTATTCGTGATAAAGGTTTATTATTCATGATAGAATTTTGTTGACCGAAAACTTAAATACATGTGTGGATACATAAACAAATACCGTGTCCCTAGTGAGCCTCTACTAGACTAGCTCATTGATCAAAGATGGTTAATGTTTCCTAACCATAGACATGAGTTGTCATTTGATAACGGGATCACATAATTAGGAGAATGATGTGATGGACAAGACCCAACTGTTAGCATAGCATATGATCATTCAGTTTATTACAACTGCTTTCTTATTGTCACATACATGTTCCATCGACCATGAGATCATGCAACTCCTGGATACCGGAGGAATACCTTGTGTGCTATCAAATATCACAACGTAACTGGGTGATCATAAAGATGCTCCACAGGTATCTCCGAAGGTGTCTGTTGAGTTGATGTGAATCGAGATTGGGATTTGTCACTCCATGTATCGGAGAGGTATCTCTGGGCCCTCTCGGTAATACACATCACAAGAAGCTTACAAGCAAAGTGACTAAGGAGTTCGTTGCAAGATGATGTATTATGGAACGAGTAAAGAGACTTGCCATTAACGAGATTGAACTAGGTATAGAGATACCGACGATCGAATCTCGAGCAAGTAACATACCGACAGACAAAGGGAATTAAGTATGTTGTCATAAATGTTCAACCGATAAAAGATCTTCATGGAATATGTAGGAATCAATATGGGCATCCAAGCCCCGCTATTGGTTATTGACCGGAGAGGTGTCTCGGTCATAACTACATAATTCCCAAACCCGTATGGTCACACGCTTAACGTTCATTGACGCTAGAGTATTATTGGGATATTTGATGAGTGGTAACCAAATGTTGTTCGGAGTCCCGGATGAGATCCCGTATGTCACGAGGAGTCTCGGAATGGTCGAGAGGTAAAGATTTATATGTGGGAAGTCATATTTTGGGTTCCGAAAAAAGGTGCAGTTTTTTCGGTATTGTACCGGGAAGCTTCCAGAAGGTTCCGGAGGATTCCGGAGGGTCCAGAAGTCCATAAGTGGGTTCACCATGACCCAAGGGCTAGCATGGGCTGCGGGGAGGCGCCCTATACTTATTGGGCTAGGCGCACCAAGTTCTCGAAAGCCCATGTGGCTAGGGAAGGCAAACAAGGAGTCCTAGTAGGAATAGGATTGGACTTGAGTCCAAGTCCTATCCCCCTTAGCTGCGCCTTAGGGCTTGGAGGGGCTGTTTACGACACCCCTCCACCTATATATGGAGAGGAGGGGGCGCCCCAAGAGGATACACCAAGCCCTTGGCACCCCTCTCTCTCCCGTTACTCCGTAGTTCCACCGCCTCGTCCCGGCGACGCTTAGCGAAGCGCTGTCGGTGCTCCACCACCACCATCACCACCACGCCGTCGTGTTGGTTGTGATCCCATCTACTTATCCTCTTCCGCTTGCTGGATCAAGAAGGAGGAGACGTCATCGAGCCACACGTGTGCTAAACTCGGAGGTGCCGTCCGTTCGGCACTAGATCGGTTGCATCGTGATCGGATCGCGAAGAGTACGACTACATCAACTGCGTGGTAAACACTTCCACTTAGCGATCTACAAGGGTATGTAGATGCTCTCCCCCTATCGTAGCTATGCATCTCCATGAATAGATCTTGCGTGTGCATAGAATTTTTTTGCTTTCCATGCAACGTTCCCCAACAGTGGCATCATGAGCCAGGTCTATGCGTAGATGATATGCATGAGTAGAACACAAAGGAGTTGTGGGCGGTGTTGTTCATACTGCTTACCACCAACATCTTTTTTTGATTCGGCGGCATTGTGGGATGAAGCAGCCCGGACCAACCTTACATGTCCACGTACATGAGACCGGTTCCACCGACTGACATGCAACTTATTTTGCATGAAGGTGGCTGGCGGGTGTCTATTTCTCCTACCTTAGTTGAATCGAATTTGACTACGGCCGGTCCTTGAACAAGGTTAAAATAGCAAAATTGATAATCACCGTTGTGGTTTTGTGTAGGTAAGAACGGTTCTTGCTAGTTGCCCGTAGCAGCCACGTAAAACTTGCAACAACAAAGTAGAGGACGTCTAACTTGTTTTTGCAGGGTATGTTGTGATGTGATATGGTCAAGACGTGATGTGATATACGTTGTTGTATGAGATGATCATGTTTTGTAATATCGACAATCGGTAGGAGCCTTAGGGTTGTCTTTTAATTATTGTATGAAATGCAAGCGTCATGTAATTGCTTTACTTTATCGCTATGCGTTAGCAATAGTTGTAGAAGCAATAGTTGGCGAGACGACCCCGACGCAACGATGGAGCTCAAGGTGTCGAGCCGGTGACGATGAAGATCATGCCTATGCTTTGGAGATGGACATCAAGAGCACAAGATGATGATGGCCATATCATGTCACATATTTTGATTGCACGTGATGTTTATCCTTTATGCATATTATTTTGCTTAGAACGATGGTAGCATTATAAGATGAACCCTTCACTTAATTTCAAGATAAAAGTGTTCCCCCTGAGTATGCACCATTGCCAAAGTTCGTCGTTTCGAAGCACCACATGATGATCGGGTGTGATAGACTCTACGTTCACATACAATGGGTGTAAGCCAGTTTTGCACACACAGAATACTTGGGTAAAACTTGATGAGCCTAGCATGTACAGACATGGTCTCGGAACACTAGAGACCGAAAGGTTGAACATGAGTCATATAGTTGATATGATCAACATAAAGATGTTCACCATTGAAGACTACTCCATCTCACGTGATGATCAAACATGGTTTAGTTGATTTGGATCATGTATCACTTAGACAACTTGAGGGATGTTTATTTAAGTGGGAGTTCATTAGTAATTTGATTAATTGAACTAAGATTTATCATGAACATAGTCAAAATGTCTTTGCAAATTATGTCGTAGTACAATAGCTTGCGATGTAGCTTCCACATTTTTTTTGATACGTTCCTAGAGAAAACTAAGTTGAAAGATGATGGTAGCAATAATGCGGACTAGGTCCGTGATCTGAGGATTATCCTCATTGATGTATAGAAGAATTATGTCCTTGATGCACCGCTAGGTGACAGACCTGCTACAGGAGCTGATGCAGATGTTATGAACGTTTAACAAGCTCGATCTGATGACTACTTGATAGTTTAGTGCGCCATGCTTTACGGCTTAGAATCGGGGCTCCAAAGATGTTTTGAACGCCATGGAACATATGAGATGTTCCAAGAGCGGAAATCGGTATTTCAGGCCCATGCCCGTGTTGAGAGGTATGAGACCTTTGACAAGTACTTTGCCTACAAGATGGAGGAGAAAAGGTCAGCCAGTGAGCTTGTGCTCAGAATGTCTGGGTACTACAATCGCTTGAATCAAGTGGGAGTTAATTTTCTAGATAAGATAGTGATTGACAGAGTTCTCCAGTCACTATCACCAAGCTACTAGAGCTTCGTGATGAACTATAGTATGCAAGGGATGACGAAAACGATTCCCAAGCTCTTCGCGATGCTGAAATCGGTGGAGGTAGAAATCAAGAAAGAACATCAAGTGTTGATGGTTAACAAGACCACCAGTTTTAAGAAAAAGGGCAAGGGAAAGAAAGGGAACTTCAAGAGGAACAGCAAACAAGTTGCCGCTCCCGTGAAGAATCCCAAAGCTGGACCCAAGCCTGAAACTGAGTGCTTCTACAGCAAAGGAAATGGTCACTGGAAGCGGAACTGGCCCAAATACTTGGCAGATAAGAAGGATGGCAAAGTAAACAAAGGTATATTTGATATACATGTTATTGATGTGTACCTTACTGGTGCTCGTTGTAGCCCCTGGGTATTTGATACCGGTTCAGTTGCTAAGATTAGTAACTCGAAACGGGAGTTGCAGAATAAACGGAGACTAGTTAAGGGCGAGGTAACGATGTGTGTTGGAAGTGTTTCCAAGATTGATATGATCACCATCACACACTCCCTCTACCTTCGGGATTAGTGTTGAGCCTAAATAAATGTTATTTGGTGTTTGCGTTGAGCATGAACATGATTAGATCGTGTTTATTGCAATATGGTTATTCATTTAAGTCAGAGAATAATTGTTGTTATGTTTACATAAATAAAACCTTCTATGGTCATACACCCAATGTAAATGGTTTATTGAATCTCAATCGTAGTGATACACATATTCATAATATTGATACCAAAAGATACATAGTTGATAATGATAGTGCAACATACTGGTGGCACTACCGTTTAGGTCATATTGGTGTAAAGCGCATGAAGAAACTCCATGCGGATGGACTTTTGGAATCACTTGATTATGAATCATTTGATACTTGCGAACCATGCCTCATGGGCAAGACGACTAAAACTCCGTTCTCTGGAACAATGGAGCGAGCTAATGATTTATTAGAAATAATACATACCGATGTATGCGGTCCGATGAGTTTTGAAGCACACGGCGGGTATCGTTATTTTCTCACCTTCACAGATGATTTGACTAGGTATGGGTATATCTACTTGATGAAACACAAGTCTGAAACATTTGAAAAGTTCAAAGAATTTCAGAGTGAAGTGGAGAATCATCATAACAAGAAAATAAAGTTTCTACGATCTGATCACAGAGGCGAATATTTGAGTTACGAGTTTGTCCTTCATTTAAAACAATGTGGAATAGTTTCACAACTCACACCACCTGGAACACCACAGCATAATGGTGTGTCCGAACGTCGTAACCGTACTTTGTTAGATATGGTGCGTTCTATGATGTCTCTTACTGATTTGCCATTATCGTTTTGGGGTTATGCATTAGAGACAGCTGCATTCACGTTAAATAGGGAACCGTCTAAATCCGTTGAGATGACACCGTATGAACTGTGGTTTGGCAAGAAACCTAAGATGTCATTTCTTAAAAGTTTGGGGATGCGATGCTTATGTCAAAAGGCTTCAGCCTGATAAGCTCGAACCCAAAGCGGAGAAGTGCGTCTTCATAGGATACCCGAAAGAAACTATTGGGTATACCTTCTACCACAGTCCCGAAGGCAAAATCTTTGTTGCTAAGAATGGGTCCTTTCTAGAGAAGGAGTTTCTCTTGAAAGAAGTGAGTGGGAGGAAAGTAGAACTTGATGAGGTTGTTGTACCTTCTCTCAAATTGGAAAGTAGTATATCAGAGAAAGCCGTTCCCGTGATGCCTACACCAACCAGAGAGGAAGCAAATGATGATGATCATGAAACTTCAGATCAAGTTACTACTGAACATCTTACGTCAACAAGAACACGTTCCGCACCAGAGTGGTACGGCAATCCTGTCCTGAAAGTCATGTTGTTGGACAACAGCGAACCTACGAACTATGAAGAAACTATGATTAGCCCAGATTCCAAAAAATGGCTTGAGGCCATGAAATCTGAGATAAGATCCATGTATGAGAACAAAGTGTGGATGTTGGTGGATTTGCCCGATGATCGGCAAGCCATAAAGAATAAATGGATCTTTAAGAGGAAGACGGATGCTGACGGTAATATCATTGTCTACAAAGCTTGACTTGTTGCAAAAGGTTTTCGACAAGTTCAAGGGGTTGACTACGATGAGACTTTCTCACCCGTAGCGATGCTTAAGTCTGTCCGAATCATGTTAGCAATTGCCGCATTTTATGATTATGAAATCTGGCAAATAGATGTCAAAAACATGGATTCCTTAACGGGTTTCTTGAGGAAGAGTTGTATATGATGCAACCGAAAGTTTTTGTCGATCCTAAAGGTGTTAACAAAGTGTGCAAGCTCCAGTGATCCATCACTGGATTGGTGCAAGCATCTTGGAGTCGGAATATACGCTTTAATGAGGTGATCAAAGCATATTGTTTTATACAGACTTATGGTGAAGCCTGTATTTACAAGAAAGTGAGTGGGAGCTCTGTAGCATTTCTGATATTATATGTGAATGACATATTGCTGATTGGAAATGATATATAATTTCTGGATAGCATAAAAGGATACTTGAATAAGAACTTTTCAATGAAAGACCTCGGTGAAGATACTTACATATTGGGCATCAAAATCTATAGAGATAGTTCAAGACGCTTAATAGGACTTTTACAAAGCACATACCTCGACAAAGTTTTGAAGGAGTTCAAAATGGATTAGTTAAAGAAAGGGTTCTTGCCTGTATTCAAGGTGTGAAGTTGAGTAAGACTCAAAGCCCGACCACAGCAGAAGATAGAGAGAGAATGAAAGTCATTCCCTATGCCTCAGCCATAGGTTCTATAAAGTATGCCATGCTGTGTACCAGACCTGTTGTGTGCCTTGCCATGAGTCTGGCAAGGGGGTAC
Organism: Thinopyrum elongatum; assembly: GCA_011799875.1. NCBI lineage: Eukaryota > Viridiplantae > Streptophyta > Magnoliopsida > Poales > Poaceae > Thinopyrum > Thinopyrum elongatum. The sequence continues at coordinate 727,477,598 of CM022303.1, forward strand.
AATAGTGATCCATGAGTGGATCACTGGACAACGGTCAAAATTATCCTTAGGTACCTAAAGAGGACTAAGGAAATGTTTCTCGGTTATGGAGGTGATAAAGAGTTCATCGTAAAGGGTTACATCGATGCAAGCTTTGACATTGATTCGGATGACTCTGAGTCTCAATCTGGATACGTATTGAACATGGGAGAAATTAGCTAGAGTAGCTCTATGCAGAGCATTGTAGACATATATTTGCAAAGTACACACGGATCTGAATGTTGCAGACCCATTGACTAAAAACCTTTGTCACAAGCAAAACATGATCACACCTTAGAACTCTTTGGGTGTTAATCACATGGCGATGTGTACTGGATTATTGACTCTAGTGAACTCTTTGGGTGTTAATCACTTGGCGATGTGAACTAGATTATTGACTATAGTGCAAGTGGGAGACTGATAGAAATATTCCCTAGAGGCAATAATAAAGTGGTTATTATTATATTTCCTTAATCATGATAAAGGTTTATTATTCATGCTAGAATTGTATTGACCGGAAACTTAAATACATGTGTAGATACATAAACAAATACCGTGTCCCTAGTGAGCCTCTACTAGACTATCTCGTTGATCAAAGATGGTTAAGGTTTCCTAACCATAGACATGAGTTGTCATTTTATAACGGGATCACATAATTAGGAGAATGATGTGATCAACAAGACCCAACTGTTAGCATAGCATATGATCGTTCAGTTTATTGCTACTGCTTTCTTAATGTCAAATACATGTTCCTTCGACCATGAGATCAAGCAACTCCTGGATACCGGAGGAATACCTTGTGTGCTATCAAACGTCACAACATAACTGGGTGATCATAAAGATGTTCTATAGGTATCTCCGAAGGTCTCTGTTGAGTTGGTGTGAATCGAGATTGGGATTTGTCACTCCGTGTATCGGAGAGGTATCTCTAGGCCCTCTCGGTAATACACATCACAAGAAGCTTGCAAGCAAAGTGACTAAGGAGTTAGTTGCAAGATGATGTATTACGGAACGAGTAAAGAGACTTGCCATTAATGAGATTGAACTAGGTATAGAGATACCGACGATCGAATCTCGGGCAAGTAACATACCGACAGACAAAGGGAATTACGTATGTTGTCATAAAGGTTCAACCGATAAAACATATTCATGGAATATGTAGGAATCAATATGGGCATACAGGTCCCGCTATTGGTTATTGACCGGAGAGGTGTCTCGGTCATAACTACATAATTCCCGAACCCGTAGGGTCGCACGCTTAACGTTCATTGACACTAGAGTAGTATTGGGATATTTGATGAGTGGTAACCAAATGTTGTTCGGAGTCCCAGATGAGATCCCGGACATCACGAGGAGTCTCGGAATGGTCGAGAGGTAAAGATTTATATATGGAAAGTCTTATTTTGGGTTCCGGAAAAAGGTGCAGTTTTTTCGGTATTGTACCGGGAAGCTTCCAGAAGGTTTCGGAGGATTCCGGATGGGTCCGGACGTCCACAAGTGGGTTCACCATGACCCAAGGGCTAGCATGGGCTGCGGGGAGGCACCCTAGCCTTATTGGGCTAGGCTCACCAAGTCCTCAAAAACCCATGTGGCTAGGGAAGGCAAAAAAGGAAGGAGTCCTAGTAGGAATAGGATTGGACTTGGAGTCCAAGTCCTCTCCCCCTTAGCTGCGCCCTAGGGCTTGGAGGGGCTGTTTCCCATGCCCCTCCACCTATATATAGAGAGGAAGGGGCGCCCCAAGAGGATACACCAAGCCCTTGGCGCCCCTCTCTCTCCCGTTACTCCGTAGTTCCACCGCCTCGTCCCGGCGACGCTTAGCGAAGCGCTGTCGGTGCTCCACCACCCCCATCACCACCACGCTGTTGTGTTGGTTGTGATCCCATCTACTTCTCCTCTCCCGCTTGCTGGATCAAGAAGTAGGAGACGTCATCGAGCCACACGTGTGCTAAACTCGGAGGTGTCGTCCGTTCAGCACTAGATCGGTTGCATCGTGATCGAATCGCGAAGAGTACGACTACATCAACCGCATGATAATCGCTTCCGCTTAGCAATCTACAAGGGTATGTAGATGCTCTCCCCCTCTCATAGCTATGCATCTCCATGGATAGATCTTGCGTGTGCGTAGAAATTTTTTGTTTTCCATGCAACGTTCCCCAACAGCTGCACCTTTGTTACATGTGTTACTTGTTACCCATTACGAATTATCTTATCACAAAATTATCTGTTACCGATAATTTCAGTGCTTGCAGAGAATACCTTGCTGAAAACCGCTTGTCATTTCCTTCTACTCCTCGTTGGGTTTGACACTCTTACTTATCGAAAGGACTACGATAGATCCCCTATACTTGTTGGTCATCATTCGGCTCACAATATCTGAACAATTTCGGTGAGAGAATATTTCAGGAAGAACAAACAGACGAAGGCAACACAAACAATGATGGCGAAGGAAATGATCTTCAATGAACAAAGACCGGCGAGGTATATATATATATATATATGGCCTCTGGTGATCATTACATGTATTAGTTCATTTGTGTGTGTGTGTATATATATATATACACACGGAGATCGGGATTCGGTCCGTGACAATAACTCCGCATTGACGCACAAATTTGTCCACATTCTTTTTAGGAGCAAGAAGTTCGCCATTTGGTTTGACCTCATCGATGTTGTACTTTATGCCAGCCTGCAACTTTTTGGCCGGGCCTCGTACTGCCCTGCTTGTAGAAGATTTGCTCGATCCGGAGGGCTAAAAGAATCTTCTTTTACAAGCACGGCAGTACGAGGCCTGACCAAAAAGTTGCAGGCTGGCATAAAGTACAACATCGATGAGGTCCAACCAAATGGCGAACTGCTTGCTCTTAAAAATAATGTGGACAAATTTGTGCGTCAATGCGGAGTTATTGTCACGGGCCGAATCTCGATCTCCGTTCAAGAATGGAATAAGCCAAAGGCATATCGAGGTGTTAGTTTTGTTGACGATAGAGCAAAAGATCTGCTTTGGGATACGCTCATGTCACATTTCACCCTACCAGACCATCTCACAGATGCAGAACGGGAGAAAGTCAAGAAGTGTGCTCTTAAGAAGACGACCACACAATTCTGCAACTGGAAGAAAAGATTATGGGGCAACTACGTCGACGACGAGAAGCAGACTCCAGAATTTACTGGACCAATGGAGAAGGTAAAAGATCACTGGGACTTATTTGTGGGGTTCAAGGAATCGGAAGCAGCTAAGGAACGATCGAGGAAAAACAAGATAAATGCTGAGAAAAAACAGTTTCACCATGTTTTGGGGCCAGGTGGCTACAAGATTGGCCGGCCTAAGTGGGATGAATCTGAGGATAAGATGATTGCTGCAGGGGTCACTCCAAAAACATTGGGTTGTCCCAACAGGTGCAGGACTTGGTTTTATGCACATGGTAGAAAGTTGGACTCAGAGATAGGGGAGATTATGGTGCAAGCAAGTCTTCAAGAAGCCTCAGACGCTTTACTTACAGCAATAGAAGCGGCTCGAACGGGGGCGTTCCAGCCCGAGAGAGAGAACGACGAGCTTACACGTGCCCTCGGGAATCCTGAACACCTGGGACGAACACGAGGCAAAGGCATTGTTCCATGGGTTGAGGGGTTTGCGGACTGGAACGACACTTACAGAAGCCGTGCGAGAAAGAAGAAGCAGGAGGAAGACAAGAAGAAGTAGGATGCAGACCGGCTTCAACAGGTAGAATCAAAGCACGGGCAGTTGGACGTGCTTTCATGCGCCAGCAGGAGCAGATCGACATTATTAGCCTAGAATGGGCGTCTCAGCGGCAGGAGCAAGCAGATCCAGCATTGGATAGCACCGTCGCATCTATGCCGAAAAGCAGCGTGGGTTCCACGGGGGTCCCGGCCGATGATGCACTGCTGGCTAGATACCCCGTGGATGATATTAAAGAGAGGACAAGTTGTGAGCTACACATAAAACTTAAGAACACTAGTCGCCAACCCATGCTACTGCACGGGCTAGGAATTTTAGGAAAGTTACAAAATTATAATCTAGAGTTTTTGTAAGTATTATTTTGTCTATAATCCTTTTGAAGTTAGAGTACAAACTATTTATATTTACCTATTTTTCAGCTTTGTGCCACAACCAAAATTGGTGGCACCAATATATATATTTAACAACTTCTAATCTTTGCGTTTACTAAAGACATATGAAGATGTGTCTCCTGTTTTACATTATTATACATATATCATCTATGATTTTTATCTCTACCGGTTACTATTGGCACGGTCACTCCATGGTGCCACATGCACGCCTGTGGTAAAAATATTCATTAAAATATGGTGCACACATCCATATCTAACTCATGGATGCCTCTAACAACCATCCAACATTAAGGTGAGCTCCGCGCCTTATCAGATAAGGGTTGCGACTCAGTTCAAGCTTATCATTTTACATTTAAAATGTTTGGCAGGTCACTAAACTTCTTGAGATTTTTTTAAACCTGTGAAAGCCTTCTTTGTCTTTTGAATATTTCTCTATGTTTCTTGTTTTCGATTGAATCTTTCTTTTACTAAGCTGTAACATCCTAGAAGCCATCGTTATATTTAAATTTCAAAATTGCAATTTGAAAGTTTTCTTGAATATTCTAAATCTTAAACTTCTGTTGTCCAAACATTCCCCTAAATTACTAGATCCCCACCCATACGATTTCAAAAGTTACTTTGTACATTTTTGTAAAATTCATCCTTCTTGCATCCCAACTGAATCACTGGGAAAAGTGGTGATGCTATTTTTCTTGAGGCGATCACTGCTAGCTACGTGCATTTCTACTTTTCGATACAATTTTTTTTCTTTTATTAATTAAGTTCTCTCACATTATTGTGATCTTATTCCTTAAATATTAAACTTAAATGGCATGTCCAGACTTCAGAAAACAGTGTATTTTCGTGTACGCTTGCACAATTTAGCATTTTTTTATTTTTAAAATATAATCCTGGATTTTATATTAATATATTGGTGACATATATTTTAAAAAATAATCTGTCACAAACAAAATTTGGAGTATATATGTGTGTGTGATTTGTAGACGTGATGTGTGCGTGCGGATATGGTTACCAAAAATAGTTCACGTACCTGGATGTACGCACAACACAATTAAATATTGTATGTTGCTATGTCAAATAGAAATAATATGTACACAGGTTTATAATAAAGAGGAAAACTTTGGTCCGTGACGTTGATACATGCATGGGTAACTTTGCTAGTACTTTTTCGTAAAGAAAAACTATGGTTTGTTAAGTAATCTTATAGTTTGGACATTTCCTTGTATTTTTTTCCGGGAATAGACGTTTGCTTCTTCTTTTTTTTCCTTCTCTTTTCACAATCGGGACGTTTCTTGTCTTGTACTCCCTCCGTTCCTCAATATAAGTCTTTTTAGAGTGTAGATTCACTTATTTTGCTCCGTATGTAGTCTATATTATAGAATCTCTAAAAAGGCTTATATTTAGGAACGGAGGGAATATAACACACGTTGGTCTCTTGTACCTTTTTATTTATTTCTTCTCTTTTTACACGTTTCTTTCCTAGTATAGCACGTGGGACTCTATTGTTCTTTTTTTTTTAAACAAACACATTGGAGTCTTGGGCCTACACGTTGGACTCTTCAGCGTATAGGACATCCCTCGTAAATGTGAGTTTTTATATTACGTTCAATCCTAGATGCACAATGAAGATCTAATGGTTATTTTGAAATAGTTTTTGAGAATTAACATGGACGCTCGTATGGTGCTTCCAATTAGTAAATATGAGATATGAGATATCCATGAAGGTGGCGGACGGCTATGCTTTATGAAATCCCCCTGAAGCAACCTTCCATGGCAATCCGATCCCAGCTGGCTATGCTCGTGTCGGGGTGGATGAAGTGATGTGGGGATATGACTCACTAGAGCTTGACTTTCCTGAAGGTGAAGGGGAGCACACACTGCAAGAATCCATACGTGGTATCATTGTATGGAGAAAGGATTGCATCGTCTTTTCAAACTCGGCGCCAAGGCCACCGACTCCTCCAAGTCCGCAGCGTCAGCCGACTCCTCCTCCAAAACCGCCGCGTCAGCCGACTCCTCCTCCAAGTCCGTCGCCTCAGCCGACTCCTCCTCCAAATCCGCCGCGCCAGCCGACTCCTCCTCCAAGTCCGCCGCCTCAGCCGACTCCACTCCAGCCCAAGACGGAGCCCAGCGCGAGTCCTCATAATCAATCTCACCTGGCACGTCAGCCGAGTACAAAGCGGAAGGGAGCACCAATAAAGAAGAAACCCGAGCCTCCTGCCAAAAAGAAGTTGGCTTACGATAAGAATGACGAGGAAACAAATGCCCAAGTGGCTGCCGAAGTGAAGGTGAAAGTGCAAATGGCACTTAAAATATATTTTGGTGGGATGACAATGTGGTTAGTGGAACTAATATCGGTTGTTATAGTTTATCTCAGCATATTAGTTCGATTGTGCTCTTGATGGTGATGTGTGACCCCCCAATTCAAAAAGATCAAAGGCGTGGTCTACCGGCGATTCGAAGGTTTTTCTTTTGGTTCGATTCGAGTCGTTGGAAAGACCGCACTATTAAGAGGGGTCGGTGTGGATATGTGTTTTGTGGGAATGCCATTGCCGAAACATAAACACTAGCCAACCCATTCCTACCACTTAAATCCGTAGTGTGCTAGCGTGTGGTACTCAGAAAGTTTGCAACAGAGAGTTTCTGGGTACCCCGTGCGCACGGGTATTTTGACTCCCGTGCGCACGGGGTACTACGTAACTCCATGGGTACCCTGTGCGCACGGGGTCTTTTGACCCCCGTGCGCACGGGGTGGTGCGTTTGTTACTGGGTACCCCGTGCGCACGGGGCTGACTTAGCCCGTGCGTACGGGGTCCAATGGGTAGAAACGGCCACCCAGCCAAGAACACTATAAAAGCCCCCCTTCTTGCACCTCCTTCCCTAACCCTAATGTCTTGTTGAACTCCACAATTGTTACACCCAATTTTTCTCAATACTCTCAATCCCTGTACCCAAACTTGTTGAAACTTTGGGGATTGGGAGAGCAAGACCCGATCTACATCTTGACCAAACCAAGTCGCATTCCCCGCAATATTTCTTCCCCATTGACTTATTACTCTTGTAGCTTGGGCTCCTAGGCGGTTAGAGGTTCCTCCGGAAGCTTCCTTGCTTGTGGTGTGCTCCGGAGAAGTTTGTAAAGGCGTGGTGGTCGCCTTTAAGACCAACCCCGAGTGATTCGAGGCTCATCCGTTGGGGGTGACTCAAAAGAAATTACGGTGAGCCTACGTGGTGTTTCGCAAGCCTTGGCTCCGGCACCGCTCTAAACGGAGAGTAGCTCTTCCCCAAGGAAGAGTGAACTTCGGGATAAAATTCACGTCCTCGCCTCACTTGTGGTTAATCCTTTCCCGCACTTTACTTTTCCTTGTATGCTTGTTAGCTTTCTATTTAGATTGTTGCCTAGCATGTGTGGCCCTAAGCTTGCTTGTCAGATAGGTTGTGTTCACCTAATTGCATATCTAGTGAACCCTATTTATCCGCTAATCCTTAAAATTGACAAGAAAGATTAAAATTTGTAGTCTCCTATTCACCCCCCTCTAGTCGACCGTATCGATCCTTTCAATTGGTATCAGAGCCTCGTGCTCTAGTATAAGGTTTTACAACCTTAGAGGATATGGATGACCTAGGGAATGTGGGAGGTGGTGCACCCGTTGCGGAGGATGGTGAAACCCTACTCCCCGCCGCGCTCGTTGCACTTGGTGCTCTGGTCGTTGCTCCTGCCGCTCCCATTAACCCGGGTGCCCATTAACCGCGACCGATATTCTTTCAATGTTTGCGGACCTCAAAACCGCTATGTTGAAAGAAGTTCGTTCCTCGGTCAAGGAGGAAATTGATGCTCGTATAAAACCCTCGACATCCGCATCAAACTCATTTGATCCAAATGCGATGCATGATGCGGATGATTCGAGAGAACCCCTTGCATCTCCGGGTCGCACTCAAGTTCCCAAGTACAATGCAGTGGAACCCTTTTACTCACCCCAACCCTTGCAATACCCTCGCATTAATCCTGTTGGGGCTCTGCCTCCTTTGAAAGCTAATGCGTTTTCTAAATGGAAGCTAGATATGGAGTCTCATATACGCAGTGCCTCAACTCAACTATGGTGGATTGTGGTCAATGGATTCAACCCCAAGGACCTGATGAATCTCACTCCAAGAGAAGCGGTTGATGATCAACTCAATGCAACCGCCCACAACATGTTGCGCAATGCGGTGACTGATGACAATAGTGACTCCATTGCTCTCCTCAAGACTGCCAAGGAAATTTGGGATTTCCTTGAGGTTGCTCTCGAAGGAGATGAAGCAATTCAAAGATCTAGGTTGGCTTTGCTCAAGGAAGAAGTCAATCTCTTTGTGAGGAATGAGGGTGAGTCTGCGAAAGAGGTCTATAGAAGGTTGAAGTCCCTTGTGCTAAACTTGAGAACCTTTGGGTGCACTTAGGCAAATGATGATTTCATCAAGGACAAGTTCATAGATGCTATGGTTCTCACAGAGCATACCTTGGTCATGATGATACATCAACGCCCGGATTATCAAAAGTTGACCGCAGCTCAAGTGGTCTCCACGTTCTCCACTCATGTTCTTTTGGAGACCAAATCCAAGAAGACCTTTGCAATTGCTCAAGCAACCAAGAACTCCAATCTTGCCTTGAAGGCCAAGAAAGTGGTTTGTCAACCTTCAAGGGGTGAAGAAGTGATTGAAGAGACATGTGAGGAAGATGTTGACACGTCATGCCCGACAAATGACTTTGCGGAAGACTTGGCTCTCTTAGTCAAAAAGTACTCCGAGATCATGGCAAACAAAGGGAAGAATCTTCAAGGATGATCATTTGGTCAAAGAAAGTGCCACAATTGTGATAGCCCAAGACACTTTGTGCATGATTGCCCATATGAGAGATGTGAAGACAAGTCTGAGAAGCTTGTGCTCAAGAAGAAGTTCACCAAGTTCTCAAAGAGGAAAGATGACAAGGCTCTAGTCCATGAAGAATACATGTCCGGAGATGAAGATGACGGTGATGATGATCAAGTGGGCACGGCCTCCATTGCCATGCAAGCCACTACCTCCTCCTCCACCACCGACCTCTTCGACTCTCCAAACGAGGGCAAGCCTTTCACTCATCGGTGCCTTATGGCCAAACAGGTAAAAACAAAGTCCAAATCAAAGAAACCCGCCAACTACACTCCCAATGTCTCATGTGAGATAGTGGAAGATGAGTGTGAAGAGGGCGTGGGCATTGATGAGGAATCCTTGATGGCTTTCATGAAAACTCTTCATGGTGAAGCTCGTGCTCATTTTGGCGATCTCCTTAAGTCACTCGCCAAACGCGATGATTTTGTCGAGAACATTGAAAACCTCCTCATAGAGGAAAAAGAGAGAGTCAAACTCCTTGAGCACAAACTACATGAAGAGAGTGTCATGAGAGCATCACTCGAGGAAGCTTTATCGGCTCATCAAATTGACTTTGTTAAAACCAATGATGCTTTGCAACTTGCTCTTGAGACCAAGGATGCCCTTAATGTTAGTGTTGAGAAGCTTCTAGTTGATCACATGAGTTCCTTGTGATTAGTTCCAAGGTTGTCAAAGGTGACCTCATTGCCCTCACCGAGTCTTATGATCAACTTAAAGCTACATCCAATAAGGGCATTACTTCCGTACCTCATATGGAGTTAAATGATGAATCTTGTACGGCTAACTTTGTTCATGATCGCATCTCTCTCCAAGAGGAGAATAAGAAGTTAAAAGCCCAAATTGAGAAAGGGCTAGTGTCATGCATTCAAGGGGAGAAAAACCTCAATGACCTCTTGAGCAACCAAAAGGAGTGTGTTGCCAAGGAGGGAATTGGGTTTAACCCCTCATCCAAGAAAAGGAAGAACAAGAAGAACATCAACAAGAAAAAGATCGGTCCTCCTCCTCCTCCTCAAAAGGTAGTATTTGTGCAAGAAGGGCACAAGGAGAAGGAGCAGGAAGAAGAGGTTGTTGGGAATGTCAAGGTCACTAGGGACAAGGATATTCCCAAGGATTTTGCCGGCAAGAACAATCCATCTTATGTCCTCTTGAGAGGAGATGATGGTTACACATTTGCAAAAATTGTTGGCACTAACTATGATGATTATGCTTGGACTATTTGGGTTCCTAAGACCCTTGTTGCTAACTCTCTAGGACCCATTGAAAAATGGGTACCTATAACCAAAGCTTGATTCTTGTAGGACTATATCTCCGGTGGAAAACAATGGGTGACCAATAGTGGATGCACCAATCATATAACCGGAGAGAGGGAGATGCTTGTGGAGTTCGTTGATTCACTCAAGGCCTCTTCGAACATCTCCTTTGGTGACAATAGCAAGTGCAAGGTATTGGGTTTGGGCAAGGTGGTAATCTCTAATGATTCATCACTTTCAAATGTCATGCTTGTCCAATCCCTTCACTACAATTTACTTTCAACAATTCAATTGGCACGTGCCAGTTATGATTCTCATTTCGGTGAATTCCATGTGACCGTCTTTAAGAGAAGCAATCTCAAAGTGGTCTTTATTGGGTATAGCGACCCGATCCCAATGGATCGTAGTCTCTGTGATTAAGTGTCATCCCTGGATCGGTATGCTGACACGCACAGTACTCGAGGATTTATAACAGAGTTCAATCACACACTTATTACATCGAAATCCTCATAAAGAGTATTTATTACATAAATATGGCTGAAGGACAACTAGATAAAATAACTGCGGAAGCTTCGAAGATAAATGAGTCCAGCAACTCCAACGGCATAGCTGAGTGCATGACAACGACCTATTGCACCTTAATCCTCGTCTAAAAATTCTGAAACATGATACGTTGCAACCGTGTAGGTCAGCACATGGAATATGCTGGCAAAATCACACTATAGTGCAATGAACAATAACAGCTATCACTACATGCATATATGGCCGGTGGAGGCTCTAAGTTTAACATTTGCGTAAAGCCAATTTTTCCGTACAACAAAGGAATAGAGTTTATTTAACTACCAAGTTTATGTCATTAATGAGAAGGTTCCTCCAACTCAATCCCAAAAGAATATTAATAACCCAACAATTTCATTAAGTAAAGTGATGAGATCAAACGAATAATTCAAATACCAGATACTCAAGATGTCCATAACCGGGGACACGGCTAATCATGATTAGTTTTTACACTCTGCAGAGGTTTGCGCACTTTTCCGCACAAGACTCGATCTCCTTCGTCGGATTTCTCGCACTACTTGATGTTTGAGAAACGGATGACCGAGACACAGTCTTTCCGAAGCATTAACTCTTTACTTTGGGTAGACAGTACCACCTACTTTCCCCTACATCTGCTAGCCTACCACTGAAAGAGGTCACGCAACATACTCAACTATGCCAGAGCCCATAATGGCTTGTGGCTGCACACAGAAGTTTCTAGCATGAATAATCTTATGATCCCTTTGAGCCTGGGTGGCATTCGATAGGATGATCACACGGGTACTCCGGGATATCCTAGGACAACACTCGATTCTCCAGGTGCCCGCAACCAATCCACCCAGATGTGTATTAAAGTAGCCACCTTAAGTTTCCCTTAGTTAAAAATTACTCTCACATCTTTCATGAATCTCACATACCAATCCACGTCTACGAGCATAACAAAGTAGTATGAGCATAACGCAATGATACCCGGGGTTTGATAAAAGACAATAGGTTCCTACTTCATCAACTACTTAACAAATCCCACATGTTACCAATCCTACTCATGCAATGTTTAAGGGTTGAAACTAATGCATAAAAAATTGGTAATAAAGGGATATGGTCAAAGTGTAACTTGCCTTGCTGACGATCTGAAAACCCTAGTGATTCGTAGTAGCAAGCCTCGCACTCCGGAAACTCTGTCATGAACAAACAATAGCATACATAAGCACTCAAGATTAAGATGCAAGGGTAAAACCAAAAGAAAAGATCTAAACAGAAAGTTCAGGTGAAGAGCTTCAATTTGCAAAAAGAATCAATCGAATCGGAGATACGAAACTCAAACTACGATCAAAAGAAGTTCAAATTCAAATCTACTTGAAACCAAATTTTAAATTTTCAAAATCATGTTCAAGTTCTTTATCTGAACAGAGGGGATCGAGACGAAGATTTTGGCATTGGTTTCACTGGATTTGGATAAACGAGCAAAAAGTTGCGAGGGTTTGAAGATCAGGGACTAATCTATAAGAAAACTATTCGCGGATAGGTCCCTGACCGAAAATAAAACTAAATTGAAAAATCTAACGAACGAACGTTCGCTAACAGAAACTAACGAACGAAAACGTTCACTAACAGATCTAAATGAACGGACGTTCGCTAACTAACCTATCCTAATAAAATAAACCGATTTAAAAATAAAACCCGAAAACTAAAAAAAAAGGGGCGGGTTTACGGCGGTTATACCGATTTGGTGGGAAAAACCGGCAGTGGCGGCGACAACTCCGGCGGATCGGGGTGGTGCGGCAGCGGCTCAGCGAGGCGGGGTCGGCGGCGGGCTGCTGCTGCTGCGTGGCGGCGGCGGCTGATGAGGAGGACGGGGTGGCGGGGCAGCGGCTTATAAGGAGGGGGAGGGAGCGAGGCCTGCTTGGGGAGGGGGAAAGCGAGGCGGAGGCGGAGTCCGGCTCGGACTCGAGCGGCGGCGGCGTCGGGCGGGACTCCCGTGCTCGGGGAATGCGGCGGCGGCGTCCTGGGCCGGCTGGGCTTCGGCCCGGTCGGTCGAAGAGTTTTTTTTAAACAGCGCCGCGAAGAAAAATCCAATTTAAAATAAAATAAAAATCCTAAAATTCCAGAAACAATTTTCAAGGTCCTCTCCTAATATTTAGGACAACGTGAATTTTTCTGGGCTAAAATGCAATTTTCGAAAATACAAATTTTTTCCTAATTTAACCGAATAAAATCTCAAATAAAATATATTTTTATTCAAAATTAAATTTCCATTATTTCCTCGCTGTTTTTGAAGAAATCATATTATCTTCTCTCATTATTTTAAAATAATTGGAAAAGAATTTTGAAAAACAATTTGATCCAATTTTTTTCCAAGTTTTGACAAATCAAAAATGGATTTTTGTGAAACTTCCAACTCTCTCAAATTGGTCCTTGAGTTGCTTAAGGTCTCTTGGATCAAAATGCAACCAACACAAAACAACAAAATGCATAAATCATGGAGGCATATGAATGATCTAATGCATAACATCCAAATTGAAAATTGGGATGTTACAAACCTACCCCCCTTAAGATGAATCTCGCCCTCGAGATTCGGGTTGGTCAGCAAAAAGGTGTGTGTGGTCCTTGCGGAGGTCTTCTTCTCGTTCCCAGGTGGCTTCCTCTTCGGTATGGTGGCTCCACTGAACTTTGCAAAACTTGATAACCTTGCTGCGAGTAACTCGACTGGAAAACTCGAGAATCTTAACTGGCTTCTCTTCATAGGTCAGATCACTATCTAACCGAATCACTTCCAGTGGCATTATATCTCTCAGAGGAATATCGGCCATCTCTACATGGCATTTCTTCAATTGGGAAACATGAAACACATCATGAACTCCTGACAAACCTTCGGGTAATTCCAACTTGTAGGCAACTTCACCCATACATTCCAATACTCCGTATGGTCCCACAAATCATGGTGCTAACTTTCCTTTGACTCCAAATTGTTTTACTCCTCGAAGTGGGGACACACGGAGATATGCCTTGTCTCCGACTTCATAGGTTACGTCCTTGCGTTTAGTATCTGCATAATTCTTCTGCCTGGACTGGGCTATCTTGAGTCTATCTCGAATCAACTTAACCTTCTCTTCAGAATCTCTGATTAAGTCTGGTCCGAACAACTGTCTATCTCCAACTTCATCCCACGACAGTGGTGTCCTGCACCTTCTTCCGTACAAGGCTTCGAAAGGGGCCATCTTCAAACTGGCTTGATAGCTGTTGTTATATGAGAACTCTGTGTAAGGCAAATTATCATTCCAACTAGATCCATAATCTAGCGCACAAGCTCTCAACATGTCCTCCAGAATCTGGTTGACTCTCTCAGTCTGTCCATCTGTCTGCGGCTGAAAGGCTGTACTGAACTCTAGCCTGGTACCCAAGGTTTCGTGTAACTGATTCCAAAACTTCGAAATAAACTGTGTTCCTCTATCTGATACGATGGTCCTCGGAACTCCATGCAGACATACGATCCTGGTCATATATATCTTGGCCAACTTCGCGCTCGTATAAGTGGTTTTCACGGGGATGAAGTGAGCCACTTTAGTCAAGCGATCAACTACAACCGAGATAGAATCATATCCTGAACGAGTCATGGGTAATCCGGTGATGAAATCCATGCCAAGTTTATCCCACTTCCATTCGGGTATCGGCAAAGGCTGAAGTAACCCTGCTAGTTTCTGATGCTTTGCCTTAACTCTCTGACATACATCACATACTGCTACAAACTCCGCAATATCCTTCTTCATTCCTGTCCACTAGAAATTCTCCTTCAAATCCAGATACATCTTGGTGTTGCCTGGGTGAATCGAGTAAGGCGAATCATGAGCCTCCTGAAGTATTAACTTCCTGATCTCGGGGCTATTGGGCACATAGATACGATCCTCAACCATAAAATTTCGTGCTCATCCTCACGAAAACCTTTAGCCTTTCCTTTGCTCACCCTTTCTTTTATCTCTGCAATCTCCTTGTCCGTCTTCTGGGCTTCTCGGATCTTTCCCAGTAAAGTGGATTGAATTTCTAGGGATAATTAACTTTATGCCCCTAGTTGGGTCCCACTCGTCTGTTTTACCCCTAGTTTCAGAAACTCACCTGTTCAGTCCAAGCCACTTTGCAATTCTTATGCTTTTGCCCTTTGACCCTTTGACCGTCACTTTGAAAAATTCATAACAAATTCATACTAAATTAGAAAAATTCAAATAAGATATCAAAATGTTCGGAAAAACATCACCTATATGTGCATGTCATTTTCATTCTTGACAAAAGTGTTGGAAAGCCCCCATCTCAGTTTTAGCTCATATGCTCTTAGCATGAACAGTAAAATATAAAAAAATTCAAAAAAATCTGAAAAAAATTGCTGGCAAACATTGACCAATGTTTTGAGTGCTTGCCAAGTTTCATAATGGAATGACATTCGTGGAGGTTGTGGAAAAAAAAGAAAATCAAAGCTCCAAAATTTCTTTTTTTTGCCACGACTTCCACGAATGTCATTCCATTATGAAACTTGGCAAGCACTCAAAACATTGGTCAATATTTGCCACCAATTTTTTTTAGATTTTTTTGAATTTTTTTAGATTTTACTGTTCATGCTAAGAGCATATGAGCTAAAACTAAGATGGGGACTTTCCAACACTTTTGTCAAGAATGAAAATGACATGCGCATATAGGTGATCTTTTTTTGAACATTTTGATATCTTATTTGAATTTTTCTAAATTAGTATGAATTTGTTATGAATTTTTCAAAGTGACGGTCAAAGGGTCAAAGGGTAAAAGCATAAGAATTACAAAGTGGCTTGGACTGAACAGGTGAGTTTCTGAAACTAGGGGTAAAACAGACGAGTGGGACCCAACTAGGGGCATAAAGTTAATTATCCCGAATTTCTAATGCCGCAACAAAACCTCTCGGAACTATCTCCAAGTGGAGTTCTCTGAGATCGTCGGCTAACTCCTGAGGTAATCCTCCGGTTATGAGAGTATTGACATAACTCTTGCGACTCAAAGCATCTGCTACAACATTGGCCTTTCCTGGATGATAATGCAACTTCATGTCATAATCCTTTATGAGCTCCAACCATCTCCTCTGCCTGAGGTTTAACTCCTTCTGCGTGAAGATGTACTTCAAACTCTTATGATCTGTGTAAACATCACAACCATTTCCGATAAGAAAATGTCTCCATGTCTTGAGTGCATGCACTACAGCTGCTCACTCCAAATCATGTATGGCATAATTCAACTCATGAGGTCGAAGCTGTCATGAGGCATATGAAACAACTCTTCCTTCTTGCATAAGAACGCCTCCAAGTCCCTGACGTGAAGCATCGCAATATACTTGGAAATCCTTGCATATGTTCGGGAGAATCAGCACTGTGGCTGTAACCAAACATTTCTTCAACTCCTGAAAACTGGCATCGTCAGTCCATTTGAACTTGGTGTATTTCTTCAATAACTCCGTCATGGGCTTCGCGATCTTCGAAAAATTCTCAATGAATCTCCGATAATATCCTGCGAGTCCAAGAAAACTTTGGATCTCTTCAACTGAGGTGGGTGCCAACCACTCGGTGACAGATTTAACCTTGGAAGGGTCTACTGCTATTCCTTCACCTGATATGACATGTCCGAGAAATCCAGCTTCCTTCAACCAAAACTCGCACTTGCTGAACATGGCATATAGCTGATGCTCCCTGAGCTTCTCGAGCACCAAGCGCAAATGTTCCTTGTGTTCTTCTTCATTTTTCGAGTAGACCAATATATCGTCAATGAACACCACGACGAACTTGTCCAAGAATTCCATGAACACCTTGTTCATCATACTCATGAAATAGGTAGGTGCGTTAGTCAAACCAAATGACATAACTGCATACTCATATAGCCCATACCTCGTGGTAAAAGCTGTCTTGGGTATATCCTGTTCTCGGATCTTCAGCTGGTGATATCCTGATCGAAGATCGATCTTGGAGAAAACCTTGGCTCCCTGTAGCTGGTCAAACAAATCATTGATCATCGATAGAGGATATTTGTTCTTGATTGTCACCTCATTCAATGCACGATAATCAATGACCATTCTCAAGGATCCATTCTTCTTCTCAACTAAGAGCACTGGGGCTCCCCACGGTGATGAACTTGGTCGAATATAACCTTTCTCCAATAACTCCTTAATCTGCTTCTTAATTTCCTCCAGATCATTCATGGGCATCCGATACGGTCTCTTGGATATTGGTCCAGTGCCTGGTAACAACTCAATCAAGAACTCAATGTCTCGATCTGGTGGCATGCCTGGTAGTTCCTCCGGGAATACATCGGGATAATCCTTTACAACTGGTACTTCCTCCTGAACAACTCCCGATAGGGAATTCACTTGAGTCCTCCTTGGCACATGCCTAGACACATATTTGATTCGTTTTCCCTCTGGGGTGGTCAGGAGAATTGACTTACTAGAACAATCGATGTTTCCTCCATACTTCGATAACCAATCCATGCCTATTATTACATCCAGTCCTTGAGATTCCAAAATAATGAGGTCTGAGGGGAAAACATGCTTACCTATGGTCAATGGCAACTGGCAACACCATCGTCTAGCCATATATTCCGCTCCTGGTGAGCTCACTAACATGGGTGACCTAAGGGCTATGGTTTCCAACTCAAACTTATCCACAAATCCCCTTGATATGTATGAATGCGATGCACAAGTGTCAAAAAGAACAAGGGCTGTAAATGACTTAATCAAAAACTTACCAATAACTGCATCAGGCTGCTCTTCAACTTCCTCCACGTTGACGTGGTTCACCTGACCTCGGGTGAAGGGATTTGGCTTATTTCCTAAGCTTCCGTTGCCATTTCCATTCTTGGCTTCAGAACATTCAGTGGCGTAGTGTCCGGTCTTCCCGCACTTGAAACAAGTAATGTGACTCAAATCCTTCTTGGTGGGTGTCGCGGGGTTGGAACGGTTCTGATTGTTGCTTCCTCCATTCCCATTGCCATTCTTAGGGCCACTGTGGGTGTGTGAACTTCCTCCATTGTGCGAATGTCCTCCATGGTTATGCCCTCCATGGTTATGAGTGTGTCCTCCCGAGTACGGGGAATAGCAAGGCTTCTGCTGAGCTCCAGAATTATACTTCCCCTGTCCATACTTCCTCTTGCGGTTATCTATCTGCTGCTGCTTGCCTTCAATCATTAGGGCCTTGTCTACCAGCTCCGGGTAGTTGTTGAAGGTTGCCACCATCAACTGCATGCTCAGCTCATGATTGAGTCCCTCAAGAAACTTCTCCTGCTTCGCGGCATCTGCGGCCACATCATCTGGGGCATGGCGTGCTAGCTTGCTGAACTCCTCCACATACTGCCCCACAGTATGACTCCCTTGGTGTAAGTTGCGGAACTCACGCTTCTTCAAACTCATGGCTCCAGCTGAGACATGTGCGGTGCGGAAGGCCTGCTGAAACTGATCCCATGTAACTGTAGCAATGGGGTAGGTGGTGGTGAAGTTCTCCCACCAAGAGGCTGCGGGTCCATCAAGCTGATGTGCGGCAAAGCGCACTTTCTCCGCATCCGTGCATCCAGCAGTGGTCAGCTCTCTTCCGATCTTGCGGAGCCAATCATCAGCAACAATCGGCTCGGTGCTGCTAGAGAACAGCGGCTGATTCAACCTTAGAAAACGGGCTAGGTTGTCAACAGGGGGTGGTGGCGGTGGGTTGTTGTTGTTGTTGTTGTTGCCTTGGTTCTGGATGAGCATCTGCATCAAGGCATTCTGCTATTGGATCAACTGGGTGAGCTCCGGCGGGAAAGTGAATCTGGGGTCACGTCTCGGAGGCATCTGATGGGTTAGAGGGGTGAGAAAACAGAATAGAATAAGGTCTAATGAGAGATTTCACTACCCATATGCATATGAGACAAACATATTCAATTCACACCACACAATTTCAAACAAGATTCACACAATCGATCTAAGCTACTATTAGAAATTGTTCGACACTAACTATTTGGGGGGAATACTACTAATAACATGGTGGTCGACTAGAACTTTTGATCGGTGGAAGACTCCATAATGTCAGCTCCGGCTTCGTCTTCATAGTCATCACTGTCTTCATCTGCATCACTGTCTTCATCTCCATCATCAGTGTCTGTGTCTGTGTCATCTAGTATGATGTAGTCTTCCGATCGAATGTCCACTTCAGGTTCTGGTTTCACCACGGGTACTCCTAGCTTCTTCTTCAGTTCTTCCTGCTTCTCCAGTAGCACGGCAATTTCTTCTTCATATCCATCGCGTGTTGACGTGAGTTCCTCTTCTAGCTCGACATTCCTCTTCATCACCTTCTTGGTCTTCTTCATGATAGTGCACATCTGGTTCTCATATCGACGAATGTGTTGGTCCATCTCCTGAATGTACGCTGCAATAGATCCATCCTTCCTGGTATGAATCATCTCCCATTGCTCGTCTCGGCGTCCACATATCTGATAGACGGTGTCTTCAAGATCCTTGTGGTACTCTTCACAAATGTGTCCAAAAGTGATGTGGGCTGCCATGCTCTTTCCTAAGCTCCAAGTTGGTGCATCCAAGGTAAACTCGATGGGCTCGGTTGTTGGTGCAAATGTCCTTCCAGGTACACGAACTTTGATCCTCCAGCGCTCCTCGTCTGGTAATGTGGCAGTGAAGGTTCTGGTGAAGCTTGGTAGACCGATGTTCAGGTACTTGGTGACTTCCTTCAAGTGGCGTCCGAAGGGGGTGTCATCATCCGGCTGAGTGAACATGTTCCTGGGGTCCGACATCTATAGAGTAGAAATAGAGGAGGATTAGAAATGAGTAGAGAAGAGTATCCTGTGGCTTTTCCTAGTGGTCGCATCCTACAGTCAGCGTGGGCTCTGATACCATCTTGTAGCGACCCGATCCCAATGGATTGTAGTCTCTATGCTTAAGTGTCATCCCTGGATCGGTATGCTGACACACACAATACTCAAGGATTTATAACAGAGTTCAATCACACACTTATTACATCGAAATCCTCATAAAGAGTATTTATTACATAAATATGGCTGAAGGCCAACTAGATAAAATAACTGCGGAAGCTTCGAAGATAAATGAGTCCATCAACTCCAACGGCATAGCTGAGTGCATGATAACGACCTATCGCACCTTAATCCTCGTCTGAAAATTCTGCAACATGATACGTTGTAGCCGTGTAGGTCAGCACATGGAATATGCTGGCAAAATCACACTATAGTGCAATGAACAATAACAGCTATCACTACATGCATATATGGCTGGTGGAGGCTCTAAGTTTAACATTTGCGTAAAGCCAATTTTTTCCTACAACAAAGGAATAGAGTTTATTTAACTACCAAGTTTATGTCATTAATGACAAGGTTCCTCCAACTCAATCCCAAAAGAATATTAATAACCCAACAATTTCATTAAGTAAAGTGATGAGATCAAACCAATAATTCAAATACCAGATACTCAAGGTGTCCATAACCGGGGACACAGCTAATCATGATTAGTTTGTACACTCTGTAGAGGTTTGCGCACTTTTCCCCACAAGACTCGATCTCCTCCGTCGAATTTCTCGCACTACATGATGTTTGAGAAACGGATGACCGAGACACAGTCTTTCCGAAGCATTAACTCTTTACTCTGGGTAGACAGTACCACCTACTTTCCCCTACATCTACTAGCCTACCACTGAAAGAGGTCACGCAACATACTCAACTATGCCAGAGCCCATAATGGCTTGTGGCTGCACACGGAAGTTTGTAGCATGAATAATCTTATGATCCCTTTGAGCCTGGGTGGCATTCCTGTAGGGTAATGCAGCAGAAAACAAAAAATGTCCGCCCTACGCACCAGCCCAGGACCACTATGGAGACTGCATACAAGGTTTGATCTTTTTCGTTACCGACTCATAGCGCAGCGGTAAGTAGAGTCAATGACGAACGGCGGTGCAGATCCCCGCAGCTAGGATTTACAACCTCCCAACTGCAAGGATGTATACCCTCGTCTTCCCCTCGGACAGCCCTCCGGGAGGCGGTCGAACAGTCCCCCGGACGGTGTCGCGGACAGCCCTTCAGGATGACCTTCGAAACTCGAACGGTCACTCGGACAGCCCTTCGGGAGGACTCACAGAACTCGGACCGTCACTTGGACAGCCCTTTGGGAGGCACTCACGAACAGCCCCTCAGGCACTAAGATCAAAACTATGACCTCTCTACAGAGTTGCACACATACGATGTCATCTATCCGGCAGGGCTTCGCCGTCCAGAACTAGTTCCCACCGGAACCCAGACAGCCTTTCGGCTCTGCAAAACTATTTTGTGGGGAGGGAGAAGCTAGATCATTGCAATGGCACTTGTATGTGAGAAAGGAGTGGTTTGGGGCAGCCCCCTCACCTCCTATTTATAGGAAAACCAAGGGGTAGGATGGCCATTCCAAAAAAACCCAAAAATGCCCATGAAAGAACACTTCCACAAGGGCATATTAGGGAAGTAATGGAGCAAGTGGGGCTCCAAGGAGGAGCCCACATGTGGCCGGCCAACCTCTTGGGGGGTCCCCCATGAGGTGCTCTAATGCCCCCCCCCCCAAGTCCTTCTAGAAGCCTTTTCCAAAAAGCCCTAAAAGGTGGCTTTCCAAAATATCCCAAAAAGCACTTTCACTATTCACGACGACATTTTTCACCGTCCGTTCGAACCGAAAATATTTATGTGGGCTTAGAACATTTTCAGTACCCACTAAAATAATTTTCAACGCATTCTGGAACAATTCCAGATTAGTGATTTTCATCTGCGAAACGCATCTGAAGCGGTTCCGGCAGCTCCGAAACATTTCCGGTTTTCATCTCGGAAAATTCTCAAAAGTTTCTAGAATGATTCTGGCAACCTCCAAGAATTATCAGGCATGTGCCAAAACCAATTTGACTTTATGGTATCCTCTGAAACCACTTTTCAGTTTCACCGGAACTCATCCGGTGTCCTCTCTCTGCGGAACTTTTCCACTGTCCGAAACTTTTTCGGTGTCCGAAACTTTTTCGGTGATTTTCTCTCAGACTCCTTGTCTAGTATTCAGCAGAAAGATGACCCTTAAGCGTGTGACCCTATAGGTTCGGTGAAGTATAGACATGACCGGAACACTTTCCGATCAATGATCAGCATCGGAGCCATGGACACCCATATTGACCCCTATACCCACACGAATGAATATTCGAGTGAACCTCCAGTTGCCGTGTGCTTTTCCTGTTGCTTTGCGATATGTTACAAATACCCGAGGTGAGACATGTTGGCATTCCCGTGAATCAACAACTTGTCCACTATGCTAGTTACCTCGTTACCGGTATTGTTCTCTTTTCTCGTTACCGTGTTCCGGCATCCCTGTGATCAAATCATATTGTGTCTGGCCAGACGATGATGGATACCGTAACACCGAGAGGGCCCAGAGATATCTCTCCATCATCGGAGGAGCAAATCCCAATCTTGAGCTATCAAGTTACTTGACATACTTTTCCATGAACCCGTAAGCCGCCGTAATAGCCACCCATTTACGGATGATGTTTAACAAACCCCAAAGTTCATGAAGCAAGCATGAAGAAACTCGATACTCTCATGGTCTAAGGAATCATGCAAACATTAACCATCTCTATGTTATTAACCATTAAATTGTGACGAATGTATTCTCATAGCATAACATCAATTCGGGTCGATTCAACACAAATGTTCTTCTAACATTGTGCCCTCAAAGTTGCTGGCATAGACATGCCCATGATCAGGAAAATAGAACCATCATGCAACACTTGAGCCAGTCATAGAGGCTTGACTAGGAATACATTTTACCGTTTATTATTCCACACGTGCATATGAGTCTTCCTCCGAGCCTCGTTTTATTTGCAGACTCGAGAACCATAGCAGTTATAGCATGGAACATAAACCTAATTATGAACAGGGAGATAATCAATAACATTTATTATTGCCTCTAGGGCATATCTCCTACAGACTCCCACTTGCACTAGAGTCAATAATCTAGTTAATGCTAATGCACTTTACACCTGTGGCACACCGGTGTAAATATGCTTCGCATGTGGTATAGCCTGATGTCCAACGGATCTGACGACTTCAGCTCCGTGTGTATCTTTGCATATCCTCGCGTTTTCACGCTTTCACAAAATTCATATTTTGTGTGGACTTGGCTATGTATGTATGTGAATCACAGGTCGAACCTGGGTTCCTCAGACTGAGTTATGGAGCAACTACCTGCAGTAGTGTCCCATTGACAAAAGCCATCTTGGAATCGTACTAAGTTCATGAATGAACTATATGATTCAACATCTTCTTTGTCGCATTAAAAGCGGCAACATACTTCGTCTTTGTTATAGAATTCGCCACAGTAACTTGTTTGAACAAATTCCAACTAACTATGCCACCATATTGTGTGTTACACAAAACCCTCAATTCAAATCAAAAATCGCATGGAGAAATGATGAAGACTGTATCGATGTAACCTTTTACAATGAACTCTTCATGATCTCTGTTTGCGAGAAAACATGTCATCAGTGCTACTATAGTACTCAATGACCATTTTTCACTGTTGTCCCATGATCAGTACTTTTGATCACTTTGGTATCTATACTCGCAACAACTTTGGGAGTATTGGACATATCTGGTTGTGTTACATACCATGGAATACATGATTAATCCAAACACAAGTGTGTGTGGAATCTCCATCATGTATTTTGCTCATCAGTGTTTTGGGACACCAAGTCTTGCAAAAACTCTTTCCATGTGACTTCGGCAAGAATCACTCCTTGACATTTTTAATGCTAAAAGGTTTTAGCATTTTGTCAATATGTACCTTTTCTCAGCCCATCAGGTAAATCTATCTCCATAGATCATCATGCCTAATATCAAGGCTATTTAGCCCAAGCACTTCATCAAAAAACACTTTTCAAATGAAGTCCTAATTCGTGTCAAGAAATTTAATTCCAATTAACAATGTGTCAAGCACACAACGTTTTTAGAAATATTATTATGCTCCCACTTACTTTCTTGAATCACAAGCATCTTCGTTACCCATTGATGAAGTCAAAACCCTTTTAACCATTTCATCAAAATACGAAGATTCCAACTCCATTTTGCTCTCTTCTGTCCATTGCTGGAACTCTGAAGTTTGCATACTTACTAGAATCCTCTGGAATGACAAAATACCTTGGACTGTAACACATGCAAGTCCTTGGTTTCATTTCCATCATATGGAAATCCTATTGTCATCCATGTTTCATATCTCATGATTGAAATATGTATTAATTTCTAGTTCAACCCGAACCGACTTTAAGCATCGCTACGATGAAACAACCTCATCGTAGTCAACTCCTTGAAATTGTTATTGCAACAAGTCGATCTTTATAGATAAAACATTTTTATCCATATCAGTTTTAAGTTCAATAAATATTCATTAGACTCTAAGTCTTCCGAAAGGTGTATCAAGGTTTTAATCTTGAATCACTTATATGAAAACTAACTCGGGTTGTATTGGCATTTAGCCAATTCCGGAATCAGGGCCCATCAACGCTTCCTTGTGTATCGTAGGTATATTGTTGTCTAACAACAATATCTCATTTGCGCACCTGAGAGGTTTGCATGAGCCTTGCCTACGTGGTTCAGCTGCAAGTTCGACCGAAGTCCATACATTTTATTGTAGAGACTTCCGTATCAGTCGCAGTAGGAAACTCCGGAATCACTTCCAAGGTTCCTTTCCTTTGACCTGATGACGAAGATACTGGTTATCTCGTCGAGTTACACTGTCCTCCCACTCACCCTTTTGGAAAAACCATTTTCTTCAAAAAGCATACCGTCCTTTGTGGCAAACCTATTTGCCTCGGTATAGTGAGGGAGGAATACCCAATTACTTGGGATAACCTACAAAGTAGCACTTGTCTGATTTGGAATAGGTTTGTAACCTTTTACACAAGCCCCATATTCCAAATGTTTAAGAAAAGATATAACATGGTTGGCTTACCATACCATGGCGTCATTTCAACAGACCCGATGGAGCTCTTTTTAGTGTAAAAGCCGCAGTCTCTAAAGCATCACTTTAAAAGGGATAATGGCAAATTTATTTATGTCATCTTTGATCTTACCATGTCATAAATGGTTCGATTACATCTTCACGGACTTTCCACTCGTAGTGGTGTTCCAGGAAGTGCAAGTTATGAAACCCCTTTCACAACTCATCAGATATTCGCTAAACTTGTAACTCATATATTCCTTTCTGCAATCGAATTGTAGAAACATAATTTTCTTGTTACAATAACTTCTACTTCATATTTGAAAACCTTTTGAATGATTTCAAAAGATCCAGACTTACGTCTCATCAAGTAAATATCCATATATCTACTTGAGTCATTTTTGAAGGTAGACAAATCCACTGTTTGCAACAACATTTATCGGACTACATACATCAAAATGTATGATCACCAATAAGTTCATTGCTCGTTCCTTATGGCATGTGAACGGTGTTTCAGTCACTTCACTTTTCGGAGAAAAGTTGCAAGTGTCAGATGATTCAAAATCAAACGACTTAAAAATCCATCATAATGGAATTTTCCATGCGGGTTTCTCCAATGTGACCAAATGCAGTGCCACACTTGTGTGGTATTCTTTTAGTCTTATGACATTTAGCATCAGTGTTATGGCTGTATCATATTACCATCAATATTCATAACATACATCACATTTTGGATGGAAGTATGGCCCTTCATGTTATTCATAATACTGAACAACAATTGTTGTTTTTATGAACAACTCTTTTGCAACAAACATTGTGCAATGGGCTAGAGTGTATGAAACTCTAAAATGAATTATGAAAGTAAACACAGAGGTAATATATTATTATCAACATTCATAACATACATCTCATTCATAATGAAAGTATGGCCCTTATGTTATTCATAACACCGAACATAAAAAGTTCTCTTATGAACAACCTTCTTGCAAGATACCTTATGCAAAGGGCTAGAGTGTGAAACTCTAAAATGAATTATGAAAATAAATACAGATGGTAATACACCAATGGAAGGTATAGTAACATTTACTATGTTCCCTGTGTATATCTAAACCTCATTCCTGGCTAGTCTTTCATGCCATAGTATTTCTTACATCGAGTTGCAACAGAAAGCAATCGAGCGGGTATCTTTGTGATTAACTCACAATACCCAAGAATCAGTGATTAACAATTTAATCATAATTCCCAAGAACTATATCTTTGACCAGCCTTCTATACATCAAAAACTTGTATGACATTCATACATGAGCTGGATATTCCAGTCTTCTTTCTTTCTTTCTGCCATTATACTACTAACAGTTTAACTTTCAGTATTTCTCCTACTCTCAGAAGAAGCACTCAACTTAAGAGTGGCGTTAGCCCCGGACTTCCTAGGTGTGTAAGTCACACTAACACCCTTCGGACACTTCCTTTCTCTTTAAGTTGTTGTTTTATTCACCTTTCATCATATGGCAGGCATTCTTCTGGATCCCTCTCTTATCAGTCTAATGCATAGTAAACTCCTTTACTAATAGTTTGCAAACAAACATTGCTTTGGATATCTCATATCTTTTAGCCTTTGTCTGTCTCTGAAAAATGATTATCAGATTCCATGAATATCACATAACTATCCAAACTTTCGAAGTTTGGGTCTCATGGATGCAAACATATTGCACTTGACTGAAATGGAATTCTAGCTTTTGGATCGAAGGACGAGAGTCACATGATCCATAGCATAAGCGAGAGAATACCGAAAGTATGCGATAGGACCAAGTCCTTCTCGGCACTCTTGACGACAATCCTCACATTACGTTACCAACCGTAAAGTTTTAACCAGATATTTAACAGCTATTCAATATTAATAGGGAAGGTGGAAACGCGAGCCATTATTCTACAACTATTATGCATATAACACTTAGACAGTGTTCACAATTAATTGCACTGAGAATTAAACAAGATAATTCTATAGTGCACTCCCACTCAAATAAATATCTCTCATAATTGATTGTGAGTGATTCAAGATCCGCATTTCAATTCAACGCCATTGATGGTAGCATCACTGATGACAAAAATCTCAATCGGTAGGCAAACTTGCCAATCACATCTCTATGTGACTCTTGTTCATCTTTCGATGCGTGTGTTCCGAGCTCATGACTTTCATGCCTGAACGTCAAGACAACCAAGTGATCTCGCTGCGAGGTCTCAACTCACCCGCCTCACACATCCCTAATCGTTCGTACCCATGGTAGCATGTGTTACCCCGAAAAGTTAGGTGCCGTGACGGTGCTACACTTGGGAGAACACTAACTACTTGATATTTTTGTGAGAGATCACCCTAATAAAAGTGACTACCGCACAATCAAGAAGGGTGCATCATAAGGGATAAACATCTCAGGCAATTCATAATAGCATGATATGGTATAGCCCTTTCTGACGGAGAAGTCTTGTATTTCTTCGTCTTCGGCATTCGCTTCGGTGTTCAACTTCGCGAAGATTGCCACCACCTTGTCGATGCACCAGATAATATTGCTATCTCTATAGCTAATAAAATAAGGCAATGCATAAGGTTGACACGTAGGTCATTAAAGTGCAATCATATGGCTCCAGCCATCATGCCGAATCATGACACGCAGGTCATGTTAATCAATTTACATTATATAGTCATCTCATACATAATCAAATTATTATGAGCACTGCTATACCACATCACATGCACATGTAAACCCTCCTGCAAAACCAAGTTAGATGCCTCTAATCGGTTAATGCAAAAACTTGTTTTACGTGGCCTCTAAGGTTTCGAAACAAACCGAAGCTACCAACGTCCATCATCAAGTATGATAATTCAAGTCGCTAGATTAACTTTCCAGGGTGTATGAAAACCGAGATAATAAAATCTCGAGCCCCATACTAAACTTTGTCATACGCATGACCCCCGTGCAGGTCATATCTGCAATGCCCTTTCGTCTGCGAAATTTCATCTTTCTTTTTAACTACGGTGGAATTCAATGAACTGTTAGCACTTCGTTGATCAATCAGGATCGCGGATTGCCAGAACATTGAAACTCCACCATGCTATTATCAAGATCCGAAATATGCAAATTCCAGGGAAGCAACAAGAATATCGGGTAACAGATTTCATCTGCTACCCGGACAAATAATTTTCAGTAATAGAACTCATCTACTACCTAATTATATTGTGCAACACCCATACATCTCCATGTATTCTAGATCGCAACCTGCATCTATGCATAGCACGGCTCATGATGCCACTGTAGGGTAACGCAGCAGAAAACAAAAATTTTCCGCCCTACGCACCAGCCCAGGACCACTATGGAGACTGCATACAAGGTTTGATCTTTTTCGTTACCGACTCGTAGCGCAGCGGGAAGTAGAGTCGATGACGAACGGCGGTGCAGATCCCCGCAACTAGGATTTACAACCTCCCAACCGCGAGGATGTATACCCTCATCTTCCCCTCGGATAGCCCTCTGGGAGGCGGTCGAACAGTCCCCCGGATGGTGTCGCGGACAGCCCTTTGGGAGGACCTTCGAAACTCAAACGGTCACTCGGACAGCCCTTCGGGAGGACTCACAGAACTCGGACCGTCACTTGGACAGCCCTTTGGGAGGCACTCACGAACAGCCCCTCAGGCACTAAGATCGAAGCTATGACCTCTCTACAGAGTTGCACACATACGGTGTCATCTATCCGGCAGGGCTTCGCCGTCCAGAACTAGTTCCCATCGGAACCCAGACAGCCTTTTGGCTCTGCAAAACTATTTCGCGGGGAGGGAGAGAGAAGCCAGATCATTGCAATGGCACTTGTATGTGAGAAAGGAGTGGTTTGGGGCAGCCCCCTCACCTCCTATTTATAGGAAAACCAAGGGGTAGGATGGCCATTCCAAAAAAACCCAAAAATGCCCATGAAAGAACACTTCCACAAGGGCATATTAGGGAAGTAATGGAGCAAGTGGGGCTCCAAGGAGGAGCCCACATGTGGCCGGCCAACCTCTTGGGGGGTCCCCCATGAGGTGCTCTCATGCCCCCCCCAAAGTCCTACTAGAAGCCTTTTCCAAAAAGCCCTAAAAGGTGGCTTTCCAAAATATCCCAAAAAGCACTTTCACTATTCACGACGACATTTTTCAGCGTCCGTTCGAACTGAAAATATTTATGTGGGCTTAGAAAATTTCCAGTACCCACTAAAATAATTTTCAACGCGTTCTGGAACAATTCCAGATTAGTGATTTTCATCTGCGAAAAGCATCTGAAGCGGTTCCGGCAGCTCCGAAACATTTCAGGTTTTCATCTCGGAAAATTCTCAAAAGTTTCCAGAATGATTCTGGCATCCTCCAAGAATTATCAGGCATGTGCCGAAACCAATTTGACTATATGGTATCCTCTGAAACAACTTTTCAGTTTCACCGGAACTCATCCGGTGACCTCTCTCTGCGGAACTTTTCCACTGTCCGAAACTTTTTCGGTGTCCGAAACTTTTTCGGTGATTTTCTCTCAGACTCCTTGTCTAGTATTCAGCAAATAGATGACCCTTAAGCATGTGACCCTATAGGTTCAGTGAAGTATAGATATGACCGGAACACTTTCCGATCAATGATCAGCATCGGAGCCATGGACACCCATATTGACCCCTATACCCACACGAATGAATATTCGAGTGAACCTCCAGTTGCCGTGTGCTATTCCTGTTGCTTCGCGATATGTTACAAATACCTGAGGTGAGACATGTTGGTATTCCCGTGGATCAACAACTTGTCCACTATGCTAGTTACCTCGTTACCGGTATTGTTCTCTTTTCTCGTTACCGTGTTCCGGCATCCCTATGATCAAATAATATTGTGTCTGGCCAGATGATGATGGATACCGTAACACCGAGAGGGCCCAGAGATATCTCTCCATCGTCGGAGGAGCAAATCCCAATCTTGAGCTATCAAGGTACTTGACATACTTTTCCATGAACCCGTAAGCCGCCGTAATAGCCACCCATTTACGGATGACGTTTAACAAACCCCAAAGTTCATGAAGCAAGCATGAAGAAACTCGATACTCTCATGGTCTAAGGAATCATCCAAACATTAACCATCTCTGTGTTATTAACCATTAACTTGTGACGAATGTATTCTCATAGCATAACATCAATTCGGGTCGATTCAACACAAATGTTCTTCTAACATTGTGCCCTCAAAGTTGCTGGCATAGACATGCCCATGATCAGGAAAACAGAA
Source organism: Thinopyrum elongatum (assembly GCA_011799875.1). Taxonomy (NCBI): domain Eukaryota; kingdom Viridiplantae; phylum Streptophyta; class Magnoliopsida; order Poales; family Poaceae; genus Thinopyrum; species Thinopyrum elongatum. The sequence continues at coordinate 727,507,662 of CM022303.1, forward strand.
CCATCATGCAACACTTGAGCCAGTCATAGAGGCTTGACTAGGAATACATTTTACCGTTTATTATTCCACATGTGCATATGAGTCTTCCTCCGAGCCTCGTTTTATTTGCAGACTCGAGAACCATAGCAGTTATAGCATGGAACATAAACCTAATTATGAACAGGGAGATAATCAATAACATTTATTATTGCCTCTAGGGCATATCTCCTACAATTCTATAGGATGATCACACGGGTACTCTGGGATATCCTAGGACAACACTGGATTCTCCAGGTGCCCGCAACCAATCCACCCAGATGTGTATTAAAGTAGCCACCTTAAGTTTCCCTTAGTTAAAAATTACTCTCACATCTTTCATGAATCTCACATACCAATCCACGTCTACGAGCATAGCAAAGTAGTATGAGCATAACGCAATGATACCCGGGGTTTGATAAAAGACAATAGGTTCCTACTTCATCAACTACTTAACAAATCCCACATGTTACCAATCCTACTCATGCAATGTTTGAGAGTTGAAACTAATGCATAAAAACTTGGTGATAAAGGGAAATGGTCAAAGTGTAACTTGCCTTGCTGACGATCTGAAAACCCTAGTGATTCGTAGTAGCAAGCCTCGCACTCTGGAAAGTCTATCGTGAACAAACAATAGCATACATAAGCACACAAGCATAAGATGCAAGTGTAAAACCAAAAGAAAAGATCTAAACAGAAAGTTCAGGTGAAGAGCTTCAATTTGCAAAAAGAATCAATCGAATCGGAGATACGAAACTCAAACTACGATCAAAAGAAGTTCAAATTCAAATCTGCTTGAAACCAAATTTTAAATTTTCAAAATCGTGTTCAAGTTGTTTATCTGAACAGAGGGGATCGAGACAAAGATTTTGGCATTGGTTTCACTGGATTTGGATAAACGAGCAAAAAGTTGCGAGGGTTTGAAGATCAGGGACTAATCTATAAGAAAACTATTCGTGGATAGGTCCCTGGCCGAAAATAAAACTAAAAAGAAAAATCTAACGAACGAACGTTCGCTAACAGAAACTAACGAACGAAAACGTTCACTAACAGATCTAAACGAACGGACGTTCACTAATTAACCTATCCTAATAAAATAAACCGATCTAAAAATAAAACCCGAAAACTAAAAAAAACCGAGGCAGGTTTACGGCGGTTATATCGGTTCGGTGGGAAAAACCGGCGGCGGCGGCGGCAACTCCGGCGGATCGGGGTGGTGCGGCAGCGGCTCAGCGAGGCGGCGGGAGGCGGCGAGGCGAGGCGGCGTCGGCGGCGGTGCGGCGGCAGCGGCTCGGCTGCGGTGCGGCGGCGGGCTGCTGCTGCTGCGTGACGGCGGCGGCTGATGCGGAGGACGGGGTGGCGGGGTGTCGGCTTATAAGGAGGGGGAGGGGGCGAGGCCGGCTTGGGGAGGGGAAAGCGAGGCGGAGGCGGAGTCCGGCTCGGACTAGAGCGGCGGCGGCGTCGGGCGGGACTCCCACGCTCGTGGAAGGAGGCGGCGGCGTCCTGGGCCGGCTGGGCTTCGGCCCAGTCGGTCGAAGAGTTTTTTTTTTAAAACAGCGCCGCGAAGAAAAATCCAAATTAAAATAAAATAAAAATCCTAAAATTCCAGAAACAATTTTCACGGTCCTCTCCTAATATTTAGGACATCGTGAATATTTTTCTGGGCTAAAATGCAATTTTCAAAAATACAATTTTTTTCCTAATTAAACCGAATAAAATCTCAAATAAAATTCAAATAAAATATATTTTTATTCAAAATTAAATTTCCATTATTTCCTCGCTGTTTTTGAAGAAATCATATTATCTTCTCTCAAATAATTGGAAAAGCATTTTGAAAAACAATTTGATCCAATTTTTTTCCAAGTTTTGACAAATCAAAAATGGATTTTTGTGAAACCTCCAACTCTCTCAAATTGGTCCTTGAGTTGCTTAAGGTCTCTTGGATAAATGCATAAATCATGGATGCATATGAATGATCTAATGCATAACATCCAAATTGAAAATTGGGATGTTATATTGGGCATGTTGAGGACAACCTTTACGTGGTTGATTTCTCTAAAGAGAAAACTCATCTTGCAACATGCCTAATGGCCAAGGCCGACGTGGGGTGGCTATGGCACCGACGGCTAGCCCACGTTGGCATGAGAAACTTACAAGTTTTCTCAAAGGGGGAGCACATCCTTGGTGTAACACCCCCGGTGATTAGCAACAGTAATCACTTTTGATAATGACATGTTAGCATGATCGACTGTGCATAATCATCATTAGCATCACATTGCATTTCAACTCCTAAGTCAAATTCAAATTTAAATGAAAGTGGAATATGAAAGTTGTCCAACATAGGAGCTGAAATGTCAGATAAATAACAAATATTCCAGAGGCTATTCTAAAATTGAAACCAACATCATTGGAATTGGATAAGTGACTCGAACAACCTCAAACAGTGGATAAAGATAATATTTAATAACCATTTATTAAATCTGAAATAAATATGGAATTATGTTTTGCCCAAACTAATTTTAGGTGTTAGGGAATGTTGCACTGGTATTTATGAAATAGGTCACACTTTTTACAAAAACCATTTGGGGCCTAAACATTTAACAGTGGAGAAAAGAGAATAAAGAAAACGAAAAAGAAACAGAAAAGGAAAAAAAGAGCAACGCCCCCCCCCCGGCCCAACTGGGCGTAGCCCAGCTGGCCAACCGGCCACTCCCCACTCCCTTATCCCCCTGGACCCCGAACCCTAGCCACCCCTCCCGATCCACATTCCCCCCCCCCCTCGCGCCCCCTCCCTCCCTCGGCGCTCGACGCCGCGCGGTGCCGCGCCGCTGACGGCGCACCGCCGCTTGTCCCCACCGGCCGCTCCCCGTCACCGCCGTCGTCCTCGTCCTCCTCCCCAAGTAGCTCCCCGCGCCTCGCTGCCCCGTGCCCTACAACCCCCTTGTGAGCCCCCCCTTTTTCTTCTCTGCCTCGTCCCCGCCGTCGCCGCTCACCGCGCTGCGCGCATGCTCACGCGTCGCCGCGCCCCGGCTCGCGCCCGACCGCGCTGCGCGCGCCCCGCTCGGGCCCACTCCAGCCGCCGCTGCCGCTCGTCCTCTCGCCTCGGCCTCCGCTCGCCGCGGACACCCGCACGCGCGCGCGCCCCCACACCTCGCCCGCGCGCTCGTCCGCATCGCTCGCCGTGTGCCCCGCCTCCCGCGCCGCCGACCGCGCACTGGCGCTGCTCGCCTCGCCCGCCAGCGCCCTCGGGCGCATACGGGTGCCCAGCACCCGCACCCGAGCGCCCAAACCCGCAAGGCCCCTCTGGGCCACAGACACATGGGGCCGACCCCCCCCTGGCCCGCTGGCAGTGGGGCCCCGCCCCGAAAACGTTTAAAAAAAAGGATTAAGGTTAAATAAAGATAAATAATTAAAATAATTAAAATAATTAATTAATTAATTAATTAATTAATTAGTTAATTAATCTTGATTAGGTTAATCTAATTAACTAATTAGTGTTAATATAAACAGTAATTAGTAATTAACTTAATTAACTGCTGACGTCAGCATGATGTCATGCTGACGTCATCAATCACTGTTTCGGATAATGTTGAATTAAATAATTAATTAAATTTCAGAAATTAATAAAAACTTTAGAAAATCATATCTTTTAAACCGTAGCTCCGATGAAAATATTTTATACATGAAACTTGCTCAGAACGACGATACGAGCCCGGATACGCCCTCCGTATTCCCGTCAGATGCCCGCAACTATAAGAACGTTGAACAATTAGACCGATTTCGATAAATGAATAGTGTCCAACTTTAATTAAATAAATCCGAATAAATTCCTAAATTAACTAAATCATTTAGTTAGGCAGTAGAACACCCCGGCATATCATTTAGGCATGTCATACATATTGTTTGCATTATTGCCGTGAATTTATTGTTTCTCTCCCCCTCCTTCTCTCTCGATAGACGCCGAGACCGACGTCGCTGCTGTCGAGTACGACCACGCTACTGACGAGCAGCCCGTTGACGACCTCCCTCTCTTGCCAGAGCAACCAGGCAAGCCCCCCCCTTGAGCATTCCAGATATCGCCCATTCTATTCTCCTGCTTGCATTAGATTTCGCTACTGTTAATGTATGCTCCTATTCTGATGCATAGCCTGCTGTTGTAACCTGTTCATTGCTATTTTACCTGCCTATGATAAACTGTTTAGTATAGGTTGGTATGACCCATCTGTGACCCCACCACCTTACTTTGTCGCCCCTGCTTGTCCATCAACGACTCGATCAACGTGATCGTCGATCAGAGACAGACGCCTCACTTCACACCCCCCTTAGTTGTACGACTCTGCGTAGTAACTATCGAGTGCCGAGGGTGATACCTCGTAACGCACTCCTGATGAATACTCTGCAGCATAGCTGTACGGTCGTGGTCATCGAGGGTGATTCCTCCTTCTCCATGTCCGATACGACTCTGTCGTGCAACCCCTCAGTGTGAACCTCGAGGGTGATACCTCATACGTTCACCCTGATGATTTGACCACACGGCTACTTGACCTTTGTTACAGGCGGGTCCACCCTGGTGGGTACCCGCTGGGGATCTATGATTTCGGGTGTGCCGGAAGGGCACTCGAGTGTGACATTGTGGCGGAGCATCAGAGACTCTGATTGTCTCCGCTTGATACTAATTGAGCCTATTGGATTTGGGTGTGTGATCTGAGTGGGTCGACGTGCCCTATACGCACTACCACCACGCGGGATTATGGTTATGGGGCCCTCTGCGATGTACGTTTCTCCGAAAGCTTATCAGACGTCACGATTCACCGTGCGGGCTGATCGTCGGGATTGGGCTGGATACTTCACTGGCGAGTTCAGTGTCGCGCCTGCACCCCGGCCAGCCACGCAACGCGCAGGGTGCCCAAGGCGATGGCCCGAGACCCCTGGGTGCATAGGTTAGTCCGGCGTGCTGACCTCTCTGCTGAGCCTAGGTAGAGCGCTGCTTCGTGTTGATCTTCCGAGGACGGGCATTACCCAGCAAGTATGTCCGGCCAGAGTTGATCGAGCGTGTTGGGTAACAGTAGTGCACCCCTGCAGGGATGAATCTTCTATCGATAGCCGGTCCTACGGTAAAGGACCCTCAGTTTGTGTATCCCGATCTACTACTTAAACTGGATACTTGTTACTTAATTGAAGCTTCGGGATTACTTTCTCGCTGGGAGTCGAGGAAGGATCTTTGAGCTGTACTTCAACATGTTTGCTAAATAAAATGCTATTCTACTCTCTTCTACTGCTGCAAGATGATGGCTTTGAGAAGATGTTTGAAGATGCTAGTCTTCGATAGGACTAGGCCTTTCTCTCTATTCTGGCATTTCTGCAGCCCAGTCCACATATACAGCCTTTTCTCCATTGATAATGTTGCATATGTAGTATAGATCCTTGCTTGCTGAGTACTTCGGATGAGTACTCACGGTTGCTTTATTTTCTCTTTTCCCCCATATACCCCACCTTGATGATACACCAGACGATGGAGTCCAGGAGCCAGACGCCACCACCGGAGCCTACTACCAGGCGGGTCCAGAGGGCATGTACTACTGGATCGAGCCAGCTGACCAGGAGTAGGATCGCAGGCTCCCAGGCAGGAGGCCAACGCCTTTCGATCTAGTGTCGCTGTTTGTGCTAGCCTTCTTAAGGCAGAACTTGTCTAACTATGTCTGTACCCAGATATTATTTGTATGACTGACTTATGTATTCGGATCTTCGGATCCCTGGTCTGTAATATTGTGGACCTCCGTTTATTTGTGTTTAGAGTTGTGTTGTGATATCTTCCCGTGAGTCCCTGGGCTTGATCGTACACGTTTGCGTGTATGATTAGTGTACGATTGAACCGGGGGCGTCACAAGTTGGTATCAGAGCCGACTGCCTGTAGGAAGCCCCCCTCCAAATTCCTTGGCCGAAGTTGAGTCTAGAAACCGAGAAACTAACTTACTAACTTGGCTGTGTGGCTTACGGGCCCACGTCGCCAACTGGGTGGTATTAGGATCTTTTATTCCTCATCTTTACTCTGGGACTCTGACCTCTCTTCCTTTCGGGTTAAATAAAGTTTACTAACGCCGACACTTAGGATCTCGTAATTCCCGTCTACCCGGAGAGCTGGATATCTGTGCGATTTCCCTGTCGTTGATCTGATTAGTCTGATAATCATTTTCCTTTCCATTGTTTTGTTTAACCTTTCTCTCCGAGATCGGTTATACTTCTCCTTGTCTTTTGACAATCATGAGTTTCCTCTGTTTCAGATGGATCGTTTGTTTCCACCACACCCTGCGACGCAGCTACCAGCTGTTCGAGCAGGGATACATCCAGAGTACATTCTTTATCCACTGGGGCAGATGTCAATCCGTTACAATGCCCCAGTACTGTCTCCTCTAGATACCCGCAAAGACTTTGTGATTTATTGTGATGCATCCCGTGAAGGATTAGGCTGTGTCCTAATGCAAGAGCGCAAAGTGATTGCTTATGCCTCCCGACAATTGCGTCCTCATGAAGAAAATTATCCCGTGCATGATCTTGAACTTTCTGCGGTTATCTATGCCTTGAAGCTATGGCGACATTACCTTCTCGGTAACCGTTGCGAGATATACACGGATCACCAAAGCTTGAAGTATTTATATACTCAACCAGATCTGAACCTTCGTCAACAAAGATGGCTCGAAACAATTGCCGATTATGATATGAATATTTCATATACCCTCGGCAAGGCTAATGTAATGGCCGATGCTTTGAGTCGCAAGTCCTATAGTAACAATCTTATGGTTCAAGAAACACAACCTCTTCTCCATGAAGAGCTTTGCAAGTTGAACCTCCATATTGTCCCACAGGGTTATCTCAATACCCTGGTTGTCGAACCAGATTTAGAACACGGCATTAAGGTTATGCAAGGGTATGACACTGAAGTTGAAAAGATCAAGCGATACCTCGAGAAAGGAAAGCCGTCGGAATTCCATCTTGATGCAGATGGGATCCTATTTTTCCAACACCGTCTCTTCGTACCCAAGTTCAAGAATGAGAGGGAAAACGTTATGAAGGAAGCTCATGACACTCCCTTGTCCATTCACCCTGGTAGCACAAAGATGTACCGTGACATTTGTCAGAGATACTGGTGGCCTAATATGAAGCGAGACATTGCTCGTTATGTTTCTGAGTGTGACGTTTGCCGCCGCGTTAAAGCTCAACATCAAAGGCCCGCAGGAACTCTGCAACCCCTGGAAATTCCTGAATGGAAATGGGACAAGGTCCAAATGGATTTCATTACTGGTTTTCCCAAATCCCAGAAGGGTCATGATGCTATTTTTGTTGTCATTGACCGATTCTCTAAGGTTGCCCACTTTCTGCCTGTTAAGGAGACAATCACTGCTAGCCAGTTAGCAGACTTGTATGTTTCCCGGATTGTGTCACTCCACGGTGTTCCGTTGGAGATCAGTTCTGATCGTGGCAGCCTCTTCACCTCCAGATTCTGGAATAGTTTCCAAGAAGCTATGGGAACTCATCTGTCTTTCAGCACCGCTTTTCACCCTCAGTCACAGGGTCAAGTTGAACGAGTTAATCAAGTGCTCGAACATATGCTTCGAGCTTGCGTCATCTCCTTCGGTAAGAAATGGGAGGAATCTCTCCCGTATGCCGAATTCTCTTACAACAATAGCTATCAAGCTAGTCTGAAGATGGCACCGTTTGAAGTTCTATACGGTCGTAAGTGTCGAACCCCTCTGAATTGGTCAGAAACTGGGGAACGCTCACTCGTCGGACCGGACATTATTCGGCAAGCTGAAGAACAAGTCCGCATTGTTCGTGAACATTTGAAATCTGCTCAGTCTCGTTAGAAGAGCAACTATGACCGAAAGCACCAGGAAATAGTCTATCAACCTGGCGAGCAAGCTTACCTCCGCGTCACTCCGTTGAAAGGCACTCATCGGTTCGGAATCAAAGGCAAGTTAGCCCCTCGCTACATTGGCCCGTTCCGTATTCTTGCCCGTCGAGGAGAAGTGGCATATCAGTTGCAATTGCCGCCAAACCTTTCTCAAGTACATGACGTCTTTCATGTATCCCAACTCCGCCGCTGCTTCAAGGATCCTATTCGAGCTGTGGATCATGAAGTGCTTGAATTACGGGAAGATCTGTCATATCCAGAATATCCCATCCGTATTCTTGATCAAGCTGAGCGTCGAACACGTCAAAAGTCAATCAAGTTCCTCAAGGTTCAGTTGTCAAATCATTCTGAAGATGAAGCCACTTGGGAACGCGAGGATCGTCTTCGCGAAGAATACCCCTCTTTCTTTCAGTCTTCCTCTTAATTCTCGGGACGAGAATTCTTAATAGATGAGGAGAGTTGTAACACCCCCGGTGATTAGCAACAGTAATCACTTTTGATAATGACATGTTAGCATGATCGACTGTGCATAATCATCATTAGCATCACATTGCATTTCAACTCCTAAGTCAAATTCAAATTTAAATGAAAGTGGAATATGAAAGTTGTCCAACATAGGAGCTGAAATGTCAGATAAATAACAAATATTCCAGAGGCTATTCTAAAATTGAAACCAACATCATTGGAATTGGATAAGTGACTCGAACAACCTCAAACAGTGGATAAAGATAATATTTAATAACCATTTATTAAATCTGAAATAAATATGGAATTATGTTTTGCCCAAACTAATTTTAGGTGTTAGGGAATGTTGCACTGGTATTTATGAAATAGGTCACACTTTTTACAAAAACCATTTGGGGCCTAAACATTTAACAGTGGAGAAAAGAGAATAAAGAAAACGAAAAAGAAACAGAAAAGGAAAAAAAGAGCAACGCCCCCCCCCCCCTATTTGAGAAGATGTTTGAAGATGCTAGTCTTCTTAGGACTAGGCCTTTCTCTCTATTCTGGCATTTCTGCAGCCCAGTCCCACTATACAGCCTTTTCTCCATTGAAATGTTTGCTATGTAGTATAGATCCTTGCTTGCTGAGTACTTCGGATGAGTACTCACGGTTTGCTTTATTTTCTCTTTCCCCCCATATACCCCACCTTATGATACACCAGACGATGGAGTCCAGGAGCCAGACGCCACCACCGGAGCCACTACCAGGCGGGTCCGAGGGCATGTACTACTGGATCGACCAGCTGACCAGGAGTAGGATCGCAGGCTCCCAGGCAGGAGGCCAACGCCTTTCGATCTAGTGTCGCTGTTTGTGCTAGCCTTCTAAGCAGAACTTGTCTAACTATGTCTGTACCCGATATTTTTGATGACTGACTTATGTATTCGGACTTCGGATCCCTGGTCTGATATTGTGGACCTCCGTTTATTTGTGTTTAGAGTTGTGTTGTGATATCTTCCCGTGAGTCCCTGGCTTGATCGTACACGTTGCGTGTATATTAGTGTACGATTGAACCGGGGCGTCACAAGTTGGTATCAGAGCCGACTGCCTGAGGAAGCCCCCCTCCAAATCCTTGGCCGAAGTTGAGTCTAAACCGAGAAACTAACTTACTAACGGGCTGTGTGGCTTACGGGCCCACGTCGCCAACTGGGTGGTATTAGGATCTTTTATTCCTCATCTTTACTCTGGACTCTGACCTCTCTTCCTTCGGGTTAAATAAAGTTTACTAACGCCGACACTTAGGATCTCGTAATTCCCGTTACCGGAGAGCTGGATATCTGTGCGATTTCCCTGTCGTTGATCTGATTAGTCTGATAATCATTTCCTTTCCATTGTTTTGTTTAACCTTTCTCTCCGAGATCGGTTATACTTCTCCTTGTCTTTTACAATCATGAGTTTCCTCTGTTTCAGATGGTCGTTGTTTTTCCTCCACCACACCCTGCGCGCCAGCTACCAGCTGTTCGAGCAGGGATACATCCAAGTACATTCTTTATCCCCACCGGCCGCCTCCCCGTCACCGCCGTCGTCCTCGTCCTCCTCCCCAAGTAGCTCCCCGCGCCTCGCTGCCCTGTGCCCAACAACCCCCTTGTGAGCCCCCCTTTTTCTTCTCTGCCTCGTCCCCGCCGTCGCCGCTCACCGCGCTGCGCGCATGCTCACGCGTCGCCGCGCCCCGGCTCGCGCCCGACCGCGCTGCGCGCGCCCCGCTCGCGCCCACTCCAGCCGCCGCTGCCGCTCGTCCTCTCGCCTCTGCCTCCGCTCGCCGCGGCCACCCGCACGCGCGCGCGCCCCCACACCTCGCCCGCGCGCTCGTCCGCATCGCTCGCCGTGTGCCCCGCCTCCCGCGCCGCCGACCGCGCACTGGCGCTGCTCGCCTCGCCCGCCAGCGCCCTCGGGCGCATACGGGTGCCCAGCACCCGCACCCGAGCGCCCAAACCCGCAAGGCCCCTCTGGGCCACAGACACATGGGGCCGACCCCCCCTGGCCCGCTGGCAGTGGGGCCCCGCCCCGAAAACGTTTAAAAAAAAGGATTAAGGTTAAATAAAGATAAATAATTAAAATAATTAATTAATTAATTAGTTAATTAATCCTGATTAGGTTAATCTAATTAACTAATTAGTGTTAATTAAACAGTAATTAGTAATTAACTTAATTAACTGCTGACGTCAGCATGATGTCATGCTGACGTCATCAATCACTGTTTCGGATAATGTTGAATTAAATAATTAATTAAATTTCAGAAATTAATAAAAACTTTAGAAAATCATATCTTTTAAACCGTATCTCCGATGAAAATATTTTATACATGAAACTTGCTCAGAACGACGATACGAGCCCGGATACGCCCTCCGTATTCCCGTCAGATGCCCGCAACTATAAGAACGTTGAACAATTAGACCGATTTCGATAAATGAATAGTGTCCAACTTTAATTAAATAAATCCGAATAAATTCCTAAATTAACTAAATCATTTAGTTAGGCAGTAGAACACCCCGGCATATCATTTAGGCATGTCATACATATTGTTTGCATTATTGCCGTGAATTTATTGTTTCTCTCCCCCTCCTTCTCTCTCGATAGACGCCGAGACCGACGTCGCTGCTGTCGAGTACGACTACGCTACTGACGAGCAGCCCGTTGACGACCTCCCTCTCTTGCCAGAGCAACCAGGCAAGCCCCCCCCTTGAGCATTCCAGATATCGCCCATTCTATTCTCCTGCTTGCATTAGATTTCGCTACTGTTAATGTATGCTCCTATTCTGATGCATAGCCTGCTGTTGTAACCTGTTCATTGCTATTTTACCTGCCTATGATAAACTGTTTAGTATAGGTTGGTATGACCCATCTGTGACCCCACCACCTTACTTTGTCGCCCCTGCTTGTCCATCAACGACTCGATCAACGTGATCATCGATCAGAGACAGACGCCTCACTTCACACCCCCCTTAGTTGTACGACTCTGCGTAGTAACTATCGAGTGCCGAGGGTGATACCTCGTAACGCACTCCTGATGAATACTCTGCAGCATAGCTGTACGGTCGTGGTCATCGAGGGTGATTCCTCCTTCTCCATGTCCGATATGACTCTGTCGTGCAACCCCTCAGTGTGAACCTCGAGGGTGATACCTCTTACGTTCACCCTGATGATTATGACCACACGGTTACTTGACCTTTTTCACAGGCGGGTCCACCCTGGTGGGTACCCGCTGGGGATCTATGATTTCGGGTGTGCCGGAAGGGCACTCGAGTGTGACATTGTGGCGGAGCATCAGAGACTCTGATTGTCTCCGCTTGATACTAATTGAGCCTATTGGATTTGGGTGTGTGATCTGAGTGGGGCGACGTGCCCTATACGCACTGCCACCACGCGGGATAATGGTTATGGGGCCCTCTGCGATGTACGTTTCGCCGAAAGCTTATCAGACGTCACGATTCACCGTGCGGGCTGATCGTCGGGATTGGGCTGGATACTTCACTGGCGAGTTCAGTGTCGCGCCTGCACCCCGGCCAGCCACGCAACGCGCAGGGTGCCCAGGGCGATGGCCCGAGACCCCTGGGTGCATAGGTTAGTCCGGCGTGCTGACCTCTCTGCTGAGCCTAGGTAGAGCGCTGCTTCGTGTTGATCTTCCGAGGACGGGCATTACCCAGCAAGTATGTCCGACCAGAGTTGATCGAGCGTGTTGGGTAACAGTAGTGCACCCCTGCAGGGATGAATCTTCTATCGATAGCCGGTCCTACGGTAAAGGACGCTCAGTTTGTGTATCCCGATCTACCTACTTAAATTGGATACTTGTTACTTAATTGAAGCTTCGGGATTACTTTCTCGCTGGGAGTCGAGGAAGGATCTTTGAGCTGTACTTCAACATGTTTGCTAAATAAAATGCTATTCTACTCTCTTCTACTGCTGCAAGATGATGGCTTTGAGAAGATGTTTGAAGATGCTAGTCTTCGATAGGACTAGGCCTTTCTCTCTATTCTGGCATTTCTGCAGCCCAGTCCACATATACAGCCTTTTCTCCATTGATAATGTTGCATATGTAGTATAGATCCTTGCTTGCTGAGTACTTCGGATGAGTACTCACGGTTGCTTTATTTTCTCTTTTCCCCCATATACCCCACCTTGATGATACACCAGACGATGGAGTCCAGGAGCCAGACGCCACCACCGGAGCCTACTACCAGGCGGGTCCAGAGGGCATGTACTACTGGATCGAGCCAGCTGACCAGGAGTAGGATCGCAGGCTCCCAGGCAGGAGGCCAACGCCTTTCGATCTAGTGTCGCTGTTTGTGCTAGCCTTCTTAAGGCAGAACTTGTCTAACTATGTCTGTACCCAGATATTATTTGTATGACTGACTTATGTATTCGGATCTTCGGATCCCTGGTCTGTAATATTGTGGACCTCCGTTTATTTGTGTTTAGAGTTGTGTTGTGATATCTTCCCGTGAGTCCCTGGGCTTGATCGTACACGTTTGCGTGTATGATTAGTGTACGATTGAACCGGGGGCGTCACAAGTTGGTATCAGAGCCGACTGCCTGTAGGAAGCCCCCCTCCAAATTCCTTGGCCGAAGTTGAGTCTAGAAACCGAGAAACTAACTTACTAACTTGGCTGTGTGGCTTACGGGCCCACGTCGCCAACTGGGTGGTATTAGGATCTTTTATTCCTCATCTTTACTCTGGGACTCTGACCTCTCTTCCTTTCGGGTTAAATAAAGTTTACTAACGCCGACACTTAGGATCTCGTAATTCCCGTCTACCCGGAGAGCTGGATATCTGTGCGATTTCCCTGTCGTTGATCTGATTAGTCTGATAATCATTTTCCTTTCCATTGTTTTGTTTAACCTTTCTCTCCGAGATCGGTTATACTTCTCCTTGTCTTTTGACAATCATGAGTTTCCTCTGTTTCAGATGGATCGTTTGTTTCCACCACACCCTGCGACGCAGCTACCAGCTGTTCGAGCAGGGATACATCCAGAGTACATTCTTTATCCACTGGGGCAGATGTCAATCCGTTACAATGCCCCAGTACTGTCTCCTCTAGATACCCGCAAAGACTTTGTGATTTATTGTGATGCATCCCGTGAAGGATTAGGCTGTGTCCTAATGCAAGAGCGCAAAGTGATTGCTTATGCCTCCCGACAATTGCGTCCTCATGAAGAAAATTATCCCGTGCATGATCTTGAACTTTCTGCGGTTATCTATGCCTTGAAGCTATGGCGACATTACCTTCTCGGTGGTGCAGCGGCTACACTGAACTCGCAGTGAAGTATCCGCCCAATCCCGACGATCAGCCCGCACGGTGAATCGTGACGTCTGATAAGCTTTCGGCGAAACGTACATCGCAGAGGGGCCCCATAACCATTACCCGCGGTGGTAGTCGAATAGGGCACGTCGACCCACTCAGATCACACACCCAAATCCAATAGGCTCAATTAGTATCAAGCGGAGACAATCAGAGTCTCGGATGCTCCGCCACAATGTCACACTCGATGCCCTTCCGGCACACCCGAAATCATAGATCCCCAGCGGTACCCACCCAGGGTGGACCCGCCTGTGAAAAAGGTCAAGTAACCGTGTGGTCATAATCATCAGGGTGAACGTAAGAGGTACCCCCTGAGGTTCACACTGAGGGTTGCACGACCAGAGTCATATCGACATGGAGAAGGAGGAATCACCCTCGATGACCACGACCGTACAGCTATGCTGCAGAGTATTCATCAGGAGTGCGTTACGAGGTATCACCCTCGGCACTCGATAGTTACTACCGCAGAGTCGTACAACTAAGGGGGGTGTGAATTGAGCGTCTGTCTCTGATCGATGATCACTTGATCGAGTCGTT